>CM062810.1:57916797-58278773 GCA_031772625.1 Pinus tabuliformis | reverse complement strand
AAAGTAAAGAGTTAGGATCAGCTTCACTCCTAGTGAATCCCAACTTCATCAAGTAGCTATCGATCCTCTCATACCATGCTCGGGGTGCTTGCTTCAGCCCATAGAGAGCTTTCTTCAACCTGTGTACATGAGATTTTCAATCATAAATCTCAAATCCTTCGGGTTGCTCCCCGTAAACCTCTTCTTTGATCGAACCATGCAAGAACGCAGTCTTGACATCCATCTGATGTAGGTTTCATCCTTGTGAAGCCACAAGGGCTATAATCGAGTGGATGGTCGTATATATGGCAACAGGTGCAAATATCTCATCGTATTCTATACCTTCCTTCTGGGAGAAGCCATGAGCAACAAAACGAGCCTTATACTTTTCCGTACTGCCATCTGCTGCATGCTTTATCTTGTAAAGCCATTTATAAGTGACAATTGTCTTGTCCTGAGGTCTGAGAACTACTTCCTAGACATCATTCTTCATAAGAGACTCATATTCTTCAGTCATAGCATCCTTCCATACTTGATGCTTGACGGCATCTGAGAATGATGAAGGCTCATTTTGTATGATCGTGCTCATGATGGTCAGGTATCACTGATACTTGTTAGGTTTCTTACTTTCACGAAAGGTTCCTCGGGGTGCAGCACGTCCTTCAACATCATCAAGTAGCTCCCTAAGCCATGAAGGCCTCTTCCTAGAAGAGGAAGGCTCATGTGGAGGAGGATCAATCGAAGCCATGGGTTCCTCCACATCGGGCATTATTACATCATTTGCCCATATAATCTTCGGAAATCTTTGATCATGAAGCATAGCACAGACAGCTTCCACAATCGTATGGTTCTTCCTTTCCGCCACACCATTATGCTCAGGAGTATGTGGTGTAGTAGTCTCCCTCTTAATGCCAGCCTCAGATATGCCTGAGTGAACCAACTGTAATATATCGGAGGTCTTGCTTTGGATTGATGGGAATGGTCCCCTTTTGAGCTTTCCTTCAGCACATCCCGGACATACACCTTCTTTCTCTACTCGGAATTTGGGCAACCCTGTTACCATTTGTATTACATCGTGTAGAGCTTTGTAATGAAGGTGGGCAAACCTCTGATGCCAAAGTTTGGATTGAAGAGATGTGTCACAAGACATGATACCCAGTGGACTTCCATCGACCTAATATAATGAATCAACATGAAACCCAAGAGTAAAGGCATCTTTAACATTATTTTTCCATACACGTACCTTGCCATTGCTGAAGGTTACCTTGTAGCCTTTGTCTTCCATTGCCGAGATGGACACCAGGTTCTTTTTTAGGTCAGGTACATATAATACATCTTGTAAGTGGATCGTATTACCTTGATTCAATTTGAGAGAGACATTGCCTACACCTTTCACGGGATATTTCATATTATCTCCAAGGACAATTTCCAGGTTAGTTTCTTTCTCTATCAGATTATGGAGAACATCTTTGTAACCAGTGAAGTGCCTTGAGGCACCACTATCAATGAGCCAAATTCCCATTGAGACCGAAGGAGCAGAGGTAGATAGAGCAGCTGGTAGATAATATTCATCCTGCTTATTTTCAACAATGTTGGATTCATACCTGGAATTTCTAGCCTTCTTGAATGGTTGTCCTCTTCCTTTGGCCTTCCAGCACTCCTTTTACCTTTGCTATTGAATTCTGCCATTCCTTTGATTGCCATGAGAGGGATTTTGATCATTGTCTCGGTGTGAGTCCTTTCTATCAGGGCACTCCCTTGCATAGTGACTTGCTTTGTCGCAAATGTAACATCGTCCTTTTCTTCCACCCTTAGGTCCAGCCTTTCTTTTTGATTTAGTCTCGAAATTATTTCTTTTCTTAGCATGAGAAGAAAAGGCAGCAGGAGGATATTTAGGCATGGGCATTTCTTGCTCTTCTACCATTGTTTCTTCTTGAATGCATCTAGCCATTAATTCCTCTAAACCAGGAATTACATTATTGTTCAGAAGAGTAGTCCTGAACACATACCATTTGGATGGTAATCCTCCAAGAGTCATGAGTGCCATTTCCCTATCAGTAATAGTCTCCCCAATAGATAGGAGATCATTCCTAATCTCAGTGATTCTTAAGAAGTATGCTTGCATACTCTCATCTTTACCCTTCTTAATTTCCTTCAGCTTATTTCTAAGAAACAAAACTTGATTTGCATCATTAACTTTAAATAAACTCACCAGTCTATCGTATATTTCCTTGGAGGTGTTCAGATCAGAGATGTAGGCCACCAAGCGCTTATTAATAGATTCCCAGATGATCTTCTTTGATTTGACTTCTCTGGTTTTCCATTTGTTCCTGACGGCAGCAGATGCATTTGATGGAGGCTCAAAAATATTGCCTCTCACATGGTCCAACACTCCTTGATCTTCTAGGGTTAGATTGATAGACATCTTCCATCCGTGATAGTCAGCTTTCTCACGGAGCTTGTCCTCGACAGGAAAGAGTGATGAGGACCCCATAGTTCTTTTAGGATAGCCTTGCCAATCTTCTCTTTGGTGATTGCTCTTGCTCTTGCTCGGGCTTTGTCTTCACCTCAGGTCTGATACCATGTTAAGTTATGGTATGTTCTATGCTTATAACAGTTTACTTATCTTTCTTATTATTATCCATAGATTAGCAATCACATGTACATAAAGTAAAGTGTAGATAGAACATTAAACGATCGACAGAAAACAATCCAAGACAAGAGACACAAGATGTGGCGGCTAGCCAGGGACAAACCCCAATGTGGGGAAACCCTTTGATCAAATCTTCCTTTATCTTCAATAATCCAGTAGAGAGAAATAGTACATAAATCAGATTTACATTAGCAGCAGCAAACCCTAGATCAACCAAACTAGGGAAAACAATATCTTGCAAACCGACTGTCAGATCGGCTTGATTCCACCACCAAAAATGCGGCCTTTAGAGGAGATCCAGATGGACCTATAGCGTAGTTTTGAGGAGGGAGTCTTCTGGTCAACGCTGGTCAAACTTTGGTTCTGTAGTTGCTACTCCAAAACTGTGTCCTTTCTTCCACATGTGTGAGAGAGAGTCTCTTTTCTGCGCAATAGAGAAGAGCCTCTTTTCTGCACAGGAGAGAGAGAGAGAGATGTGATGAGATGAGTGAGTGCAAATGAGGAAAATTCCTCCTGTATTTATACACAACTGTTGATGTTTGAATAGATGCGACTGTTGGGCTTCTAAGCCTACATGAGTTGTAGGTCGGCTTGATAATAATTCCATAATCAAAATAAATTCATATCTCCATAAATACTTATCGGAATCGGATGATCTTTAGATCAATCCTACACCTCTCGACAAGAGGAATCTAATAAAAATATTATCAGCCATGAATAAGATGACCCACCTAGAGTTTGGCCCTAGTTGCCAATTTTAACAGTGTTACATCTCTATTATGTTCAAACATGTATAAACTTATTACATTAAAATCATTAACCAATCCTACTATCAACCTACTACGAAAAATAGCTTGGCTTCGAGAAAAAATGGCCCAAAAAAATATGAAAACTGATTGTTTGCATATTGTCTAAAATCATCCTCCAACCCTGTACTTATAGATTTAATTCATTGTTTAGCTGCTACAATGTCTCCATCAAATTTTTCCACCATTTCTTCTCCCATGATTTCACCTTTGGATAAATGCACTACTATATTTTGAGTTGACACAATAGATTGATCCCCTTTGCAAAATTCCATAGCTAGATTTCAAATAACACTATAATTTTCCTCAACTAGTATTACCTATTCTTTCAAATCCATTAATGAACTCATTTTACTAACCATTTATGATGAAATATGTTGTTGCAGATCATACAATTTATAATCCAAGTTGTAGGTAGACGAGTGATTACAATGTACTTGCTCCTCATGGTTTCTATGAGCTCAATGAATCTCTTGGAGTTCCCAAGGATCCATTTGGCATCTAATTGAACTAGAATTGGCAATGAGAAGGGGTTGTATGCTACCTATATTTACCATACCTATCTTAATCATCCACCAACAGAGATACTTCTGCACCTATAGGAACCTAGAATAGATAATTCCATTAACTTCGCTTATGAATTCGTCCAAAGAGAATGAGAGACACTATAGTCTTCATGGATGCCATGGAAGAGGTTCTCCTAATAATTCTCTTTCCTCTAGTAGTCATTGAAACAAGATGTTAGGCCCCAAGATATTAAAAATAGAGTTGAAGAATACCTAAAGATCCAAACATAAATGGAAACCATTGTCCTACAATGTTCCTATAAAACAAACACCAAAGAAAAAAAGCATGTGGGAACAAAGTCTACAACATGTTACGAGTAAGTTCCCATCCCTTTATTATAGGAAACATGTAAGGGGACAGTGTGAGTTGGTTCACCATGTGTTAGATTATATTATCCACAAGACTAACCATGTGACTTGCCACACACCCAATTAAGGTCGTGTTAGATGTATTTGAATTATTCAATATTAAGTAATGGATTGATGCTCTAATGATCCATTGACCATCAATTCCCTAGAATTTAGCTTCACTCCATGATTGGCCCAACAATCCACCTCACTGTTGAGCCCACACAAGACATTAAAGAATGATATGGAGATGAGGGAATTTGCTTCTTGTTTTCTTTTATCCAGAATGGAGGTTGCGGAATAGTTATTGGGTTCTTAATTATGTGCCATGTGTCTAATAATATTTTTAGGATTACATATGATAGGGAGAGCCTTGCACTCCCATTCCCTTAGCTATTTTGAATCCTTTAAACAAATTTTAAGTTTGAGCCCTTTTCTCAGTAGCAATATCTAGTCTCTAAGAAAAATAAATTTTCAATGTCCCTCTGGGATCTAATATTGTCCCCCCTCTCCCCTAGCACACACACACACACTTTCTACCCTAAAGCATTCCTGTAATTTTTTTGGGACTGAAAATGGAGGATTTATATTAGTAAAATATGTGTCAGTATGACACAACAAAAGCACAAAATCTACAAGTTACAACCAAAATAAGCCAGTCCAAAAATTCTGGCTTAAAGAAAGCATTATTCTTAACTATTTAATGAGGATTCATTTGTTGAAAATAGATATTTATAGTGTAATGTCTATAATAATTGCCTAAAATTAAAATGACAAAACAATTCATCTAGTAGGACCTAGGGTTGGAGAGAACCTTTGAGTTGTGTTGTCATCCCATATTTCCCCTATAACGGGACTATTTAGGACCGTAGGAAAGATTCAAATTATAGGAGTGGATGAAGTTGTGCCCAAGTGAGTTGAAAGCGAGAGTCCTTATTGTTATGTTATTCATGAAGTCCAAAGGTCTTCTATCAAGGTACAAAGGGTGTCTGTAGTATACCTAGGGGGGATATTATGGGGTACAAAGGGAGGTACCCAAGGGAATAATGTAATAATGTGATGGGCCATAGTTAATAAATAAAGTGGTTAACCTGCATCATGTAAGGGACCACAAGTAGTTGGGAATAATGTGATAAGCTCATTGTCTTAGATATATGTTACTGAGAGACCCATGGTATTGTATGTATGAAGCCTATATATAGGCTAGAGACCCACTTTATTTATTAACTATGGCCCATCACATTATTACATTATTCCCTTGGGTACCTCCCTCTGTACCCCATAATATCCCCCCTAGGTATACCACAGTGTCACATTCATCATTCACCTTTTGAATAATTGTCTATGCTAGAGGAGTGTATATAACAAGGTCTCGACTTGGGATTTCGATATCAAAATTCAAATACGGAGAAGGAAATTTGATGAATTAAGCTCCTCAAATTCATCATCCTCATATTATTGAGATGGCTCATGGCATAATTTAGTTCAACATGCCATAGAACTCACACTGATATAGCATAGAGATTCAAAGGAGACAAGGTAATTGGTGACAGGGAAATTGCTTTGTTGGCCTAGAGGAAGCAGGAGGTGAAATTGGAAATTGTGTAAGTTAATGGAAAATTATCGGCTGATAAAATAAATGATAACTAAATTTCTCATCAAAGCAAAAGCCTACAATATAAAATTATGAAGCAACTGAACAGGAGGATCCACCATTACAATGAAAATCCAACAAAGAGATATGTTTGAGCATGGGAGGGGTGTAGGAGTGGAGCAACAACTTGGTAATAACACCAAGCTTGATGGGATGCATGAACACATAATGCATGGGTGAAAAAGGGCATCCATGTGGGAGCCCAAGGTAAGGACAAGATGTGAGGTGCCTACCACTAAGGGACCAAGAGGGAAGAATAATTACCATTAACAATTAATACCCCATAAGTTTCTTATGGAGCCTAATTTACTTGCAGGTTTGGTAATTTATTATTGATTTGGAGTACATGAAAGAAGGAAACTTGTATAAAGGATTGAAGAGCAACAAAAATTAGTTGGAAGGTCGAATTCATATGGGAATTAGAGGAAGAAGAGTCAACTTGGGAGTGTCAAATCATGCTTTTATAGTCTCCAACAATGGTGAGCTTTTGGATGGACTAGGATGAGGCTAGAACTACATCTTGATAGTAGGATTTTTCTTTGACTTGGTTATTTGAAGCCACTCCTAGGATCCATGAAAAATAAAGCACAATGTTTCTTCTTGGGTCAAAAAACACCCTTTCAGTTCCTACCACCTTGGGAGCATTCCTTTAAAATTTTATTGAAAAATTCTAATTATTTTATCTAAAGTATTCCTTCTTTGGAAATAGTTGAGATTGTAATGCTATTCCTCTTTTCTTTTAGTAACTCATTAAGTTCAAACTTAATTATTAACTTTTATTAGGTAAATATATCTCAAGACATTTAATAGTATACTTTAGAAATATAACCTACATGTATTAAAAATACTCACTATTTATTATTGTCTCTATTTCAAGTTTGATTTAATTGAAGTCATTGCTTATAGCTCTTTCCTTACTTCATTAACCTCAATAACAACCCTTCTCCAACTTTTAGAAACCCACAAACCCACACATTCTATTTATGATTACTTCCTATTATATGAGCTATGTTGATGTATAATAAATTTGGTCTTCACATTCAAACTCTAAAAATAACAAAAAAATTATTTTCAAATTTTAATAATAAAAAAACCACAAATTCTATTTGCGATCATTTATCATATTATAATTAGATCATTTCTCATTTTAAAATATAATTATAATTTTGGATTTCAGGCATCTGTGGTTCATTTTTTAGTTGAATCTCGGAGTACCCACAGTAATAATCATGCTTGTCAACGTTTCAAATCCCAACAAGGATCCATCATCGGGACAATTATTGAATGATGATAGAAGAAGAGTTGAGTGAGAGTATAAATGGTATTAAGAAATTTTTAAGATCATTTTTATTTCAAGGAGATGAGGTCGTCTTGCAATTTTATATTTATATTTATATTTTATATTTATATTATTTTATTATTTAAAATCATTATTAGCCATGTTTTAAAGTTTTATTATAATTTTGTAATAAATTGTATTTTCATTTTTTATTTTTATTATTATTAACCTTATTATTATTAATAAGTTTGGTTCCAAATTATAACTATGATGATAACTTTACCACACTCTTCAATGGCTAGGCATGCTACATATTATTTACAAAGAACAAATTCTAGGTAGCAAGTTTGAGAAGTAATTTCAATAATGATTAGCTTAAAAAAATGTGCATAGCCTATGATCACCATTATTGTCTGTGTTATTTCATTTTTTTTAAGAAAAAACCAACAAACTTTCTATTTATAAAAATTTGTTTACATTGTTGAACCATGGCTGTCATTGATTTCAACCCAAGTAGTATCCAAAAGAAGCCATGCTTTCAATGACAAAAATGATAAGGAATATTGTGGTTTTTGGAGGCAAGATCATCTTCATTTGATGCTCCTTGTCATGTTGATTCTAACAATGCGTGTCACGCCTCATAACTCCTCATTGTTGAGGAGGTAAGCTCGATCGAAGTTGGAGCCCCCTTATTGTGGTCAAAGTCCCCAAAATTAGATCATGTGACAACTCAGCAATTGGCTAAATAATTGCTTAATTCATGGGGCCAAAAACAATTTTTATTGGAAAACTTATTCAAATATTTTTTCAAGGTCAATCTTGCTTGTAAAAAAGAATTTTATAAAGGGCACATTAACTAATATTTAAAGGATATGTTGGCCCTAATGTTGTTGGGGATTTTGGCTCCAAAAATCAAATTTAAAATTCAAATTTGAAATTTAATCCTAAGGTCGGCTCCCTCCTAGAAGCCTCCATGAATCCTATATAAGGGACTCATATGTCCTTCCATTTGGAAAGAAATCTAAGGCATTCAATGTGATATCTCTATGTCTATGTGTGACCTTTCAAGTAATCATGCCAAGCTTGAAAGAAAAGTCAGACCCAAGGGACAATTTTGGGTGAAATATTTTCTATTTTTTTTTGTTGTGTCTTCATTGGGTTTGAGTATATTTTGAGGCCATTTGAACTCCTTCCTAACCTAATCTAAGGTAAATCTGCATATAGTTCATTGTCATTTCTAAGCAACTTGTTGTTGAAGAAAATTTCTAAGGTCATTTGGTCCTCTAGGTAGACATATCTGAAGCTCGCATTTGTGGGAGAATCATTGTCTTGAAGTCCATCTTACATCAAATCACTTGTTGGTATCTATGCGACCTCTTTTTGGGATTTTGTGGCTCTATTAGCTAAGGAATCAAGGTATGGTTTAACATTCTTAGGGTTTGGACTTATCTTGTGTTGTGTGAACTATTCGACGCTTCAAAGAAGATATTTTTCAGACCTTTTATGTTATTTCAGTGGCTCCTACTTGCATCAAACTTGTTACTCTTATGTATTGTTTAGAGATAAGAATTCGATGTTCTTCTTTTGGTCTTGATAATATAGTATATGGGGAATTTCTGAGGAAAACCATGACATGTGATTTGCATGATTATTGGACTGATTTCTGAAGAAAATTCTATGGAAATCGTTTGTAACCTAGGCCCTACTCCGAGCCTTGATAAGTGACCTATTTGCCCAAAAATTGCAATTATTTGTGCTATGTTTCAAGTCACGTATGTAGCATACTTTCTAAGGATTTCTGTGGAAATCCTGTAGAATTTGTTTGGCTCTAGGGTTTGATAATTTATATATTTTGTGGAAGTTTTTAAATGGTTTCTATAGAATATGTCTTGTAATCTAGGCACATATCCATTCCCTAATTAAAGACACAATAGCTTTTTTTTAGGCCGAAGCAAAGTCGCCTTTGTGATATAGTCACTTTCTTGCAAGGGTTTGATCATTATATTTTGTGGAAGATTTTGAAGCGGTTTTTGTGGAATATCCTGTGTTATATACCCTAGTCAGAGACACACTTGCTCAAGTTGGTAGTTGAGACAAAAGTCACCTTTGTGCTTGTTTTCTATTTTAAAACTACTAGAATACATAAGGTTGGTTGTCATTAACTTGACAGTATGGATAGAATCAACTAAAAATATCTCTTCCTATAATCAAAGGAACAAACTAGTCTACCTATCGTTATCCTTGTCTAGGAGAGATTTTGAACTGTGGTAGAGAATAGAAGGCTTAGTGGTACTAGAGAGGCATACATCTTCAAGGGCATCTTTAGGAAAGATTTGAGGACCTTGTTGAGGCATATCAAAATCAATGTTAGGGAGAAGTGAAAAATTAAAAGGAGATTGAAGACACCAATGGTATTTTTAGAGACTCCAAGAAACTATCAATTTTGAAGTTATCTACAGGTACAACAGTGGAAGAAGACTAAAGGTACATGTATTTCTCAGTTGTAATATGTAATAGCCCTGGTGAAAATTTCATGTAATAAAAGTTAATAAAGGAAAAATAACACCACATGTAAGGGACACTTATTCCAAGTTGAATGTTTGGCAAAGATATCCTAGTGGGCATCACTGGATGTTTGTTTTGGCTAAGGAAATTTGGCAAAGGCTAAGGTAAAGGTATTAAAAGGAAAAAAGGCATTTTTGGCTCATTTGTTTATGAAAATAAAGGAAATTAGGAGAAAAGTAATGTGAAAGGTCACAGGTTGGATGTGAGGAGGAAATTGAAGGAAAATAATGGAAAATGAAGAAAATAGAGGTTTCATTAATAAAAAGGATTCTGAGGATCAATGGGTAATCCTTTTCTAACCATTTGCCAGTTCAATTTTGGAGCTCTCTCATTGTTCTCTCTCTCTCTCACTCTTGGGCACTTAGAGTTTTCTTGGAGCACTCTAGATTTGGATCAAGGAAGGAAAAACAAGCAAAGGGAAAGGAAAGAAAGAAAGGATCAATGAAGAAGAGCAAGATGAAGCAGCTTCAGTAGGAATACTTGCAGGTAACCCTTTTCATGTGTGATTTCTTAGCTGGTTTGGACATGCATGGCTTTGCATGTTGGTGTATGGTTCTCTTACTTTCGGTGGCATGGTTTTGCCTAGTCATGAAAGCGGTTTTCAGCCTAGCCTTGCTTTTTTCCTGATGCCATGGTATGGTTGGATGTTGATCTCGATTTTGATCTTTGGTTTGCTGGATGGATTTCAGAATCTGGGGTGGAGGTGGTCTCAAGGTTCATTCCCAAAGGCCTATGAATCCCTTGATCGATTTTGGTGGGATACATGGTAAAGCCTAAGGGAGAAGTCTTAGTTTAGGGCCTAGTGATCTGGGTTTGGATTGCGGTAAAGCGTGAGAGATTGGTCTTGGTTTAGGGCCTAGTGATCCGGGATTGGATTTCGATAAAGCCTGAGAGACAGGGAGACAAAAAATTCCTCAAGGATAATGATGGATTCCGGATTGCATTCCGAGTTAAATTCAATAGTGATCGGAGCACAGGTTTGGTGTGATCACGGTTTGATGAGGGTGGAGGTGGGTTAACCTCTAGATTCCATTGGCTATTCTTGGATTGGTTTTTCTATGAGATCCCACATTCATGCTTGGAATATGGCACGAGGGTGACTTGCTGAAAAAGAGATTTGGTTAACCCATGTCTATGGTCAGGTGGTATGTGAAAGTACTGAACCTAGTCTGATTTGCCTATGATTAATAAAAGCTAAGTTATCTTACTTTTTTACTTGTTTATATGTGGATTTAATGGTTGTCATATCTCTAATATTTATATGGTTTAATGCTAGTTATAAGCATGGTTATGTGATTGGTTCATGTCATGGTTATTTCATGTATTTACTTGTAATTGTTAAATGGATGGATGCAAGACCTAATTGATGATATAATAGTTCAATGGAGAAGGAGGTGATCCTTCTGGTTATGTTTCATAAGTTCTTTCAGTCATTTATGCTCTATCTTGTATCCTATACCTGTAGGTTGCATTGATGCCAAGTGTTTAACAGAATGTCAGTCCCGGTTGGGGATGCTCAGGCCTAGTCCTAAGGTTGATTTTGTATTTATCAGCATTGTTATCATGTCTTTGATAGATTATGAAGGTTGTATCATGTTGAAAATGGCAACAAGAAATTTCAGTTTATTTTTTCCTTGAATTAAACTATGAATTAAAATCGAATTATATTCTCATAGCAACTTGTAAATAGTTAATTAAGTTTATTAAACTTAATTAGCTTAGGAATTTCGAGTTGGAAGTCTTTCTGAAGTCATGTATATGTTCTCCCTATATTATAGGGGTCCAAATGAGTCAAGTATGAGTGGTAATTAGTTAACTCGGTTTATTGAGTTAAGTCTAGTTAAATTATTTCCAAACTATTTGAGGAACTAAAAGTGAGTTTACAGTGAGTTGATGCATTAGTGCACTCAACTAGTGCTACTCTAGTTAACTGAATATTCCCTCATCAGAAACTCATGCATGTTGATTCTAAGAAAGACCTAGTTGAGACTAGAGTGCAGGGACAGTGCACTATTTGTTTTAGATTTTTCTGAGTTGCACTGATAATGCATGCAATCAGGAATTGGTCCTTGAAGGGATTACACAATTTTGAGTGCATTGATTTCCCTTTAAGATGGGATAATCAGCCATAGGAATTGCACAAGGAAATAGGGACTTGGAGATCTGGTGAATTGGCTAAGTGTTGGCCTAGTGCTTACTTGTGATTTGGAGATTGATTCTACTGAGTGCTGGGATTATTCTTGTGAAAAAAAGCATTGTAATCTCATCTTGATTTTCTGATATATACAATACAGATAGTGGGGTTTTGAGTTGTGGTTTTCCTCAGATATTTATTGTGTTATGTGTATTTGATTCTCTTCCTCTTATCGATTATTGTTTTGCTTGATATTTATGTGCTTCCATTGTAAAGAGTAGAAGTAGATTCTTATCTCTTGCTTTAGTTTGTTGCACGAGCTTGTGAATCTACAAGATTTTCTACATGGTATTGGAGCTGAGAACAGTATACTAGAGGAGATTTCGAATTTTTTGAGTTTAGGGTTACAGGTGAAATTCGAATTTGCATTTCATACTTCAGGATTGGCACATGGCGTCCTACGGTTTGCGGCTCGAGTATGCCTTAGAAGGAAACTCGAATTTTATAGCCTGGAGGGACTAGATGGAGGTTGTGCTAGAAGATAATGGCTTGAAGGAATTCATTAATCAAGAAGTCCCCAAGCTAGCAGCTACGGATGCATAGAACTTGGTTGAATGGAAGAAGTGTGTGGCGAAAGCAAGGCGGATAATCCATGAGGGAGTTCGAGACCACATTGTCTCGAGTCTCCATGGCAAGGAAACTTTGCATGCTATGTGGAAAACATTGACGGATTTGTATCAAAACAATAGTGACCAAAGGAAATTGGCACTGAAGGACAAACTTCAAAAAATCAAAATGGAGAAAGGCGAGACTATTTCCAAATACTTGACCAAGTTCACTCAATGTCGTGATGAACTTGGAAGTGTTGGAATCACAGTTGCCGAGGAGGATATGGTGAGTCTTGCTCTTCTAGGACTCCCAAAGAGTTGGCATAGTTATCAAGACTCTATCAATGGTCAGGAGAAACTGCCAAATTGGGAACAATTGTGGTCAGATTTGATGCAGGAGGAGATCAGGAGGAACACCAGGGATGGCTCTTCATCAAAGATTGATGATGAAGAGAACTATGCCTTAGTGATTAAGGTGAGGAAGGGGAAAGGGAAAGCTTCCCATTCCAAATCATATTCTTATCATGGAGGTAAGAAGAAAGATATGACGAAAGTTAAATGCTTTCATTGTCATAATATGGGACATTTTGCTACAAATTGTCCACTCAAGAAGTCCAAGGAGAAGTCCTCAGGAGGAGCGATAGGTGAGGCTTTGGCCTCCCATTTCGAATTGGAATTTTCCCTCATTGCATGCATGGTGTCATCTATGTTGGGAAGTGTATGGTACTTAGAAATCGGAGCTTCATTCCACATGAATGACGACAAAGAGTTATTCAGTGACCTGGAAGAAAAATATCTCCAGATGCATATCGAGATGGGTGACGACGGGAAGTATAGTATTTCTAGATTGGGCACGATTACTTTTTAGAGGGAGAATGGGACTCCACTCACCTTGAACAATGTTATGTATGTACCTGGGCTAAAGAAGAACTTGGTATCTGTTGCCATGCTTGAGGATAGAGGCTATGATGCGATCTTCTTGAAAGGAAAGGTGTTCCTTCGATATATAGCCATGGGTCAAGTAAAGAAGATAGGGATTCAAGTTAAGAATCTTTATAAGCTGGAGGTAGAGGAGTGTGCTGCTTTGAGTTCAAAAGAAAAAACATATGCAGAGCCGAGACGTTGGCGATTTGTGGCACAGGCGATTGGGCCAGATGCATCATGAGGCTTTGAAGATATTGCAGCAAATATCTACTGACCTTCCCAAAGGTATGCTTGAGAAAGTTGATACATGCAAGGGTTGTACTTTGGGAAAATACACCAAGTCTTCCTTTGGAGACAGAGATGATCGAGCAGAGTCTATTCTAGAAAGAGTCCATTTAGATGTGTGTGGACCATTCTCGATAGCATCCATGGCCAAACAGGTATTATGTTATATTTGTTGATGACTATTCTCGTAAACGCTAGATATTTTTCAAGTAGAAAAAGGATTAAACTTTCACAAAGTTTTGTGAGTTAAAAGCATTGGTTGAGAAAGAGTCAGGTAAGAAGGTTAAATCTCTACGAGTGATAACGGTGGTGAGTATGTCTCAAATGAGTTTAAGAACTTCTGTGCAGCGGAAGGGATTAAACGAGAGTTGATGGCACCCCATAACCCTTAGTAGAATGGGGGTGGCCAAGAGGAAGAACAAAATCATAGTAGGGGCAGTGAGAGAAATGTTGCATGATCAGGGCCTACCACTACACTTGTGAGTTGAGGCATGCAACACAATGGTTTATGTTCAGAATCGTAGCCCACATTGGATACTTGAGATGAAGACACCAAAGGAGGCTTATTCCGGTAAGAGGCTAGATGTTGGTCACTTCAAGATTTTTGGGTCATCGGTATATTTCCATGTGACCAAAGATGCACGGAAGAAGCTTGACCCTACAACAAATTTGGGGATATTTGTGGGGTACATTGATACACCTCACAGATATTGGGTGTACATATCGACCAGTCAGATGACATTGGTTCGCAGAGATATCAAATTGAATGAGGAGAAGGCCATGCGAGTTTCCCTTGAGAGGGAGCTTGAGCTACATGCGGATGAGGAGCTTTTAGCTCCTAAGGTTGAGGGGCCTCAGATTGATGTGGAGCAACCACATGCAGAGGTTCCAGGAGTGGAGACATCCACTCAGGTAGAGTCTTCCAGAGAGGCAATAAAGCACACTAGAGAGGCTAATATATTTTTGGATGATGCACGGGAGAATGTGGGAGCACCCACTTCTCAGCACAGACAGAGGAGGTCACCTGAGAGGTACACTAGATACATGGCTCTTATGGGTGCATGTTTTGTGACAGAGCCATCTTCCTTTCAAGAAGCAGTGTAACAGTTAGTTTGGGTTGATGCGATAGTGGAGGAGTATGACTCCATAGTTCGAAACAGTGTTTGGGATGTGGTCCCGAGACCGTAGGAAAAGTCAGTAGTGAGCTCCCATTAGATTTACAAGGTAAAGAAAGCTGCAGATGGTAGTGTGGAGGAGCATAAGGCCAGATTTGTAGCCCATGGCTTTTCATAGGTAGAGGGGATTGACTAGGATGAGACATTTGCTCATGTCGCAAGGTACTCGTCAATCCGATCTATATTAGCACTATCAGCACAGATGGGTTAGAAGATCCATCAGATGGATGTGAAGATAAATGTTCCCAATGGCATGATTGAGGAAGAGGCGTACATAGAGCAACCCGAAGGTTTTGAAACCTTTGATCATGATTCACATGTGTGCCGACTCAAGAGAGAATTATATGGGCTGAAGCAAGCACCCCGTGCTTGGTACACCAGGATCGTTAACTACTTCACTGGGTTGGGCTTCACAAAGAGTGAAGCAGATGTGAACCTGTACCACATTGTGGTGGAAAGTAAGTTGTTGATCATTATACTTTATGTTGATGATCTCATACTAACAGGTGATGAGAAGCTCATAAAATATTGCAAGGAGGAGCTTACAAGAGAATTTTAGACGAAGGACATGGGGCTCATGCATTACTTTCTTGGCATGGAAGTATGGTAGGGAGATGGGGATTTGTTTGTATCTCAGGGAAAGTATTCCAACAAGATACTCAAGAGATTCTACATGGAGAGCACTAAACCCATGGAGACTCCTCTAGCTGGTAACTGGAGGAAGGAGGATGCTACTTCAGGGGAAGTAGTGGAAGCTACTGTTTACATGCAACTTGTGGGTTCACTCATGTACTTAGTGAACAAATGATCGGATATGTGCTATGCAGTTAACCAACTTAGTCAAGTGATGGTTAGGCCTACCAAGTTGTTTTGGAAGGCGAAAAATCATGTGTTGAGATACCTCAGAGGCACTACTCTGTTTGGGTTATAGTATAGACGGACAGAGGGAGTGAAGCTTCAAGGCTTCAACGATGCAGATTGGGAAGGGAGTCCATTCGACATGAAGAGCACATCAGGGGATCTTCAGCATTGGGTCAGTGACAGTTTCTTGGTATAGCAGGAAATAGAGATCGTTTGCACTCAGTTCGGTAGAGGGAGAGTACATGGCTACAAGTTAGGCAACATGTGAGGCTATCTGGATGAGGAAGATCCCGGTTGGTTTGTTTGATCAACAGATGGATCCTACAGTGATTTATTGTGATAACCAGAGTTGTATCAAACTCTATGAAAATCTATTTTTTCATGATCGATTGGTCCAAGCATATTGATATCTGATATCATCATCTCAGAGATTGTGTGTTCAAGAGGATCATGTTGTTAGATTACATTCCCACGGAGGAGAAAGATGCTGACATCTTGACAAAGGAATTGTCAATATGTAAATTCGAATTTCACAGAGAAAGGATCAAGGTAGCTGATAATCCCTTTCTTGTTGAGAGGAAGTGTTGAAAATGGAAACAAGAAATTCCAGTTTAATTTGTCCTTGAATTAAACTGTGAATTAAAATCGAATTCTATTCTCATAGAAACTTGTAAATAGTTAATTAAGCTTATTAAACTTAATTAGCTTAGGAATTTCGAGTTGGAAGTCTTTCTGAAGTCATGTATATGTTATCCCTATATTATAGGGGTCCATGATTAGTTAAGCATGAGTGGTAATTAGTTAACTCAGTTTATTGAGTTAAGTCCAGTTAAATTAGTTCCAATTTGTTTGAGGAACTAATAGTGAGTTAAGAGTCAGTTGATGCATTAGTGCAATCAATTAGTGCAACTCGAATTAACTAAATATTTCCTCATAAAAAACTCATGCATGTCGATTCTGAGAAAGACCCAATTGAGACTAGAGTGCAGGGACAATGTACTATTTGTTTTAGATTTTTTTGAGTTGCCCTGATAGTGCATGCAATCAAGGACTGATCCTTAAAAGGATTACGCAGTTTTGAGTGCACTGATTTCCCTTTAAGATGGGCTAATCAACCATAGGAATTGCGAAAGGAAATAGGACTTGGACAACTGGTGAATTGGCCAAGTGTTGACCTAGTGATTGCTTGTGAGTTGGAGATTGATTTTACTGAGTGTTGGGATTGTTCTTGTGAGAATAAGCATTGTAATCTCATATTGATTTTCTAATATATACAATACAGATAGTGGGGTTTTGAGCTGTGGATTTCCCTAGATATTTATTGTGTTATGTGTATTTGATTCTCTTCCTCTTGTCGGTTATTGTTTTGCTCGATCTTTATGTGCTTCCGCTGTAAAGAGTAGAAGTAGATTCTTGTCTCTTGCTTTAGTTCATTGCATGAGATTGTGAATCTACAGGATTTTCTACATAGCAAGTTCTGGGCAAAGGCCGAGATTCTAGGCTAGAAAAGTGGCTCAAATCTCGGGGTCGTTGGCATAGGTTTGCTAAGAAAATTCCACAGTCGCCGGCACATAGGCCTATGAGAGAAACTTTGGGTTGTTGTTCGTTGCCTTGCCTATAACATGAGAGCGACTTTGAGTTAAAAGGATTAAAACATCAATGGGACCTAGGGGCTGGATGTCTGAGTGACTAACATGTCTCCTGGGGGTGTTGTTGTTGATGTGGATGGGTTTGTTTGATGTGTTTTGTCGATTCCATTTCCTTAAGGTTACCAAGGAGATTGAATCCCTTATAGTGACCTCTCTCATCACATGTTTTCCCCAACTGGTTGGTTGCTTGGGTGGACCTGGGAGGAGGGGGTGTTATAGATTGGTATCAGAGCATGGTTGCACTCTCCTTGGGTGAAAGTGTTGGTCATGCATGCATGTCAGTTGCATGTGTGTCTCTTACACTTGCATTCCATGTGCTTGTTGCATTGCATCATGTTGATCATGGTTGTAGTAAGGTTGTCATGAGGAACTTGATGTGATTTTGTGGGATGCATCATCGGAAGTATATGACTGGTTGCATATGGTTATATGTCGCTTACATGTTGATTATATGTCGCTTGACTACATCCTTGTATGTCAGGTGCATTCTTGAATGTTTTGATTACATGTATCAGTCTTGTAGGTTGGTTACAAGAATTGATCACTTATGCTCGACTACATGCGTTCATACATATGTGTAGTTGATTAGGCATTGCTTATGCATGTTGATAGTTGCATGTGGCAATGTGTGTAATGGAGTAATGGTTGTTTTCATGCATGAGGTCATAGCATGCATTGTTGATATGGCCTTGCATTGATATGGCCTTGCATTGTTGATATGGCCTTGCATTGATGCTAGAATGATCTTTATGTGTCGATGCACTTATTTGATATATGTCTATATGTTGTTATGAATATGTTATACATGTATCACACTGATTTGATGATCTTGCAAACAAGGTATCCTACCCAAATTATGCTAAGGTACGTTGGTTTATTGTGATTTGGTTTAGCTGACATAGTATGCCTTGTAGGAAAGAGATCAGATGGCTAACAAGGTGGTAGACTACATAGAATCTCTCTATGCATCAGATGAGAAGTGTGGTGTGGGGAACTCTTCTGACTTGGCAGACACATTGAGAAGCCTGAAGGAAGAAATAAGGAGTTGCAAAGAAGACAATGATAAAAGCATGCAGACACAAGAGAAATAAACAGAGGTGAATGCTATACTACTTTGTAGTTTGTCAGGTTTGCAGCTACATGGACCACTTCGGATCAGCCATGGACATGAGGACATAACTAATGGGGCATATCGCAATAGGTCTCCTAGTAGACACAGGTCGAATAGATCTGACACGATTAGATATGGCAGGTTGTTAGACACTCCGGATAGGAGAGGTGATAAACACAGGTACTATTCCAGCTTTGGTTCTAACAGACATCATTATCGTCATCGTCATCATCCTTACAGGAGGAATGATAGGGGATAATTTCCGTATGAGTTTAAGAAAGCGAAGCCACCTACCTTTGATGGAGATATGAAGAAATCACGTGATGCAAAAGCATGGTTTCTTGGTATGAATAAATTATTATGATTGCATGATTATTTAGAAAACATGAAAGCAAAGATAGCCACTTTCAGTCTCAAAGGTAAAGCAAATATTTGGTGGGAAGACGTGAAAAATGTCAAAGGTATACATGAGGAGGATTTGAGTTGGCATGCATTTGAAAGACTCTTCAAGAAGAAGTACTTGTTTTATATTATTTAAGCATAGTTTTTATAATTTTTTCCTTCAAGTATATCAAGAATCCAAGAAATTAATCTCATAACAAGTATTGGAATTCAAGAATTCAAGAAATTGATCTTCTTGAATTCAAGAAGTTTCTTTTATCCTTTCATGTGTTTGTGATTAATGTTTGTTGTTCTTGCAGGTCAAAGGATTTGAAACTCTTGCCAAGTATTACTAGGATCTCACTTTGAAGTTTGAAACTCCTGCCAAGTATTACTAGGATCTCACTTTGAAGTTCCCTATTCTGCTTCAAGTCATTGGAGATTGCTCGAAATTTATTGGGAGATTAGCTTTCAATTTGGTTCAATTGGTTTGTTAAAGTCATTTTATGTTCTTTCCTCTAACCAAACATAGAAGATTGATCTCAATTACCATGCAAAAAATTAATGTGTGAATTTTGTTAAAGGGGTTTAATGTAGTGTAACTTTATTCTTAAATTTATTCAAAGTGACTATGTCAAATTCATTTATTTTAATACTAAATTACAAATCATACACAAAAGTATAATATTTAGAAAATATTGGAAAAGGACTAGTTATATATTTTATTTATTTTAATAATTGCATTTTTAATGTTTTTTTTCACTATAAGAAATGTTGTTTTAGGAACGAAGTATTTCTATTAGAAACTAATTGTTTTGATATCCATTTATAGTTACTAGTGATTTAATTTATATAACTATGCTAGTCATAACTTAGTTGTTAAATTAATAGTAAAACAATTGTTATTACGAATTAATCACAAATATTAATTAACATGTCTTTACAATTCAATTTAAAAAGTAATCTAATATTAAATCACAAATTATAGATCATCCCAACTCTATTTTGATCTGCGAAAAGAAACAAATCCTATTTAAAACAGGTCGCCATTGGAGAGATAATATTAAAAGTTTTGTTCCATATTCCCATGACTTCACTACCACAAACACATTTGCATTCAACTCTATATCAATTATGTACAATTCCCATAAACTTTGTAGGAGACAATTAGTTATGCAAAACAAGTTTCATAGAATTGACATCTCACTGTGTTGAAACTAAGTTTTTCCATATCAATTTGAACAGAATACTACCAAAGAAATAAAGTTACAAAGCTTCATTACAACTAATGAAATAGGGCACTAACCGAAAAACAACATTTTCATTTTCATTTTTTTTTTCATAAAGACTTTAATTGAACATCTCACTTATGGTCAACAATTCATACTCAAATTAAACTATATTTAAACTAATCTGTTATATATAATATTAAAATATTTTATTTTAACATATTTTTAATAAATAAATATCAAATCAAATTGATATTCATATAATTAAATTAATTTAAAAAATATTTCTCAACATACATGCACATCACTTTGACCTACGGTACAATTTTATTTTTTTTTTAAAGAAAAGTGAATTATATATTCGTTGTTTTGCGATGAGTCCGATCTTGTCGATGGGAAAGAAAGCAAACACGAGGATTGTGATTCGACTCGTGGAATTGAATTAAGATAAAACGCGTCCGGAACCAACGATGGCTTCACAGAGACGCATATGACAATGAGAAGAGGAAGAGTTTCATAAGCGCGTACAAGATTTGTACGTACTTGTTGGACATCACGGAAATTTCCTGCCACTTTCGAGGTGGGAGTAGGAATAGATACTCTGAATTTCTGGAAGCAACGAAACTTCCTGCAACCTTCATGGCTTGGAATAAGAATTGTGAAAGCAATGAATATATAATTGCTTCGAAGTAATCTTGCATGGCTTGGAATAAGAATTGTGAAAGCAATGAATATATAATTGCTTCGAAGTAATCTTTTTGTGAATTGTGGGTCAGCCGCTTCAGGAATTCAAAGTTGCAGAGAAGATATAGCTTCCGCATCAAGAATTATATGCTTGCTTTTTCTTATATTAAAGGGGATACTGGCAAACGAGGAAATTCAATTATCACGGAGCTGAGCTTTATTGAGACATTGAAGCGTTGTAATTGTGCAGAGATCATTGTAATTGTGCAGAGATCAGGGAAGGATAGAAATTTTCAATCTGGCGAGTATTAAAATGGGTTGCCCGTCGTTTCTTCACCGGAAGAAAACACCGGCCGACACACCGCGTCGACAATCACAAATGTCGAATATTTTTTCATCGAAATCTCGACCGACGTCTGATCTCTCTAGCAGACGCGCGGCTGCTGGTTCTGACAAAACGCCATCCAACCGACGCCGGAAACTGTCGCTCAGCCGAAGAAGCGATGGCGTGTCGGACAAGAAAGTCGATAAGCTTTCCGTCGGTGTCGGTGCGGGCACGTCCGGGTCTGCGGTGCCGAGTAATGCAGATCTGGAGGACGTGTTCAAGAAATTCGACGCCAACGGCGACGGGAAGATTTCTCCGTCGGAGCTGAGAGATTTGATGAGATCGTTGGGTGGGAATGCGACGGATGAAGAGGTTGGGGCTATGGTTTTGGAGGCGGATTTGGACAAAGACGGTTTCATCGACCTGTCGGAGTTTGTGGCTCTCAACACCGACCACACAGTAAGCAGTTCGCGCAGAATCCAGGACTTGCAGGATGCATTCAATATGTTCGACAAGGACCGGAATGGATTAATCTCTCCCACTGAACTTCATGAAGTTTTGAAGAGCCTGCAAGAGCCTTGCACTCTCAGTGACTGCCACAATATGATCAAAGGCGTCGATTCAAATGGCGATGGGCAGGTCAACTTTGATGAATTCACGGCCATGATGACCAACCCATCTGATAACTCGTGGACTACCAGGCCTTAATTGCTTCACCAGCTAGCTTTAAGTGTTCTCTCTCACATTGATATGATATTCCTTGATATGTTTCGAGCTCTCCATATCTCTCGCATGTATATATTCCTTTATATGTTTCAGAAAAATGAGAGCAGTAGGAATATTTTACAGTGTAGCGTCGGGAAGATTGTAACATACGTGGCTCCGTATCGTGCGTGACCTTTAAATATGTAAATAAATCGGTTTAATTATATTTTAATCTGGAATTTATCTGCGTCATCCTTGCAATTTAAATGTATTATTTTCTAAAGAACATTTTAAATTCAAATTAAAATGATCTAATCCTTTCAAAAAAATTGATGTATAAATGTGTAGTTCATCTTTTCAATCTTAAATTTAATTATTTCCAAAAGCGATAGCCCATGCTGGGTAGTCTCCTATGTATTAAAATTTAATGGCATCTTTTGAATATTGGAAATTGCTTTCTATTATCTTATTGTTCTGTGTGCAACATGATATTATGGAAGTTTTCGAGAAGCGTATGCCAGAAGTTTCACGTAAAATGGGTTTATATTTTTGAAATAGATATTTTTATGTGAAGGGGAGATTTCATTTATAATGTATTTATATAATTTCACGTAAAATGGGTTTATATTTTTGAAATAGATATTTTTATGTGAAGGGGAGATTTCGTTTATAATGTATTTATATAATTGAAATAATTTGGGAAAACAATTTGCATATCAGTATTTTATTAAATATCACATATAAATATAATAGTTATTAATTTTAGCGAGAAATTATATTTTAATCATACAATTTAATTAGTTGAAAAAATATCTCAACTAAATATGAAATAAGAGTTATTTGAGTTGGATTAAATCTTTCAAATCCAACTAATTAACAAATAATTAACTCACATTACAATTACATTTATGATGATGAATCTCATTTAATACGGACAAGGGACAACATAAGTAGCAGTTAAATCTCCAAGTCCCTCCCTTAACCAGTGCTTGTCTTTGATCTCCATATTTGTAAAGTCTTCATTAGCTTCTTTAAATATCTTCGAAATCACATAGAGAAAACTCCATCAAGTTGTCTCATAACTCTAGTAAAGGTGTAGTTGGCAAACTGGATTACCGAGTTCCACTTTAGAACTCCTCCCGAAGTCAATTGCTGAACAATGTCCAAGCTGTCGCATAACTTCATTAGAAGACCACTCTCAAATCTTCAACAAATGAGGGATCCTTCCCTAAATCCACAGCCACAACGGCCAAACTATCTAAACAACCTTCCATATTGAGTTTCACTTCCCTCCATATTAAGTTTCACTTCTACTTGATCTCATAAATAGTAGCTTTAGACACAATCAATCCATAGTAGCTTTAGACACAATCAATCCCGTGTTTACAATGAATAAATTACTATTTATTCTATTAACGAACTCCCATCCACCATCCACCTAAATACATAAGTACCAGGTTATTCTCTCTAAATACATAATGTATCTAGAATCAATCATTACAACATAACTTTCATCTAATTTTAAAGATTATTCATCATAATTTACAACCAAGAATAAAACTAATACATATCACTACCTCTCGTGCATGCCTGCCATTCTCATAAATCAAGAGAAGGGGAACTTCAGCGTTCTAATTGATGCGGAGCTTGTTAAAAACTATAGAAAATCGACTTAGAACGTCAATAGAGAAAATCCATATAAAATCAAGAGAACGGGAACTTCAGCGTTCTGATTGATACGGAGCTTGCTAAAAACTATGGAAAATCGACTCAGAACGTCAATAGAGAAAACCCTTATAAAAGCACCATTTACCAGCACTTTTAACCACCATTTCCCTTTGTGCAAACCAACTGTGAAATTCACCAAGGACTTTTGCTTGAACGCAGACCTCAGTGGTCCTACCCACAGAGATATAGATCTGTCTCTGAGACAACAATGTCAGAGTTTCTGCCCCACGAGGGTTTCTGAGCAAAGCATTGAAGCGCTTAATTGTACATGGACCCGCGATATTGATCTATACGGAATCACCTCCTTGGGCCAGCCACTCTTCCAGAATCGCAGGAATGCACCTGAAGTGTTGTCTGCTTTGCAGAGGTTATGAACAGCTGCCGAAAGCTATTCAAAAAACATTATGGTTTGGATGAATCCAATACTACATTTACGTTGGTGTTTCCTTTGACAATGTCGACGCTGTTGCGAACCTTCAAGTGTGTTGCCTAATACTACATTGACATTGGTGTTTCCTTTGACAATGTCGCCGCTGTTGCGAACCTTCAAGTGGGTTGCCTAATGAGATAGTATTACGAAAATGAGTTGTTTTTAGTGTCATTTTTTTTGAAATTTTTTTTGTGGGTTTTGTCTAATTTTTCTAAAATCGGATAGAAATTATTGAAATCACAAGTTTGATGAGTAATTTACAATCTAAAGTCTTTCCTCGAAATGCCTCCCCAATACACACCACAATACACTCTCACTAAACACACAACTCACACTAATTAAATCCACATCCACATTAGATTATATTTTGGGTACTTCTATATCTATATCTATAGTAGATTGTATAATTCCCGGTCTTCTTGATGATGATGATGATGATGATGGTTGTTAACGTCCACTGAGACCAAATAATGATCTATCGGACCTAAAAAGACAAATTATTTATTTTGATTTAAGATGTTATTCCGATGCTCAAAAAGCTTGGAGAGAAGCCTCTCGAGCTCACTATAATTTTGGCATTGTAAAAGGCTAGAAAGGTCAGTATTGTAACAAAGGTTGTGAAATTGAGATCTAATGTGGTTGTATGCAGGGCACTCTAAGAGGAAGTGGTTTTCATCCTCGATGCTCTTATTCTCACAAATATGGCAGATCCTTTCCATCCATGGCATTTTAGGAACTACCCAGCGGCCAGTCTCACTATGGAGCTCATGAGAATTCGTTCTAATCTTTGCTATATTAATTTTCTTTTTTGAGCTAGTTAGAATAGAGAGATACTTTTGATCTTCAAGGGTGGGGTTGATGACCTTCTTATAATAGCTTAATTTTCTTTTAGACGCTAAATCTTTCTCACACCACAATTTTTCTTTGAACTTAGAAGTAACAATATCTTTAATGTTATTTATGTTTTGCAAAGCATCATTCTCATTGATCTCCCAATAGTTTAACCAGGCCCTTGTGTCCTTATGCCATCCTTATAAGAGAGTTATCACGGAGTCACTATTTTCAATATCAATTTCTCAAAACAATTTTCATAACAAAAAATTCTCTGTATTTTATTAAATATTATATATAAATGCAATTGGTTAAAATAAAAAATTTATTGAATTAAGGCTTGTGATCCATATCAAATTTTTGAAGATTCTTCGGGAAAATCACATAGAGAAACATTTGTCGACGCGTTTCGAACCAACCAGTGTGGTTCATCGTCAGGACAAGTTAAATGAGCAGATCTCGTTTTGCACATTAAATAGACAGGGCAGAATATCCCATGACCCAATTTTCTAGACAAGATAACAGCTAAAATGACAACAGCTAGATCAACCGTTTCCGGTCAAATCTAGCTGTTGTCATTTTAGCTGTTATCTTGTCTGGAAAATTGGGTCATGGGATATTATCCCCTGTCTATTTAATGTGCAAAACGAGATCTCATTTAACTTGTCCTGACTATGAATCACACTGGTTGGTTTGAAACGCGTCGACAAATGTTTCTCTATGTGATTTTGGCCGAAAAATCTTCAAAAATAAAAATTTTACCTTAATTAAAAATATTTTAACTGAATATCAAAATAGGAGCTATTTTAGTTATATTAATTTTTTCAAATTCAACTAATTAATTCATTTAACAATTACATTTATGATAATGAATCTCATTCCATGTGAACAAGATAAATAAAAGTTAAATTTACACATAAATGTGACTTTTATTTAAATGGTAGATTTAATATATTTAATTTTTATGAAAATTAAATTGTTAACCAAGTTGACTAAAGTTGAATAAATTGTTATCCAAATTTGTTGGACATATTTTTTCATTAAATATATTTAAAGTAATTTGAAGAACTACTTTTTTGACTTAGTTTTTTTCCCAAAAAAGACCCAAAAAAAACCAACCAGATTAACTTTAAATCATAAACTTTACCCCATCTAAATGATTAAAATTTTCCAAAACATTAAATTCATTTATAACATTAAAAAATTATTTCAACGCGCGAAATAAAAGTCGCAATTGAACCAAAAATATAGACAATGCCAATGAACACTCTTAACTTCACTTTAATATGTAAAATTGGTTATCAGAATGTGATCAGAATTGAAAGTCTAAACTACACTAGTCAGAGTAAAATCTTCATTTGAAAGCGTGGGACACGGTTGACTTGTACATTAACGAGGTGAATGCTTTCAAAACTCCTGTACGGTGAATGACTTGGACAAAGACGCAGTGAAACAACACTGAATGACTTGCAGGAAGACGCAAGGAAACGGTGAATGACTTGAGCAGACGAAGGGAAACTCATCTCTACCAACATGATGTTGGAGATAATTACCCCATGTCATTTGATCGATGCACAGCCACCGCGGCACTAGGCACTGCGTCACCGTCACCGCCCTGTACTGTTCGGAAAGAGCTAACCAGCCATCCCCAGGGTATTTAATGCCCGGGGATATGCACGCCGGTTAACGCGATAACACGCGAAAGCCAAGTTTCGGCATTAACTAATATTTTGGCTTTCGCGTGTTATCGGGCTAAGCTGCGTGCATATCCCCGGGCATTAAATACCCTGGGGATGGCTGGTTAGTTCAACTTTCGAATAGCCATCACTGCCATAACCATATCAATCTGAAGGGACAAATAACCGACTTAGTTTTGTGTATAAAAGTAGATGATCCAGCATAAGAGGTTGCATATTCCGAATACTTGTATGCTGCTATAGATGCTGCTTTACTGTTTCAATGTTATGAGTAGTTTTTTGTCATCAACCGAAGTTGCGTCTTTGAGTTATGTACTTTGTGTTATGCTCTGATTAATCTTTCATTTGGTATCAGATCCAGATCAGCAGAGAATTGTTGAAGGAACCTTTGTGTTTACTTGTGTTGTTGTTTCCCAGGAGAGCCAAGTATATTTAGATGTTGTGCCTTTGCGCGTAGTGCCGCCTGTATTTCCTCCACATGGATTTCCCATGTCTTTGAGATTTCACATGAACCACTGCACAATTTTCAGTGTTCAGGAACTGCAAATTGCCTTTATCTGTGTCGACGTACACAATGTTGCGCCCCAAGGTTGCAACGAGATGCGCTATGATGACAAGGCTAAGGAGTTTTGAGTTTTATGAGTTGCAGATAGGTTCTATGACAAATGATGAGTATACTAGCAAGTTTTTGGTGTTGTTGAGATATGTGCCTTACCTCAAGGAGGAGAAGGCCATGGTTCAGAGATTCATCAGTGGACTGTCAATTGCATACAGAAACCGAATTGAGTTTGATGAGCCTAGATCGTTGGAGGAGGCCATCCAAAAGTTGAATCATTGTTATGAGAAGTTGAAGAGCAAATTTGAACCTAATCATGAGTTGAAAAGAAATGAGAAAGCTAAAGGAAAATGGCCACCAAAGAGAGGAAGACCTCAAGATGAAAGTGAGAAAGAAAATATATTTCCTTACAATAGGTTCAATACAACTGAGAAGGGACATGGAGAGAAACAAGCTAAAGGCGGTGGTAGGGAACCATTGTAGTGTTGGATATGTGGTAAGGATCATCGTGTTGGATATGTGGTAAGGATCATCGTAAGAGGGATTGTCCGCAGTATCAGAGTGGTGGTAGACCCAGATCTATAGTGCTCAGGAGGCACATACAATTGGTGATGTTGGTCATAACGTTCCTTGGATCTATGCAAATGTGGACAGCAGGCAGGCAGATCATGAGGCATCGATCATTGAGATGGACGGTAAGCTTTGTGATCAAGTCATTTTTATTTTGATTGATTCTAGATCTAACTATAATTATATTAATCCTGGCCTGGTGGATAAGTGTGGTTTGATAAAATAAGTGCATGAAGAATCTTGGTTAGTACAGTTGGATACAAGTAAAAAGAAGCGAGTTCACCACTGGGTAAGAGCTTGTGCATTTGAGTTAAATGGCATGCCTATAGAAACACATTTGAATGTATTGCCATTGGGTTCATATAGGATGTTTTTGGGTATGGATTGGATATACCTTCACAGAACAAAAGTGGATTACTTTGACAAGGCCATTGAGTGTATGTATAATAGTGGGGAAAAGAGGACTTTGCAGGGGAAGAAGAAGCCTACATCAGTGAGGATGGTTACCACTATGTAGGATAAACGTAGTTGCAGAAAGGGTTGTGTGATGTTTGCAGTACACACTTCTAATGAGAAGGGTAAGGAAGTTGAGGATGTAGATGTGTTGAGCAAGTACCCGGTTTTGTAGTAGTTTCAGGATGTATTTCCTGAGGACATTACAGAGTTGCCACCTCGCAGGGAGGTATAATTTTATATTGAGTTGGTGCTAGGGGCAGCCTAAGCATCAAAAGAACCTTACAAGATGAGCACACCTGAGTTGGTTAAGTTAAAGTTGCAGTTGAAGGAAATGTTGGACAAGGGGTACATTAGGCCAAGTGTATCGCCTTGGGGTATGCTAGTGTTGTTCGTGAAGAAGAAAGATGGTACTCTTAGTTTGTGCATTGACTACAGGTAGCTGAACAACGTAACAATCAAAAACATGTACCCATTGCCAAGGATTGATGACTTTTTTGATCAGTTGAAGGGAGCAGAAGTGTTCTCGAAGATCGAATTGAGATCAAGATACCATCAGGTACACATCAAGGAAGATGATATCTTCAAGACTACATCTAGGACTAGGTATGGGAATTATGAGTTTGTTGTTGTTCCATTTGGTTTGACTAATGCTCTAGCTACATTTATGTGTTTGATGAATAGTGTGTTACATCGTTATCTGGAAAATTTTGTTATTGTATTCATTAATGATATACAAGTATATTCTAAGAATGAAGAAGAACATGTTGAGCATTTAGCAGCAATGTTGAGATTGCTAAGAGAGCATCAGTTATATGCTAAACTTAGCAAGTGCAGCTTCTTTCAAACTGAGGTACATTACTTGGGGCATGTTGTCTCTATGGCATAATAGTGGATATAGAAAAGATAAGGGCTATCATGGAGTGGGAAACTCCCAAGAATGTGGTTGAGGTGAGATCATTTATGGGATTTACAGGTTACTATAGGAGGTTCATCAGGAACTTCTCACGCATTGCATATCCTATCACATCGTTACAGTAGAAAGGTAAGAAGTTTGAATGGACAGAAGAATGTGAGGCTAGTTTTTAGCATCTTAAGCACCTATTGACAGTGCTAAATATTGTAGATCCGGACAAGGAGTTTGTAGTGTGTACAGATGCTTGCAAGAGAGGACTTGGTGGAGTTCTCATGCAATAATGATAGGTAGTGTGCTATGAGTCACGAAAACTGACTGAGCACGAGCAGAAATATCCAACACAGGATCTTGAGCTAGCAGTGATTATACATGCATTGAAGATGTGGAGACACGATCTTCTTGGCAGGAGGTTTCCATTGATGAGCGATCACAGTGGGTTGAGGTATTTGTTTGATCAGCTGAATCTAAATGCTAGGCAATATAGATGGTTGGCTACCCTTAGTGAGTTCAACTTCGAGATCATATACATCGAAGGGAAGGGGAATCAGGTTGTGAATGCTCTTAGTAGGAAGGTACAGGTAAATCATATAGCAGCTATGAGCTCTTATGGGACATAGTTACAGGATAGGATCTTGTAGGCAAGACAACATGATGACAAATACATGGAGATTATGCACAGGTTATAGCATATTGCAGGTACATGTATAGCTATAGGTACATGTACATGTGATCAAGATGCATACTATATTCTCACGACAGATGGTTTGGTGAGGTTTAGAGACAAGATCTATGTGTCGAAATGTAGTGAGCTCAAGAAGCTTATCTTGAGGGGGTTTCATGCCAAGCTATACTCGAGTCATCTAGGATATCAAAAGACATTGATGACGGTAAATAAGTTCTACGATTGGCCGAATCTGAAGAAGGAAGTGGCATAATTCGTAGCTAGATGTTTAGATTGTCAGCAGGTTAAGGCAAAATGTAAGCGTCCAGGTGGTTTACTACAACCTATAGCGATTCCGAAATGGAAATTGGAGGTCATTTCCATGGATTTCATCATAGGTCTTTCGAGGAGAGTAAAGCAACATGATTCTATTATGGTTGTGGTTGACAGGTTGAGTAAGGTAGCTCACTTCATTCCTGTAAAGACTACATATTCATCCAGTGAGGTAGCATAGGTGTTCATCAGAGAGATAGTGAGACTGCATGGTGTTCCAAAGAATATTGTGTTAGATAGGGATGCAAATTTCACTTCCAATTTTTGGAAGGAGCTATTTGTAGGCTTGGGCACAAAGTTGCCCTTCATTACAACTTGTCATCCACAGAAAGATGGACAGATAGAGAGGGTCAACAGGATCTTGGAGGATATGTTAAGGATGTATGTGATGCACTGGCAGAATAAATGGGAGGAGCATCTTCCATTGGTTGAGTTCACATACAACAATGGTTATCAGGAGTCATTGAGGATGAGTCCTTTCGAGGCATTGTATGGATGAAGTTGTAACACTCCCATCAGCTGGAGTGATCCAGTGAATAGGGTACTTATTGGACTGGACATGTTGGTAGACATGGAGCAGGAAATGCAGGTTATAAAGAAGAATCTAAAGGCAACACATGATAGACATAAGAGTTATGTGGATCAACATAGGGTGTTCAAGGAGTTTCAGGTTGGGGAGCATGTGTATTTGCACATCAAGCCCAAGAAAATATCTTTGAGGATTGGTTCATGTGCCAAGTTGGCACCACAGTATTGCGGGCCTTTCGAGATCCTTGAGAGGATTGGACCAATGGCATATCGACTTGCACTGCCTCCAATAGTGAAAGTCCATGATTTTTTCCATATTTCATTTCTTAAGAAGTATATAAAGGATGTTGATCATGTTATTGATTGGTCTGTATTGCAGGTGGAGCAAGAAGGAGAGTTGCAGCTGGAGCATAGTGCATATTGCAACAGAAACATATCATGCTTAGGAATAGAGCCATAGAGCAAGTTAAAGTGCAGTGGAAGCACTTTGGGCCTAAAGAAGCTACATCGGAGATGGTAGATCAGACACGGGCCCTATATCCTTCATTTTTTTCCACCTGAGGCAAAACAGTTTTGGTTTGATGTTGGTATATGTTTGGCATATGTTTTGTTGATGTTTTGGTATATGTATACAAATGTAAATACTGCCACGAGCTAAGTTATAAAGCTCCAATAATCTGTATGGGTTCCATGTTATTATGGTTGTTATATTGTCATGTTGTTATGATGTTTTTCTTTTAAGCAGGTTTTTCATTGTAAATACTGCAACGAGATAAGTTATAAAGCTTCATGGGAAGTATGTTTGCTTTTCAGTAGTTTTGTTGAGGTCTTGATGTGGTTTAACACTGAGGACGATGTTCCCTAAGGGGGAAGGTTTTGTAACATCCATGGTGAAAATTTCATTTAATAAAAGTTAATAAAGGAAAATAAGACCACAGGTGAGGAACACTTATTCCAAGTTGAATGTTGAGCAAAGATATCCTAGTGGGCATCACTGGATGTGTGTTTTGGCTAAGGAAAATTGACAAAGGTTAAGGCAAAGGTATTAAAAGGCAAAAAGGCATTTTTGGCACATTTATTTATGAAAATAAAGGAAATTAGGAGAAAATTAAGGTGAAAGGTCACAAGTTGCATGTGAGGAGGAAATTGAAGGAAAATAATGGAAAATGAAGAAAATAGAGGTTTCATTAATAAAAAGGCTTATGTGGGCAAGATTTTGCTAACCTTTTGTTAGTTCAAGTTTGGAGCTCTCTCATTATTCTCTCTCTCTCTCACTCTTGGTCACTTAGAGTTTTCTTGGAGCACTCTAGCTTTGGATCAAGGAAGGAAAAACAAGCAAAGGGAAAGGAAGGAAAGCAAGGATCAAGGAAGAAGAGCAGGATCAAGTAGCTTCAACAAGAATACTTGCAGGTAACCTTTTGCATGTGTGATTTCCTAGCTGGTTTGGACATGCATGGCTTTGCATGTTGGTGTATGGTTCTCTTGCTGTCAGTGGCATGGATTTTCTAGGTTATGACAGTGGTTTTCAACCTAGCCTTGCCTTTTTCCAGATGCCATGGTATGTTGGGATGTTTATCTTGGTTTTGAGCTTTGGTTTGCCAGATGGATTTCAGAATCTGGGGCGGAGGTGGTCTCAAGGTTCATTCCCAAAGGCCTAGGAATCCCTTGACTGGTTTTGGCAATATACACGATAAAGCCTAAGGGAGAAGTCTCGGTTTAGGGCCTAGTGATCTGGTTTGGATTGCAGTAAAGCCTGAGAGACTGGTCTTGGTTTAGGGCCTAGTGATTCAGGATTGGATTGCGGTAAAGCCTTAGAGACAAGGAGACAAAAAATTCCTCAAGGATAGTGATGGATTCTGGATAAGATTCCAAGTTTAGTTCGATTGTAATCAGAGCACCAGTTTGGTGTGATCATAGTTTGATGAGGGTGGAGGTGGTTTAACCTCTAGATTCCCTTGGCTATTCTTGGATTGGTTTTTCTATGAGATCCCACATTCATTCTTGTAATATGGCACAGGGGTGACTGACTGAAAGAGAGATTTGGTTCAGCCATGTCTATGGTCGGGTGGTACATGGAAGTCTCGAACCTGGTCGGATTTGCCTATGATTAATAAAAGCTAAGTTCTCTTACTTTTGTACTTGTTTATATGTGGATTTAATGGTTTTCATATCTCTGATATTTATATGGTTTAATGCTAGTTATAAACATGGTTATTTCATGTGTTTACTTGTAATTGTTAAATGTATGGATGCAAGACCTAATTGATGATATAATAGTTCAATGGAGAAGGAGGTGATCCTTCTGGTTATGTTTCATAGATTCTTTCAATCATTTATGCTCTATCTTGTATCCTAGACTTGTAGGTTGCATTGATGCCAAGTGTTTGACAGAATATTAGTCCCGATTGGGGATGCTCAGGCCTAGTCCTTAGGTTGATTTTTGATTTATCAACATCATTATCATGTCTTTAATGGATTCTAAAGGTTGTAGCAATTTCTGGGCAAAGGCCGAGATTCTGGGCTAGAAAAGTGGCTCAAATCTCGGGGTCATTGGCACAGGTCTGCTGAGAAAAGTCCACAGTTGTTGGCACATAGGCCTATGACAGCAACATTGGGTTACTGTCATTGTCTTTCCTATAACATGAGAGCGACTTTGAGTTAAAAGGCTTAAAACATCAGTGGGACACGGGGGCAGGATGTCTGAGTGGCTGGCTGACATGAAAATGGAGCTCTTAGGTTTCTTGTCTAACTTACAAGAACCTCTCCCACTTCCAAAGCTTTAAATTTTCCCAAGTCTTAATGATTAACCAATGCGGAAATCAACAATGCTTGTAAATGTGGGGGTATGCTGGTATTTGTTTTCAGCTGATTATTTACTTAAAAATCTGTTGTTTGTGCTAATATGGGAAGATAATTAAACTGATATACAAATGCATATAACAGTGGTTAAAGCAGCAGTAAAAACAAACACATAAGACAACAATATAATATGGAGTTCACCCTGATATCTTGGGCTACGTCTCCTTGAGCTCTAATCAACTCGATTAGGCTCTCTGGGATTATGGCTTCAATTCTTTTACAAGTGCTACACTTAACTCCAATGTTTTATACAGGAACATTGGGCTCAGAACACCATCTTATCCCTTGGCTCTTGGAGCTCTTCAACTTTCTAGCTCTGGCTCTGGCTCTTGCTCTGGCTGTGGCTCTGACTCTAGCTCTGGCTCTGTGGCTCGGGCTTTGGTTCTGGCTCTCAGCTCTCGCTTCTGGCGCTCGCTCTGGCTCTTGATCTAGCTATGGCTCACGACTCTCTTCTCTGGCTTCTCCAAGCTCTTTCTCTTGGCCTTTGCATGCCTCGGTGAGTCACTCGACCTCCAAGCAACTCCAACAAAAATATATGTTGTTGTCAATTGAGTTCCCTAGCTTTGCGGCTCTGCCTCCGACCTCTGGTGGCTCTGCCCATGACAGTGAGCTCGGCTCTGGTTTTTCTGCTTCCAGGTCCGCTATCTACTTCCTCTCCTTCTCCTCTTCTTCTCCTGTTCTCTCTGTTCTTGGCTTAAGGCCAATCTGTCTCACGACTGTTTGAATCCCTTCTTTCAGCTGTTTCAGTCACTGCATCACCACACAGGGAAAATGCGCACCTGTTCCATAACGGATAAGTGTCAGGTTCACCGAAAAAACTCGATCGTTTGAAACGGTTGTTATTTCCGTTTACTCCAAGAATGCCCACGAACACGAATTTCTGCCAACTCATCGCCCATGTCGGACTTCAGACCTTTATGCGTTGTGTCTTAATTCTCCGTCGAGTCCGGTCTTCCATCGAGCGCAATCTCCGCTGTCAAATCTGGAGTCCACAGATCCTACGGTGTTCACTCATTTCGTGCGGTTGACTTGCTCGGCCATTAGCACGCGTTGAGAGGTGGTTTTCTCTCTCATCCGCTGGACATGCGTCGTGCGATGAATGGAATCGCTCGTTTTCTGCTAAATCCGCTTACCGCCCCGATGTGCCTCCGATATACCGCCGGTTTTTGGACCGCGGGACCCGCCTTTCGCCTTAGCGCTTTCCCTACAGTTTCCCGGCTTCCCATGCGACCGAGCGCTTCAGGGCTTATCTTTCTCGAGTGGCTTTGCCTCGTGCATCAGAAACAACCTCCATTTTCTAATCTGAGCCTCCTAACTGCCATTTTTGCGCCACGCACAGTCCCCATGGGCCAATGGTCAATGCGCTTTGACCGAAGGTCCTCGTTACTTTGTGCTGGCTACAAATTGTCGTTGTTCAGAGGTTATTTCTTATAGGCTTCGACATCCACAAGACTTTAAACTTTTGTATGAGTTTTTACAGAGTTCATGTAGCTTTAAGAGAGTTTAAGGATCCAATTTCGGATCACGTCTTCCCACTAAAAGAACTTTTGGTCCACCAAAAGACTGATATACTGATCTGAGCAGTAAATGAGAGTAACAACACCGTCTTTTATTCAGCCTCCCTACACTTGCCTTTGCATAGTGCTTCTGAGCCAAAGTCTCTGACCACTTCTGTTCTTGGATGGGTTGGTCGTCTTGGGAAAAACTGTTTTCCTCCTTGACTTCATGTAGAGCTTCTGCTGTGAAGTTTCCAGAAGGTAGTTTGAACTTCTTTGCCTTGATCCTTCATCCAAGGTGGCTCAAACAAACGTGAAGTACATCTTCTCCACAAGACTTTCATTTGTACCTATTTGAAAAGCTACCAACAACCACTGTTAACAACAGCAAGCATACAGACAACAACTGCATGCGCTAACTCCTGCTTCAACAAAGAAACAAATTTCACATCTTGTGAACCCTTCCATGTCTTATATCTGCATACAAATGATTAGCTAGATAACAAGCCAATAAAACATGCCTTTACAACAAATGACCCTTCAAGTCGAGCATGTAGGAAAAAGACCTTTAGGACTCTTTTCCAAGAGATGAAACACTTCATCGTTATCTCCATTTCAGAGACCAAGTTAACTTCTCCCAATCCAACATCACATGCATCTCATGCTCATGCATGCATTCCATCTATCAACTTTCGCTTAAGTACACTGTACTTTCGAAGCTAAATTGAACATATTGTTGCAGTAATAAAGTGAGTTTCATACTCAAATTCTTTCCATTTACCATTTGGTAAGATCCTGCAACTTGCATTTATTCCATAAAGAAAGGCAAACAAGGGCATCACTAGATATGCAACCTTAATTGGATAAGAATTCTAACCATTTCTTACCAATCCATTTCAAAGGTCCCTCCTTTGTTTGCACATCAGCATCAATATGTGAATCATCCTGAACCACATCAATCATGGAATCTTTATTTCCATCCCTGCCATTTTATTTTTCCACCTTCTCCTTCAACTTTGGTGGAAGCAGTGCTGGATTCAAATTCCAACATCTTTCAGTAATATGCCCTTGCTTATGGCAGTAAGTGCAACACATGTGCATCCTTTTGACAACATGATTTTCCTTGTCCCGTGGACCTTTGGCTGCTTGCTTCTTTTCCTTCAAAAGTTTCCTGTATGTGGCCATCCTCTTCCAACATCCAGAAACATAATGGTTATCCAAACCACGAAAGGAACATGCAATTCTTTTTCCATGCATTACAAAATCAAAAGGAATGTGTTTAGAACCAAACTTATACCTGCCTCTTTCACCTTTATTGCCTTCATGAGGAGGTGAAGCAAATGAAGAAGTGGCTCCCTTTGGAACACCATCACTTTCTTCAAGGCTGTCATAGTTTCCACAACTCTCTGGTTCAAGTGTCTGCTTCTGAACACCTGCATCATGCGAATGATGTTTCAAACTATTGCATTCCTCCCGAATACAATCCTCACACTTCTAAGGTAGAGGACATGCAATGAAACTCCTTTCTGGAACTGTTTCAATGGCCTTCATGGCAGCTTTGGAATTCTCTCCATAAGACTGTCCATAGCCAAGACCCAAATACTTAGGCCTTTCCTCAACCATTATTGGTTCGATAATACCTTGTGCATGCTTTCCCAAGCCCTTTCCTTCATAGCCCATCTTGGACATTAGCTTGGAACCTATGCCTTTGGTATGTTTTTCAAAAGAACCAATATAAGCATTATTAGAAGAATTTGAAGACAAACAGGAATGGTTTACCTCTTCTTCAAGCTGATACTTGGCCAAGGCTTCTTTTGCAACAAAGAGTTGTGACTCCAACTCATACATCCTTTTTAGGTTCATATTTTCAATATGAAGTTGCCTCTCCATTTCTTGCAATTTGCCAGAAAGCATCTGCTTCTCTTCCTCCACGGAATTCAACTGCTCTCTAAGTATGCTTGTTATATACCTAGGGGGGATAATATGGGGTACCAAGGGAGGTACCTGTTGTGGTAAAAACACAACCCCCCCATTATTGATGTGTTCACTTCAAATAATGGGGACCCTTTCTATAAAAATTTTGGCTAAGCACCTTTTTGATTTTTATTTTAATTGATTGACCTGTGCTTTCGTTAATTTTTAGTTTTCTTTGGATTCTTGTTTTGATTGTTTTCTTAGAATCGATTTTTTACAAGCTTCCCATTGACGCTTGTTTCACCTCATTTGGTCAACTGCTTTGAAAATGGCACTCCTTTGAAGTCTCATTATTTATCTAGCCTGGGTTAAAAATGTATAAAATGTACAATATCGCATTTTGTAAATAAATTTGTCCAATAATGCATTCAGTTTAAATATTAACTTGTAGAGGGTTTTACTAACATTTTTCATTATGCAGCCAAATAATTAAGCATCGGGACTTAAGAAATTCACTCCAATTTTCTAATCAAATCTTAATCTCGAAAAACCCAAACATTCAAGTGGCTGTAGTTTATTTTTATTATTTTATTTATTTATTTTCTAAGTGGTTGTAGTTTTATTTTTAGTTGTAGTTTAAAAACTTAAATTCATAAAAATAAAACCAAAATAAAAATTGATTTTTAATGTTAAATATTAAATTAATTATTATTTAATATAATTAATTAAATTAAATTAATATTTAATATATAAAAATTATATTGCATCAGGAATTTTCAAATCGCATTGGAGCTTTTTATTAAACAAATTTTAAGAACCCCGAAGGCCCGATGCGATATCGCATCGGAGCTTTTGCATTGACACATTCTTTAAAAACCTCATTACCATCCCGATGCGAATTGCCGATAAGCGAAACTCCCGATGGCCGATAAGTGAAAAGGAATACAAAGTTAAATAGTTTGGTTCAACGAATTGGTACATGGACTCATACGTATGGTAAGATTGTTAGTTTAAATTTTTTTTTTATATATTATGAGTGGAGTAGGTGAGGAGTATGAGTGGAGTAAGTAACGAATAAGGTAGGTTAATATATATTAAATATTAGTTTAAATATTAACATGTAATAATTAATATATTATATTAATTAAATTAATTAATAATATTTAATATTTAATTAATTTAATTAGAATTTAAATATCATTTAGATTAATATAGAATTAGTTTTTAATTAGATTTAATTTGTTTATAAATAGTTAATTAGATATTTATTAGTTAGATTAATGATTAACAATTAAATTAGAAATTAATTTAAGATTAGATTTTAATTCAAATTCTGATTTTTAGCCCAGCGACAGAATTTCCAGATTCATGCCAGATTTGACTCCTCAACTTTGGAAGCTCATAGATTGAGTTATACTTGGCCAAATGAGGCCCAGGACGGCTCATTGGAAAGATAAAATCAAGGAGAACATTTTGGAGGAGGTTTCACCAACAGATTTACTCATTTATTGGTTCAAAAATCAGGCAGAAGATCAGGCTCCGAATTTTGAAAAACAAAATCAATTTTCTGAGTTATTTTCTTCAATTTCATTTATCCAAAGCCTCTTCTAATTGCAGATCCATTGGCCAATGATATCTTTTGCCAATCAAATCATTCCAAGCATCAATACAGAGCTTATATTTTATTTTCAATTATTTATTTAAATAGAATTTGATTGGGTTTGATTTAATTGTCAGAAATGATATTTTGAGTGCATTTTAATTTATTTTGATTTCTTTTGCAGGAAAACAGTGAAAAGATATGGAGAAAAGGATTTCAAGCAATGAGAATGCTCCAGCAATTGAAGATCAGAATTAGGAGCAATTAAAATTATATTTGGCAGATTTCTCTTCAACAACCTCTCCTCTCCAAAAATTCCTTCACAAATATTATAAATAACAGATTGCAGAATGTAAAAGGGGCTGCTCTCCTCTGCAATGCTAGGCTTCTAAAAGCACTATTGTAATTGGAATTTAGAGTTGTAGGAGGGAGGAGTAAAAAATCTCAGATCTGGGGATTATTGAGGATTTTCCCTTTGTATATTGAATTATGCATGAGGAACAAAGCTTGCACTATTGTGGCTCTAGTTTTGAAGGCAGAAGTTCAAGCAATGTAAAGGGCTGTTGGAGACCAAGGACAGAGAAATGGATGCAATAAATTGGTATTTTTAATACTACTGTTTTAAATATCAGTTTCATTTTATAGTAACAGGAATGTGTCATTTTATTCATGTTTGTGCATTATTGTCAATATGAGTAGTTTGTCTCATATGGATTAATTTCTGATTTCTGAGTAACTACTTATTCTGAAATCTGTCTTATGAAACTGATTTATTGAATAATAATGTGTGTGAACTATTTCTACATATCATTATTCAATTATTGGATTTATTGATTTGATAATCAATATCATTTTGAGAATTACTTCCTGAATGTTGTTGATTTATTATTTCAGTTTTAAGGTCTCAATAGAATGTGTTTTGGTAACCATAATATCAGTTAATTGAACTACTTCATTAACTTGATATTCATTATAAACAAGACATGTTTAAATCCTAATATTTTAATTATCTTGCTCTTAGTTGGGTTAGATCTATATCTGCCTAATTAAGATAGGATTTAGATTAGTTTCTTTTGCTTGCATCATAGAATAAGCTTGCATTTAGAGTAAATTATGCATTCTGTTAAGTCCTCTCATCAAAGAGGCAAAACTTTAGTTGTGGCTTGGCTGAACCCAAATCAGCTTAAGGGTCATTCTCTTGCCTGATCAGCAAGAAGAAGCGATCTGATATCCCTGTCTATTGGTATGTAAAGATACATTATAAACCAATAGCAATAGGGAGAAGGTAACTAGACCTAGATGAACAGTCGGAGCCACCACACCAAACGGAAAAGGAGCTGCTTTTAAGGTCCGGACCGGGTGGTTATCCCCCAATGTTGTTGCAGCGATTTTCGAGGCATCAACATTTTTGGCGCTAGAAGGAGGGCCTGAGATTTTTGTCTATTGGAGTCTTTTCAATTTTAATATTTTATTTATTGTGATGGCTCCTCTTAAACTTCCAATTTGGAGTTGTATCCATGGACGTGCATCCTCCAATACTCCACCCGAAGTGGTAAGACTCTTGTCTCAGGAAAAGTTCAATGGTAAGAGAAATTCTTCTGCTTTTAACCATGTCTTTCAATTTATTCAAAACATTTCAAATTATGATTTTCAAGGAATTGATGAAGGCATTTTATGCAGAATTTTTACTCTCACATTTGCGGCAAAAGCCAGAAACTGGTGCAAAACTCTTCCAGTTGCCTCAATCCATAGCTGGGATCAATTTGTTACAATTTTCATTTGTAAATTTGACGGCTATGATTATGAACAGGTATGTGAAGGAATCGAATATCTTCGAAGGTTTAAAAATGAGTCTGTTAATGATTTTCATATTCGATTTCACTTGAATTGTTTAAGATTTAAGGACGAAGATAAACCTACGGAAGAAGAATCATTAGATTGGTTTAAATATATTTGTTCTCTTCCAATCATTCCCAATCCATATGAAATTGATTCAAGCTTTGTTCCATCCCCTTCTAATACAAATGAGAATCCCAATTTGGATGTGCAAATAAATTGTGATGAAGTGGTTTCACAAAGCTTAGAAGATATTTCTAATCAAATGCAAGAAGACAACAACAGCAATTTTGGAGAAAAATCCGCCTTGAAATCTGAAAGCTACTTTGAAGTAAATTCGGAAAATCAAATCGCAAATCAGCAAGTACAAGCAGCAATCAAAGCAAATAAAATGCAAACTGCTGTACAAATTTCTGAATTTCTCCATGATGAACAAATGCCGAAATCAGAGCAGCAAAGCAGCGTTCTTCAAGAAAGCATATGCACGCAAAGGAATGATCTGCAATCTGAAATTTACAATGAGCATAATGCACAAGAGCTCTCAAACAGAGACAGTTTTAAATGCATTGTTTCAGGTTCACACTTTTCTCTTTATCCTGATATTTTCAATAATGGTAATATTTTTCTTCTTGATGTTAATGATATTCCAGAAATTAAAGAGGCTGATCTAAATGAATTACCATTAAGTTTTTATCAAGATAAAGAAACAATAATTGATCATTCTTTTACCACTGATGAACATGAAATTCTTGTCCCTCCTTGTTTTGATATATTGGATGAGATTGAAGGGAATTCTAGAGAGTCTTGTGAGGTCATTTATAATGATTACTCTGATATTGAGGATGTTGATTTCAATTTTTCTCAAGAGAATCCTCATGATAAAATTCAAATAACATCTGAGAATGGGGAACGCTTCAATTTAGAAATTATCCCAACTAATCCTCATTTTAGAGCAGCAGATTATCTTTATGATTTCACCATTCAAGAAATCATTCCAATTTATGATTCATATGAGGATCAAACTCCCATTCCTATTCATAATCTTAATTTGTTTTCTATTTCACAAGTTGGAATTCGAAATTACCCAAATTCCATGATTCTGGCCATTCCTTGTGAAAATGAAATCATTTCAAAACGATCCCAAATGTGCTGTAACATTAGTTGTACAAATAGTGACTTCATGTTAGTTTTTCTTTTACAGCTATTTTGTTTAAATCTAGATTTACTTTCTGATTTTATTTTGCAAAATTTTCACACTTTCTTCTGGCATATTAAACACTTTATTATCAAACACTCAATTGATGAATTGCCTTATTGGGAAATTGAAGTTTCATATTATAACCATGAACATCAAGAGCTGTTAACATATCAATGTCAATTGATGCTCATTACTTATCAAAAGCTTCTATCTCCTCAAAGGAAATATCAACAAGAGAATGTATTTTTAGAAATCTGCCAGCAATCCAATTTAATTAATCATTTTCCATGTCATTTGACAGACTTCCATCCATTTTTCATTGACTCATTTGAAAATTGTTTGGAAATTTTTCCTTCAAGTAAAATTGACAATGATTTAACATTTGTACATAACACTAACAATTCTTTCCAGGCCTTTGAATTTAAAAGCTCATCTTCACAATCTGGCCTGTTATCTCTTCCTTTGAACATTTCCCAATTTTTAATAGAGATCCATCCAGATTTCTATGATCCAATTGGTATTCAATTGGAAACAAAATTTCAAGAGAATGAGATTTTAATCAACTTGCTAACAATAATTGTACATTCTGATTTCATATTTATTTTCCTTAGTTTAGTCAAATTTGTATTTTTATTACTAACATTTGAACTGTACATAAATGCGGAAATAAAAATGAGAAAATGGCTACACTGGAAATATGACTACACCTAGTCATTTTCATGTACATGGTTAGAATAGGAGTAGAATTAATCTAGTTAGTTTGTTTTATGTAGTTAATTTATTTTCAACAGCTCTGTAGATTAAAAATAAAACAAAGCAATCAACCATTCTCATGCATGTTCACTGAAACATTTTTTCTATCAGAAAATTTTAATTATTGTTTTCCTTTTTCTAATTTCTTACAGCAATACCTCTACTCTGCCTATTCTGAATAATCTCTTGATTAAATTGAGGTTGCACTTGGCATCGATTGGCTCAAAGCCACTTTTCTTTATTTCAAAATTTCCTTCTAAGATTTTCTTTTGAAATTTTTATGGTAAGGAGTTGAGGATATAAAAGCTTCACGATCCCATTATCCCATGAGATGTCTGATTGACTATGATAAGCCTAATTATAATTCAATCATTATTAGTCAATCTAACCTGTCACGGTAATCATATGAAGTTCATATTATATTCCTCGGAATTTGCCAAAAGCTGATCTTAAGGATGCCCATTTTGCCAAGTGCACACATTTAAATCTGTTTTGACATTTTTCTACAATTAGTGGCTTAATCTCATTCTAATCTTTAGTTTATTATCTGATGCTGTAAAAACGCATCATGTCTATTTACTAAAGGCATTATTAAAAAGTCACTATAACAATTCAGATTTTTCTCAAGATTAATTCGGAATGAGCAGAGGTAATAAATTGTTACTTCACTTCGAAAGGGAAGCATAGTTTCATATTTATTTCTGGTAAATTTTATATTCCATGAACATGAATGATTGATTTCATTTAGGCTGATTGCACACTTAGATTTAGAATAAATAATGAGATGATTTTAATCAAAGGAAGAATTTGAAGATTATCAGGTAAAATTTACAAACAAATTCCTTCCAGGTACGCATTTACAACTTTGTTCTCATCTCTTATTAGTTTCTCTTTTCCTTAGTTTATTTTTTATTTGTGTTCTGTTTTATTTGCAGGTTTTTATTTCTTTTCAAAACTTGAAGTAAGCAGCAAACTCATTTTAAATTTGCAAACAGGTTCAGGGAAATTCAATTCTGATTCATTAGAGTTTAAGCATTTTTGTAGCTTTGCTTTCATTCATTAGAAAACCCAATTGAAATTTCAAGAAATATCATAAGACCATTCGCATCATAAGATTTTATCGGAAGAAGTTTTTAGTATTTCTTTTGATAAATTGTTCATCGAAGACCTCCGATGTATTATCATACTCATATGCCATATTGCATTTCGCATATCGGAGCTTTCCAAGTGAAGTATACTTCCATGAATATGAATCGCCAATCTCCGATAATCGACTTTACCGATATTGCGATGACTACATAATTCCGGACCCGATATGAAATTCAAATCAAATTCATAAAAATATCGCGTCCGTTCAATCGCAATAATGGTAGGAGTATAACTTTAAAGGAGGCCGATGATTCGGATCCGATATGTTATCAAATTTTCATCATAAAATTATCGGGTCCGCTCTTCATCGCATATCGGCATCGCAAAAAATATATTGTGTTACATCGGGTAACCAAAATTTTCCGATTTCCGATTAGCTACGACTTCCATCGCATCGCCGATATTGCAATCATCTCATCACATTCTTACGCTCACATCACCTCTCTGAATCTACAATGTGTATTTTGCAATATGGGAAGCACGATGCAATTTATTCTCTGATCCCCGATATAATATTTCTTTAATGATGCGATCGCTTCATTTCATTGCACATGTTCTTATCGGCAATTTGCCATTGCAATCTCCGATGCAATAACTTCCAATGCATGCCTATGAGCCATTAACATTTAATCGATATATGGCATAGCAATAAAGGTGAAGTTCTGCAGATTAAATTTGAAGCATGGTGAAGAAACATGTTATGTGAATCATCCGATACGGCAATGTGTTATTTTAAAAGCGAGCTTGGGTAACCACTATGGTAAGAAAGCAGTTAATGACCAATTTTCAGCATATCCAAATTATTTCAATTTCTCATACATTTTAGTTTAAATATATAATTCCATAATTAAAAATGGAATTCAAGACCTCTCTATCTTCATATTTAAATTTTATTATCGTAGATTTGGTCTTGATTCCGAACTATTTATAAAATCATGGAATTTATATGAAACTTGTGATATTTTGAGAAACAGTCATTGCTGCAAATTCTCATTCTCATTTTTTATGCATTTGCTTTAATTTCAACTCCCTTGAACATTAGGCATTTCATTTTTACGTTTTACTGCTTGCTTTAGTGTAAATAAAATAAATAATGATTTTGGGTTACAAGATTTTGGTTAGTGTGACTTCTTCATGTTTTTAATGATAATTAAAATAAGGAGTCAGCTAGTTTGGAGAAATTGATACCTTTCAGGTAAGATCAAAAGCAATTATCCAATGGTAAGATTCATGTGCCCACTTTCATTAATTTCTATTTCATCACTCTAGTTTCATTTTTGTTTTTAAATTATGCTGATATAAAACTCTGTTTTGCAGCTCTCCATTTAAATTTTTCAATCTTCTGCCGAATCATATTTTCAAAGTCTATACTCTTATCCTGACTTTATTTCAATAAGCAGCGATAATCTTCATCGAAACAGTTACACCAGGAAGTTTCTGAACCTTTAATCTGTTTCTTTAAGCATTCCTTTTCTTTTAGAAAATGATTAAGATGATGCTTGGGAACAAGAAGACTCATATCAAACAGAAATTATTCATTGTGGCTGAATTTTACGATCACTGTTATCTAAAAGCCTAAAGCATTCACAACTCTGCAAGGTATGTTTTTCTAAATCTCAACATAAGAAGGAATGATAACATGCTTATTTTCTTTTTCTTCATATTGTTGGAGACATTGGTATAAACATTCTTGTTTGAGTTTATCTTGCGAGACTTGGGTTTTCCTTTCCATTTTTAGAGATTTCTTGGTTTTGATTTTTGCTCGCTGATTTCTTTTCCCATTTTAGCATAAGAATTATTTTCCTTTGGTTTTCAGTTTTGATTTTGGTGACTTTGTCATTATTCATATGGAAGGCCTACTTGTTACCTAACAATGGTCAGCATACATGGAGAAAAATTGTTAATAGTCACCTATTAGCTTTTTCTTAAATCTCTTAGTAAAGTTTGATTTTCTTACTACAAAAGTAGACATATTTAAGGAAGAGATTACCAATCGAGAAGTTGGCAAAGTATCATAAAATCTAAAAATTTCTTTTTCATCAAATTGTAATCATTTTGGGATTTCAAAATTTTATTAAGATCTTTCAAAGTTCTATTATCAGTCAAGAAAAGTTATTTTTAACCAAGTAAAGACACTTTACAGCAAAGCACCTTTAACTCTGAAATTGTCATTCTTAACTCTTAAGGAGTTAATGATTCTCCCTGTCCCAAAAAAGTCTTATTTTTCTAGAGAATAATCCAGAAATATATTTAAACTTAAAAGATAAGAGGTCTCATCATGAGCCTGCTTACCATGATCATAGGGGAAAAATAGGCTGACATTACCAACACTGCTAAACAAACCAGGGTAATGGCTTATGATTGCAAACAATTATAAGACAAGGGGTCTCATCACGAGCCAGCTTGTTCAGTCCAATTTTAACCAGTGAATGGCATTGTCAACTATCTGGCTACCATACTAGGACAATGGCTTTTAAGATTTAATAACAAAAAAAATAATAATAATAATAATAATAATAATATATATATAAATGGATTTATCTCTAGATCAATAATTCTTAAAAAGATGGGATTCTGAATCATTGGTGATTAAAAGGTAACCCTGTCGAAACTATGGATGTTTGCTGGCAACAGTGGCTCTACCTGTGACAAATGAGTATATTTTGAAAGCTAAGTTGTAAAGTGACCCCTGCTTTATCCCTTCAGCTAATTAATGACTGATATAGAGTTTTGAAATATTTTAATTTATGAGAAATTTTAAGAAAAATTACAGTTAGATGATTCTGGTTTTTATTCAGACTAATGAACTAAGTCAAGCATTTCAAGCATAATCCTCTCTTCTTTAAATTATTTTACTTTAATTTTTGGAAAATCTCATTCATATCAAGCAGAGATAACTGGTTCTTCTCCCGTGTGTCGCCATTGTTGTGGTAAAAACACAACCCCCCCATTATTGATGTGTTCACTTCAAATAATGGGGACCCTTTCTATAAAATTTTTGGCTAAGCACCTTTTTGATTTTTATTTTAATTGATTGACCTATGCTTTCGTTAATTTTTAGTTTTCTTTGGATTCTTGTTTTGATTGTTTTCTTAGAATCGATTTTTTACAAGCTTCCCATTGACGCTTGTTTCGCCTCATTTGGTCAACTGCTTTGAAAATGGTACTCCTTTGAAGTCTCATTATTTATCTAGCCTGGGTTAAAAATGTATAAAATGTACAATATCGCATTTTGTAAATAAATTTGTCCAATAACGCATTCAGTTTAAATATTAACTCGTAGAGGGTTTTACTAACATTTTTCATTATGCAGCCAAATAATTAAGCATCGGGACTTAAGAAATTCACTCCAATTTTCTAATCAAATCTTAATCTCGAAAAACCCAAACATTCAAGTGGATGTAGTTTATTTTTATTATTATTTTTATTTATTTTCTAAGTGGTTGTAGTTTAAAAACTTAAATTCATAAAAATAAAACCAAAATAAAAATTGATTTTTAATGTTAAATATTAAATTAAATTAATTATTATTTAATATAATTAATTAAATTAAATTAATATTTAATATATAAAAATTATATTGCATCGGGAATTTTCAAATCGCATTGGAGCTTTTTATTAAACAAATTTTAAGAACCCCGAAGGCCCGATGCGATATCGCATCGGAGCTTTTGCATTGACACATTCTTTAAAAACCTCATTACCATCCCGATGCGAATTGCCGATAAGCGAAACTCCCGATGGCCGATAAGTGAAAAGGAATACAAAGTTAAATAGTTTGGTTCAACGAATTGGTACATGGACTCATACGTATGGTAAGATTGTTAGTTTTAATTTTTTTTTTATATATTATGAGTGGAGTAGGTGAGGAGTATGAGTGGAGTAAGTAACGAATAAGGTAGGTTAATATATATTAAATATTAGTTTAAATATTAACATGTAATAATTAATATATTATATTAATTAAATTAATTAATAATATTTAATATTTAATTACTTTAATTAGAATTTAAATATCATTTAGATTAATATAGAATTAGTTTTTAATTAGATTTAATTTGTTTATAAATAGTTAATTAGATATTTATTAGTTAGATTAATGATTAACAATTAAATTAGAAACTAATTTAAGATTAGATTTTAATTCAAATTCTGATTTTTAGCCCAGCGATAGAATTTCCAGATTCATGCCAGATTTGACTCCTCAACTTTGGAAGCTCATAGATTGAGTTATACTTGGCCAAATGAGGCCCAGGACGGCTCATTGGAAAGATAAAATCAAGGAGAACATTTTGGAGGAGGTTTCACCAACAGATTTACTCATTTATTGGGTCAAAAATCAGGCAGAAGATCAGGCTCCGAATTTTGAAAAACAAAATCAATTTTCTGAGTTATTTTCTTCAATTTCATTTATCCAAAGCCTCTTCTAATTGCAGATCCATTGGCCAATGATATCCTTTGCCAATCAAATCATTCCAAGCATCAATACAGAGCTTATATTTTATTTTCAATTATTTATTTAAATAGAATTTGATTGGGTTTGATTTAATTGCCAGAAATGATATTTTGATTGCATTTTAATTTATTTTGATTTCTTTTGCAGGAAAACAGTGGAAAAGATATGGAGAAAAGGATTTCAAGCAATGAGAATGCTCCAGCAATTGAAGATCAGAATTAGGAGCAATTAAAATTATATTTGGCAGATTTCTCTTCAACAACCTCTCCTCTCCAAAAATTCCTTCACAAATATTATAAATAACAGATTGCAGAATGTAAAAGGGGCTGCTCTCCTCTGCAATGCTAGGCTTCTAAAAGCACTATTGTAATTGGAATTTAGAGTTGTAGGAGGGAGGAGTAAAAAATCTCAGATCTGGGGATTATTGAGGATTTTCCCTTTGTATATTGAATTATGCATGAGGAACAAAGCTTGCACTATTGTGGCTCTAGTTTTGAAGGCAGAAGTTCAAGCAATGTAAAGGGCTGTTGGAGACCAAGGACAGAGAAATGGATGCAATAAATTGGTATTTTTAATACTACTGTTTTAAATATCAGTTTCATTTTATAGTAACAGGAATGTGTCATTTTATTCATGTTTGTGCATTATTGTCAATATGAGTAGTTTGTCTCAATGTTGTTATCATGTATCTCTGTTCTTATGGATTAATTTCTGATTTCTGAGTAACTACTTACTCTGAAATCTGTCTTATGAAACTGATTTATTGAATAATAATGTGTGTGAACTATTTCTACATATCATTATTCAATTATTGGATTTATTGATTTGATAATCAATATCATTTTGAGAATTACTTCCTGAATGTTGTTGATTTATTATTTCAGTTTTAAGGTCTCAATAGAATGTGTTTTGGTAACCATAATATCAGTTAATTGAACTACTTCATTAACTTGATATTCATTATAAACAAGACATGTTTAAATCCTAATATTTTAATTATCTTGCTCTTAGTTGGGTTAGATCTATATCTGCCTAATTAAGATAGGATTTAGATTAGTTTCTTTTGCTTGCATCATAGAATAAGCTTGCATTTAGAGTAAATTATGCATTCTGTTAAGTCCTCTCATCAAAGAGGCAAAACTTTAGTTGTGGCTTGGCTGAACCCAAATCAGCTTAAGGGTCATTCTCTTGCCTGATCAGCAAGAAGAAGCGATCTGATATCCCTGTCTATTGGTATGTAAAGATACATTATAAACCAATAGCAATAGGGAGAAGGTAACTGGACCTAGATGAACAGTCGGAGCCACCACACCAAACGGAAAAGGAGCTGCTTTTAAGGTCCAGACCGGGTGGTTATCCCCCAATGTTGTTGCAGCGATTTTCGAGGCATCAACAGTACCCAAGGTAATAATGTAATAATGGTATGGGCCATAGTAATAAATAAGGTGGTTAACCCATGTCATATAAGGGACCACAAGTAGTTAATAATAATGTAATGGGCCCATGGTATTGTATGTATGAGGCCTATATAGAGGCTAGAGACTCCACATGGAGAGATATGAAGTGAAGGATTATTGTATGAACAGGCATATGGCTTGTGGAGTGTTCTCCTTCCTTAAGGAGTGAATGTATGGTGTTGCCCTACCTTAAGGGTTTGATAATAAAGAAGCCTTTCTATATATTTCTATCTTGTTATTCGTGGGTTATTTCTATTATATTAATATCTTTGGGTTAGAGCTACAACAATGCTGCTCTTCCTTCCATCCTCATACATTTCTCTCACCATATCCATCATGGTGGACAAGTCTTGCTTCATGTCTCCATTAAAGGAACTTCGGAAGCAAGAAGAATTTGAGAAATCACTTGTAGAAGTTGTCATTTTCAAAATGCATAAAAGAACTTCAAACAAGATTAATAAAGAGCTTATTCAGCAACCTTTTGCAGAAAAACTTTTGTGCTTCAAGGATTGCCTTGAGGTCCTTTGGGATAGAAGAATGTCTTCAGGCCTTCTTCCTTCTTGTCCTTCCTGGACTAAGCTATCAATAGCTTTCCCTTTGCCTTTGCAAACTCAAGCAATAGTCAGTCTGCAACCAAGCATACAATCAATGAGACAATCAATCCTTGACTGTCCAAACACCTTTCAGATAAGCGATTCTTTTCCCTGTCAATCAAGAATTCTGATACAACCTTCTTTGAAGGTGGGGTTAATCAATCTTAAGCTTCGATACCACCTGATCTGAAAATGGGGCTCTTAGGTTTCTCGTATAATTTACAAGAACCTCTCCCACTTCAAAAGCTTTAAATTTTCCCAAGTCTTAATGATTAACCAATGCGGAAATAAACAATGCTTGTAAATGCTGGTATTTGTTTTCAGCTGATTATTTACTTAAAAATCTGTTGTTTATGTTCATATGGGAAGATACTTAAACTGATATACAAATGCATATAACATTGATTAAAGCAACAGTAAAAACAAACACATAAGACAACAATATAATATGGAATTCACCCTGATATTTTGGGCTACGTCTCCTTGAGCTCTAATCAACTCGATTAGGCTCTCTGGGATTATGGCTTCAATTCTTTTACAAGTGCTACACTTAACTCCAATGTTTTATACAGGAACATTGGGCTCAGAACACAATATTATCCCTTGGCTCTTAGAGCTCTTCGGCTTTCTAGCTCTGGCTCTGGGCTCTGGCTCTGGTTCTTGCTCTGGCTGTGGCTCTGACTCTAGCTCTAGCTCTATGGCTCGGGCTCTAGTTCTGGCTCTTAGTTCTCACTTCTGGCGCTTGCTCTGGCTCTTGATCTGGCTTCTCCAAGCTCTTTCTCTTGGCCTTTGCATGCCTCAGTGAGTCGCTCGACCTCCAAGCAACTCCAACAACAATATATGCTGCTGTCAATTGATCTCTCTGGCTCTGCGGCTCTGCCTCTGACCTTTGGTGGCTCTGCCCATGACAGTGAGCTCAGCTCTAGTTTTTCTGCTTCCAGGTCCGCTTACTGCTTCCTCTCCTTCTCCTCTTCTTCTCCTGTTCTCTCTGTTCTTGGCCTAAGGGCATTCTGTCTCACGACTGTTTGAATCCCTTCTTTCGGTTGTTTCAGTCGCTGCATCACCGCAGAGGGAAAATGGCCACCTATTCCATAACGGATAAGTGTCAGCTTCACCGGAAACACTCGATCGTTTGAAACAACCATTATTTCCGTTTACTCCAAGAATGCCCACGAACACGAATTTTTGCCAACTCATGTTCCACGTCGGACTTCAAACCTTTATGCGTTGTGTCTTAATTCTCCGTCGGGTCTGGTCTTCCATCAGGCGCAATCTTTGCCCTCAGATCTGGAGCCCCAGATCCTACGGTGTTTGCTCATTTCGCGCGGTTGACTTGCTCGGCCGTTAGCACGCGATGAGAGGTGGTTTTCTCTCTCATCCGCCTGACACGCATCGTGCGATGAATGGAATCGCTCGTTTTCTTCCAAATCCGCTTACCGCCTTGATGTGCCTCCGATATACCACTGGTTTTTGGAGCGCGGGACCCACCTTTCACCTTAGATCTTTCCCTACAGTTTCCCGGCTTCCCATGTGACCGAGCGCTTTGGGGCTTATCCTTCTTGAGGGGTTTTGCCTCGTGCATTAGAAACAGCCTCCATTTTCTGATCTGAGCCTCCTAACTGCCATTTTTGCGCCACGCACAGTCCCCATGGGCCAATAGTCAATGCGCTTTGACCAAAGGTCCTCATTGCTCTGTGCTGGCTACAAATTGTTGTTGTTCAGAGGTTATTTCTTATAGGCTTCGACATCCACAAGACTTTAAAATTTTGTATGAGTTTTTACAGAGTTCAGGTAGCTTTAAGAGAGTTTAGGGATCCAATTTCGGATCACGCCTTCCCACTAAAAGAACTTTTGGTCCACCAAAAGACTGATATACTGATCTGAGCAGTAAATGAGAGTAACAACACCCTCTTTTTTTCAGCCTCCCTACACTTGCCTTTGCATAGTGCTTCTGAGCCAAAGTCTCTGACCACTTCCATTCTTGGATGGGTTGGTTGTCTTGGGAAGAACTGTTTTCCTCCTTGACTTCATGTAGAGCTTCTGCTGTGAAGTTTCCAGAAGGTAGTTTGAACTTCTTTGCCTTGATCCTTCATCCAAGGTGGCTCAAACAAACGTGAAGTACATCTGCTCCACAAGAATTTCATTTGTACCTGTTTGAAAAGCTGCCAATAACAACTGTTAACAACAGAAGGTATACAGACAAAAATTGCATGGGCTAACTCCTGTTTCAACAAAGAAACAAATTTCACATCTTGTGAACCCTTCCATGTCTTATATCTGCATAAAAATGATTAGCTAGATAACAAGCCAATAAAACATGCCTTTACAACAAATGACCCTTCAAGTCGAGCATGTAGGAAAAAGACCTTTAGGACTCTTTTCCAAGAGATGAAACACTTCATCATTATCTCCATTTTAGAGACCAAGTTAACTTTTCCCAAGCCAACATCACATGCATCTCATTCTCATGCATGCATTCCATCTATCAACTTTCACTTAAGTACACTGTACTTTCGAAGATGAAATGAACATATTGTTGCAACAATAAAGTGAGTTTCATACTCAACTTATTTCCATTTACCATTTGGTAAGATCCTGCAACTTGCATTTATTCCATAAAGAAATGCGAACAGGTGCATCACTAGATATGCAGCCTTAATTGGATAAGAATTCTAACCATTTCTTACCAATCCATTTCAGAGGTCCCTCCTTTGTTTGCACGTCAGCATCAATATGTGAATCATCCTGAACCACATCAATCATGGAATCTTTATTTCCATCCCTACCATTTTCTTTTTCCACCTTCTCCTTCAGCTTTGGTGGAAGCAGTGCTGGATTCAAAGTCCAACATCTTTCAGTAATATGCCCTTTCTTATGGCAGTAAGTGCAACACATGTGCATCCTTTTGACAACATGATTTGCCTTGTCCTGTGGACCTTTGGCTGCTTGCTTCTTTTCCTTCAAAGGTTCCTGTATGTGGCCATCCTCTTCCAACATCCAGAAACATAATAGTTATCTAAAACACAAAAGGAACATGCAATTCTTTTTCCTTGCGTTACAAAATCAAAAGGAATGTGTTTAGAACCAGACTTATACCTGCCTCTTTCACCTTTATTGCCTTCATGAGGAGGTGAAGCAAATGAAGAAGTGGCTCCCTTTGTAACACCATCACTTTCTTCAAGGTTGTTAGAGTTTCCACAACTCTCTGGTTCAAGTGTGTGCTTTTGAACACCTGCATCATGCGAATGATGTTTCGAGCTATTGCATTCCTCCCGAATACAATCCTCACACTTCTAAGGTAGAGGACCTGCAATGAATCTCCTTTTTGGAACTATTTCAATGGTCTTCATGGCATCTTTGGAATTTTCTCCATAAGACTGTCCATAGCCAAGACCCAAATACTTAGGCCTTTCCTCAACCATTATTGGTTCGACAATACCTTGTGCATGCTTTCCCAAGCCCTTTCCTTCATAGCACATCTTGGACATTAGCTTGGAACGCATTCCTTTGGTATGTTTTTCAAAAGAACCAATATAAGCATTCTTAGAAGAATTTGAAGACAAACATGAATGGTTTACCTCTTCTTCAATCTGATACTTGGCCAAGGCTTCTTTTTCAACAAAGAGTTGTGACTCCAACTCATACATCCTTTTCAAGTTCATATTTTCAATATGAAGTTGCCTCTCCATTTCTTGCAATTTTCCAGAAAGAATTTGCTTCTCTTCCTCCACGGAATTCAACTACTCTCTAAGTATGCTGCTCTTCCTTCCATCCTCATACATTTCTCTCACCATATCCATCATGGCAGACAAGTCTTGCTTCATGTCTCCATTAAAGGAACTTCGGGAGCAAGAATAATTTGAGAACTCACTTGTAGAAGTTGTCATTTTCAAAATGCATAAAAGAACTTCAAACAAGATTAATAAAGAGCTTATTTAGCAACCTTTTGCAACAAACCTTTTGTGCTTCAAGGATTGCCTTGAGGTCCTTTGGGATAGAAGAATGTCTTCAGCCCTTATTCCTTCTTGTCCTTCCTGGATTGAGCTATCAATAGCTTTCCCTTCACCTCTGCAAATTCAAGCAATAGTTAGTCTCCAACCAAGCATACAATCAATGAGGCAATCAATCCTTGATTGTCCAAACACCTTTCAGACAAGCGATGCTTTGCCCTGCCAATCAAGCATTCTGAGACAACCTTCTTTGAAGGTGGGATTAATCAATCTTAAGCTTCGATACCACCTGATCTTAAGCTGTTGCGAACCTTCAAGTGGGTTGCCTAATGAGATAGTATTACGAAAATGAGTTTTTTTTAGTGTCATTTTTTTTGAAATTTTTTTTGGTGGGTTTTGTCTAATTTTTCTAAAATCGGATAGAAATTATTGAAATCACAAGTTTGATGAGTAATCTACAATCTAAAGTCTTTCCTCGAAATGCCTCCCCAATACACACCACAATACACTCTCACTAAACACACAACTCACACTAATTAAATCCACATCCACATCCACAATAGATTATATTTTGGGTACTTCTATATCTATATCTATAGTAGATTGTATAATTTTGGGTCTTCTTATAAGAGAGTTATCACGGAGTCACTATTTTCAATATCAATTTCTGAAAACAATTTTCATAACAAAAATTTCTTTGTATTTTATTAAATATTATATATAAATGCAATTGGTTAAAATAAAAATTTTATTGGATTAAGGCTTGTGATCCATATCAAATTTTTGAAGATTCTTCGGGGAAAATCACATAGAGAAACATTTGTCGACGCGTTTCGAACCAACCAGTGTGGTTCATCGTCAGGACAAGTTAAATGAGCAGATCTCGTTTTGCGCATTAAATAGACAGGGCAGAATATCCCATGACCCAATTTTCTAGACAAGATAACAGCTAAAATGACAACAGCTAGATCAACCGTTTCCCGGTCAAATCTAGCTGTTGTCATTTTAGCTGTTATCTTGTCTAGAAAATTGGGTCATGGGATATTATCCCCTGTCTATTTAATGTGCAAAACAAGATCTGCTCATTTAACTTGTCCTGACTATGAATCACACTGGTTGGTTTGAAACGCGTCGACAAATGTTTCTCTATGTGATTTTGGCCGAAAAATCTTCAAAAATAAAAATTTTACCTTAATTAAAAATATTTTAACTGAATATCAAAATAGGAGCTATTTTAGTTATATTAATTTTTTCAAATTCAACTAATTAATTCATTTAACAATTACATTTATGATAATGAATCTCATTCCATGTGAACAAGATAAATAAAAGTTACATTTACACATAAATGTGACTTTTATTTAAATGGTAGATTTAATATATTTAATTTTTATGAAAATTAAATTGTTAACCAAGTTTACTAAAGTTGAATAAATTGTTATCCAAATTTGTTGGACATATTTTTTCATTAAATATATTTAAAGTAATTTGAAGAACTACTTTTTTGACTTAGTTTTTTTCCCAAAAAAGACCCAAAAAAAACCAACCATATTAACTTTAAATCATAAACTTTACCCCATCTAAATGATTAAAATTTTCCAAAACATTAAATTCATTTATAACATTAAAAAATTATTTCAACGCACGAAATAAAAGTTGCAATTGAACCAAAAATATAGACAATGCCAATGAACACTCTTAACTTCACTTTAATATGTAAAATTGGTTATCAGAATGTGATCAGAATTGAAAGTCTAAACTACACTAGTCAGAGTAAAATCTTCATTTGAAAGCGTGGGACACGGTTGACTTGTACATTAACGAGGTGAATGCTTTCAAAACTCCTGTACGGTGAATGACTTGGACAAAGACGCAGCGAAACAACACTGAATGACTTGCAGGAAGACGCAAGGAAACGGTGAATGACTTGAGCAGACGAAGGGAAACTCGTCTCTACCAACATGATGTTGGAGATAATTACCCCATGTCATTTGACCGATGCACAGCCACCGCGGCACTGGGCACCGCCTCACCGTCACCGCCCTGTACTGTTCGAAAAGAGCTAACCAGCCATCCCCAGGGTATTTAATGCCTGGGGATATGCACGCCGGTTAACGCGATAACACGCGAAAGCCAAGTTTCGGCATTAACTAATATTTTGGCTTTCGCGTGTTATCCGGCTAAGCTGCGTGCATATCCCCAGGCATTAAATACCCTGGGGATGGCTGGTTAGTTCAACTTTCGAATAGCCATCAATGCCATAACCATATCAATCTAAAGGGACAAATAACCGACTTAGTTTTTTGTATAAATGTAGATGATCCAGCATAAGAGGTTTCATATTCCGAATACTTGTATGCTGCTATAGATGCTGCTTTACTGTTTCAATGTTATGAGTAATTTTTTGTCATCAACCGAAGTTGCGTCTTTGAGTTATGTACTTTGTGTTATGATCTGATTAATCTTTCATTTGGTATCAGAGCCAGATCAGCAGAGAATCGTTGAAGGAACCTTTGTGTTTACTTGTGCTGCTGTTTCCCAGGAGAGCCAAGTATATTTAGATGTTGTGCCTTTGCGCGTAGTGCCGCCTGTATTTCCTCCACATGGATTTCCCATGTCTTTGAGATTTCACATGAACCACTGCACAATTTTCAGTGTTCAGGAACTGCAAATTGCCTTTATCTGTGTCGACGTACACAATGTTGCAACGAGATGCGCTATGATGACAAGGCTAAGGAGTTTTGAGTTTTATGAGTTGCAGATAGGTTCTATGACAAATGATGAGTATACTAGCAAGTTTTTGGTGTTGTTGAGATATGTGCCTTACCTCAAGGAGGAGAAGGCCATGGTTCAGAGATTCATCAGTGGACTGTCAATTGCATACAGAAACCGAATTGAGTTTGATGAGCCTAGATCGTTGGAGGAGGCCATCCAAAAGTTGAATCATTGTTATGAGAAGTTGAAGAGCAAATTTGAACCTAATCATGAGTTGAAAAGAAATGAGAAAGCTAAAGGAAAATGGCCACCAAAGAGAGGAAGACCTCAAGATGAAAGTGAGAAAGAAAATATAGTTCCTTACAATAGGTTCAATACAACTGAGAAGGGACATGGAGAGAAACAAGCTAAAGGCAGTGGTAGGGAACCATTGTAGTGTTGGATATGTGGTAAGGATCATCGTGTTGGATATGTGGTAAGGATCATCGTAAGAGGGATTGTCCGCAGTATCAGAGTGGTGGTAGACCCAGATCTATAGTGCTCAGGAGGCACATACAATTGGTGATGTTGGTCATAACGTTCCTTGGATCTATGCAAATGTGGACAGCAGGCAGGCAGATCATGAGGCATCGATCATTGAGATGGACGGTAAGCTTTGTGATCAAGTCATTTTTATTTTGATTGATTCTGGATCTAACTATAATTATATTAATCCTGGCCTGGTGGATAAGTGTGGTTTGATAAAAGAAGTGCATGAAGAATCTTGGTTAGTACAGTTGGATACAAGTACAAAGAAGCAAGTTCACCACTGGGTAAGAGCTTGTGCATTTGAGTTAAATGGCATGCCTATAGAAACACATTTGAATGTATTGCCATTGGGTTCATATAGGATGTTTTTGGGTATGGATTGGATATACCTTCACAGAACAAAAGTGGATTACTTCGACAAGGCCATTGAGTGTATGTATAATAGTGGGGAAAAGAGGACTTTGCAGGGGAAGAAGAAGCCTACATCAGTGAGGATGGTTACCACTATGTAGTATAAACGTAGTTGCAGAAAGGGTTGTGTGATGTTTGCAGTACACACTTCTAATGAGAAGGGTAAGGAAGTTGAGGATGTAGATGTGTTGAGCAAGTACCCGGTTTTGTAGCAGTTTCAGGATGTATTTCCTGAGGACATTACATAGTTACCACCTCGCAGGGAGGTAGAATTTTATATTGAGTTGGTGCCAGGGGCAGCCCAAGCATCAAAAGAACCTTACAAGATGAGCACACCTGAGTTGGTTAAGTTAAAGTTGCAGTTGAAGGAAATGTTGGACAACGGGTACATTAGGCCAAGTGTATTGCCTTGGGGTATGCTAGTGTTGTTCGTGAAGAAGAAAGATGGTACTCTTAGTTTTTGCATTGACTACAGGTAGCTGAACAACGTAACAATCAAAAACATGTGCCCATTGCCAAGGATTGATGATTTTCTTGATCAGTTGAAGGGACCAGAAGTTTTCTCGAAGATCGAATTGAGATCAAGATACCATCAGGTACACATCAAGGAAGATGATATCTTCAAGACTACATCTAGGACTAGGTATGGGAATTATGAGTTTGTTGTTGTTCCATTTGGTTTGACTAATGCTCTAGCTACATTTATGTGTTTGATGAATAGTTTGTTACGTCGTTATTTGGAAAATTTTGTTATTGTATTCATTAATGATATACAAGTATATTCTAAGAATGAAGAAGAACATGTTGAGCATTTAGCAGCAGTGTTGAGATTGCTAAGAGTGCATCAGTTATATGCTAAACTTAGCAAGTGCAGCTTCTTTCAAACTGAGGTACATTACTTGGGGCATGTTGTCTCTATGGCATAATAATGGATATAGAAAAGATAAGGGCTATCATGGAGTGGGAAACTCCCAAGAATGTGGTTGAGGTGAGATCATTTATGGGATTTACAGGTTACTACAGGAGGTTCATCAAGAACTTCTCACGCATTACATATCCTATCACATCGTTACAGTAGAAAGGTAAGAAGTTTGAATGGACAGAAGAATGTGAGGCTAGTTTTTAGCATCTTAAGCACCTATTGACAGTGCTAAATATTGTAGATCTAGACAAGGAGTTTGTAGTGCGTACAGATGCTTGCAAGAGAGGACTTGGTGGAGTTCTCATGCAATAACGATAGGTAGTGTGCTATGAGTCACGAAAACTGACTGAGCACGAGCAGAAATATCCAACACAGGATCTTGAGCTAGCAGTGATTATACATGCATTGAAGATGTGGAGACATGATCTTCTTGGCAGGAGGTTTCCATTGATGAGCGATCACAGTGGGTTGAGGTATTTGTTTGATCAGCTGAATCTAAATGCCAGGCAAGATAGATGGTTGGCTACCCTTAGTGAGTTCAACTTCGAGATCATATACATCGAAGGGAAGGGGAATCAGGTTGTGAATGCTCTTAGTAGGAAGGTACAGGTAAATCATATAGTAGCTATGAGCTCTTATGGGACATAGTTACAGGATAGGATCTTGTAGGCAAGACAACAGGATGACAAATACATGGAGATTATGCACAGGTTATAGCATATTGCAGGTACATGTATAGCTATAGGTACATGTACATGTGATCAAGATGCATACTATATTCTCACGATAGATGGTTTGGTGAGGTTTAGAGACAAGATCTATGTGTCGAAATGTAGTGAGCTCAAGAAGCTTATCTTGAGGGGGTTTCATGCCAAGCTATACTCGAGTCATCTAGGATATCAAAAGACATTGACGACGGTAAATAAGTTCTACGATTGGCTGAATCTGAAGAAGGAAGTGGCATAATTCGTAGCTAGATGTTTAGATTGTCAGCAGGTCAAGGAAAAATGTAAGCGTCCAGGTGGTTTACTACAACCTATAGCGATTCCGAAATGGAAATTGCAGGTCATTTCCATGGATTTCATCATAGGTCTTTCGAGGAGAGTAAAGCAGCATGATTCTATTATGGTCGTGGTTGACAGGTTGAGTAAGGTAGCTCACTTCATTCCTGTAAAGACTACATATTCATCCAGTGAGGTAGCACAGGTGTTCATCAGAGAGATAGTGAGACTGCATGGTGTTCCAAAGAAGATTGTGTTAGACAGGGATGCAAATTTCACTTCCAATTTTTGGAAGGAGCTATTTGTAGGCTTGGGCACAAAGTTGCCCTTCATTACAACTTGTCATCCACAGAAAGATGGACAGACAGAGAGGGTCAACAGGATCTTGGAGGATATGTTAAGGATGTATGTGATGCACTGGCAGAATTAATGGGAGGAGCTCTTCCATTGGTTGAGTTCACATACAACAATGGTTATCATGAGTCATTGAGTATGAGTCCTTTCGAGGCATTGTATGGATGAAGTTGTAACACTCCCACCAGCTGGAGTGATCCAGTGAATAGGGTACTTATTGGACTGGACATGTTGGTAGACATGGAGCAGGAAATGAAGGTTATAAAGAAAAATCTAAAGGAAACACATGATAGACATAAGAGTTATGTGGATCAACATAGGTTGTTCAAGGAGTTTCAGGTTGGGGAGCATGTGTATTTGCGCATCAAGCCCAATAAAATATCTTTCAGGATTGGTTCATGTGCCAAGTTGGCACCACAGTATTGCGGGCCTTTCGAGATCCTTGAGAGGATTGGACCAATGGCATATCGACTTGCACTGCCTCCAATAGTGAAAGTCCATGATTTTTTCCATTTTTCATTTCTTAAGAAGTAAATAAAGGATGTTGATCATGTTATTGATTGGTCTGTATTGCAGGTGGAGCAAGAAGGAGAGTTGCAGCTGGAGCATAGTGCATATTGCAACAGAAACATATCATGCTTAGGAATAGAGCCATAGAGCAAGTTAAAGTGCAGTGGAAGCACTTTGGGCCTAAAGAAGCTACATCGGAGATGGTAGATCAGACACGGGCCCTATATCCTTCATTTTTTTCCACCTGAGGCAAAACAGTTTTGGTTTGATGTTGGTATATGTTTGGCATATGTTTTGTTGATGTTTTGGTATATGTATACAAATGTAAATACTGCCACGAGCTAAGTTATAAAGCTCCAATAATCTGTATGGGTTCCATGTTATTATGGTTGTTATATTGTCATGTTGTTATGATGTTTTTCTTTTGAGCAGGTTTTCATTGTAAATACTGCAACGAGATAAGTTATAAAGCTTCATGGGAAGTATGTTTGCTTTTCAGTAGTTTTGTTGAGGTCTTGATGTGGTTTAACACTGAGGACGATGTTCCCTAAGGGGGAGGGTTTTGTAACATCCATGGTGAAAATTTCATTTAATAAAAGTTAATAAAGGAAAATAAGACCACAGGTAAGGAACACTTATTCCAAGTTGAATGTTGAGCAAAGATATCCTAGTGGGCATCACTGGATGTGTGTTTTGGCTAAGGAAAATTGACAAAGGTTAAGGCAAAGGTATTAAAAGGCAAAAAGGCATTTTTGGCACATTTATTTATCAAAATATAGGAAATTAGGAGAAAATTAAGGTGAAAGGTCACAAGTTGAATGTGAGGAGGAAATTGAAGGAAAATAATGGAAAATGAAGAAACTAGAGGCTTCATTAATAAAAAGGCTTATGTGGGCAAGATTTTGCTAACCTTTTGTTAGTTCAAGTTTGGAGCTCTCTCATTATTCTCTCTCTCTCTCACTCTTGGTCACTTAGAGTTTTCTTGGAGCACTCTAGCTTTGGATCAAGGAAGGAAAAACAAGCAAAGGGAAAGGAAGGAAAGCAAGGATCAAGGAAGAAGAGCGTGATCAAGTAGCTTCAACAAGAATACTTGCAGGTAACCTTTTGCATGTGTGATTTCCTAGCTGGTTTGGACATGCATGGCTTTGCATGTTGGTGTATGGTTCTCTTGCTATCAGTGGCATGGTTTTTCCGGGTTATGACAGTGGTTTTCAACCTAGCCTTGCCTTTTTCCAGATGCCATGGTATGTTGGGATGTTTATCTTGGTTTTGAGCTTTGGTTTGCCAGATGGATTTCAGAATCTGGGGCGGAGGTGGTCTCAAGGTTCATTCCCAAAGGCCTAGGAATCCCTTGACTGGTTTTGGCAAGATACACGATAAAGCCTAAGGGAGAAGTCTCGGTTTAGGGCCTAGTGATCTGGTTTGGATTGCAGTAAAGCCTGAGAGACTGGTCTTGGTTTAGGGCCTAGTGATTCAGGATTGGATTGCGGTAAAGCCTTAGAGACAAGGAGACAAAAAATTCCTCAAGGATAGTGATGGATTCTGGATAAGATTCCAAGTTTAGTTCGATTGTAATCAGAGCACCAGTTTGGTGTGATCATAGTTTGATGAGGGTGGAGGTGGTTTAACCTCTAGATTCCCTTGGCTATTCTTGGATTGGTTTTTCTATGAGATCCCACATTCATGCTTGTAATATGGCACAGGGGTGACTGACTGAAAGAGAGATTTGGTTCAGCCATGTCTATGGTCGGGTGGTACATGGAAGTCTCGAACCTGGTCGGATTTGCCTATGATTAATAAAAGCTAAGTTCTCTTACTTTTGTACTTGTTTATATGTGGATTTAATGGTTTTCATATCTCTGATATTTATATGGTTTAATGCTAGTTATAAACATGGTTATTTCATGTGTTTACTTGTAATTGTTAAATGTATGGATGCAAGACCTAATTGATGATATAATAGTTCAATGGAGAAGGAGGTGATCCTTCTAGTTATGTTTCATAGATTCTTTCAATCATTTATGCTCTATCTTGTATCCTAGACTTGTAGGTTGCATTGATTCCAAGTGTTTGATAGAATATTAGTCCCAGTTGGGGATGCTCAGGCCTAGTCCTTAGGTTGATTTTTGATTTATCAACATCATTATCATGTCTTTAATGGATTCTAAAGGTTGTAGCAATTTCTGGGCAGAGGCCGAGATTCTGGGCTAGAAAAGTGGCTCAAATCTCAGGGTCATTGGCACAGGTCTGCTGAGAAAAGTCCACAGTTGTTGGCACATAGGCCTATGACAGCAACATTGGGTTACTGGTCATTGTCTTTCCTATAACATGAGAGCGACTTTGAGTTAAAAGGCTTAAAACATCAGTGGGACACGGGGGCAGGATGTCTGAGTGGCTGGCTGATCTGAAAATGGAGCTCTTAGGTTTCTTGTCTAACTTACAAGAAGCTCTCCCACTTCCAAAGCTTTAAATTTTCCCAAGTCTTAATGATTAACCAATGCGGAAATCAACAATGCTTGTAAATGTGGGGGTATGCTGGTATTTGTTTTCAGCTGATTATTTACTTAAAAATCTGTTGTTTGTGCTAATATGGGAAGATAATTAAACTGATATACAAATGCATATAACAGTGGTTAAAGCAGCAGTAAAAACAAACACATAAGACAACAATATAATATGGAGTTCACCCTGATATCTTGGGCTACGTCTCCTTGAGCTCTAATCAACTCGATTAGGCTCTCTGGGATTATGGCTTCAATCCTTTTACAAGTGCTACACTTAACTCCAATGTTTTATACAGGAACATTGGGCTTGGAACACCATCTTATCCCTTGGCTCTTGGAGCTCTTCAACTTTCTAGCTCTGGCTCTGGCTCTTGCTCTGGCTGTGGCTCTGACTCTAGCTCTGGCTTTGTGGCTCGGGATTTGGTTCTGGCTCTCAGCTCTCGCTTCTGGTGCTCGCTCTGGCTCTTGATCTAGCTATGGCTCACGACTCTCTTCTCTGGCTTCTCCAAGCTCTTTCTCTTGGCCTTTGCATGCCTCGGTGAGTCACTCGACCTCCAAGCAACTCCAAAAAAAATATATGTTGTTGTCAATTGAGTTCTCTAGCTCTGCGGCTCTGCCTCCGACCTCTGGTGGCTCTGCCCATGACAGTGAGCTCGGCTCTGGTTTTTCTGCTTCCAGGTTCGCTACCTACTTCCTCTCCTTCTCCTCTTCTTCTCCTGTTCTCTCTGTTCTTGGCTTAAGGCCAATCTGTCTCACGACTGTTTGAATCCCTTCTTTCGGCTGTTTCAGTCACTGCATCACCACACAGGGAAAATGCCCACCTGTTCCATAACGGATAAGTGTCAGGTTCACCGAAAACACTCGATCGTTTGAAATGGCTGTTATTTCCGTTTACTCCAAGAATACCCACGAACACGAATTTCTGCCAACTCATCGTCCATGTCGGACTTCAAACCTTTATGCGTTGTGTCTTAATTCTCCGTCGAGTCCTGTCTTCCATCGGGCGCAATCTCCGCTGTCAAATCTGGAGTCCACAGATCCTACGGTGTTCGCTCATTTCGCGCGGTTGACTTGCTCGGCCATTAGCACGCGTTGAGAGGTGGTTTTCTCTCTCATCCGCTGGACATGCGTCGTGTGATGAATGGAATCGCTCGTTTTCTGCTAAATCCACTTACCGCCCCGATGTGCCTTCGGTATACCGCCGGTTTTTGGACCGCGGGACCCGCCTTTTTCCTTAGCGCTTTCCCTACGGTTTCCCGGCTTCCCATGCGACCGAGCGCTTTAGGGCTTATCCTTCTCGAGTGGTTTTGCGTCGTGCATCAGAAACAACCTCCATTTTCTAATCTGAGCCTCCTAACTACCGTTTTTGCGCCACGCACAGTCCCCATGGGCCAATGGTCAATGCGCTTTGACCGAAGGTCCTCGTTACTTTGTGCTGGCTACAAATTGTCGTTGTTCAGAGGTTATTTCTTATAGGCTTCGACATCCACAAGACTTTAAACTTTTGTATGAGTTTTTACAGAGTTCAGGTAGGTTTAAGAGAGTTTAAGGATCCAATTTCGGATCACGCCTTCCCACTAAAAGAACTTTTGGTCCACCAAAAGACTGATATACTGATCTGAGCAGTAAATGAGAGTAACAACACCCTCTTTTATTCAGCCTCCCTACACTTGCCTTTGCATAGTGCTTCTGAGCCAAAGTCTCTGACCACTTTCGTTCTTGGATGGGTTGGTCGTCTCGGGAAAAACTGTTTTCCTCCTTGACTTCATGTAGAGCTTCTGCTGTGAAGTTTCCAGAAGGTAGTTTGAACTTCTTTGCCTTGATCCTTCATCCAAGGTGGCTCAAACAAACGTGAAGTACATCTTCTCCACAAGACTTTCATTTGTACCTATTTGAAAAGCTGCCAACAACAACTGTTAACAACAGCAAGCATACAGACAACAACTGCATGGGCTAACTCCTGCTTCAACAAAGAAACAAATTTCACATCTTGTGAACCCTTCCATGTCTTATATCTGCATACAAATGATTAGCTAGATAACAAGCCAATAAAACATGCCTTTACAACAAATGACCCTTCAAGTCGAGCATGTAGGAAAAAGACCTTTAAGACTCTTTTCCAAGGGATGAAACACTTCATCGTTATCTCCATTTCAAAGACCAAGTTAACTTCTCCCAATCCAACATCACATGCATCTCATGCTCATGCATGCATTCCATCTATCAACTTTCGCTTAAGTACACTGTACTTTCGAAGCTAAATTGAACATATTGTTGCAGTAATAAAGTGAGTTTCATACTCAAATTCTTTCCATTTACCATTTGGTAAGATCCTGCAACTTGCATTTATTCCATAAAGAAAGGCAAACAGGGGCATCACTAGATATGCAACCTTAATTGGATAAGAATTCTAACCATTTCTTACCAATCCATTTCAAAGGTCCCTCCTTTGTTTGCACATCAGCATCAATATGCGAATCATCCTGAACCACATCAATCATGGAATCTTTATTTCCATCCCTGCCATTTTCTTTTTCCACATTCTCCTTCAACTTTGGTGGAAGCAATGCTGGATTCAAATTCCAACATCTTTCAGTAATATGCCCTTGCTTATGGCAGTAAGTGCAACACATGTGCATCCTTTTGACAGCATGATTTTCCTTGTCCCGTGGACCTTTGGCTGCTTGCTTCTTTTCCTTCAAAAGTTTCCTGTATGTGGCCATCCTCTTCCAACATCCAGAAACATAATGGTTATCCAAACCACGAAAGGAACATGCAATTCTTTTTCCATGCATTACAAAATCAAAAGGAATGTGTTTAGAACCAAACTTATACCTGCCTCTTTCACCTTTATTGCCTTCATGAGGAGGTGAAGCAAATGAAGAAGTGGCTCCCTTTGGAACACCATCACTTTCTTCAAGGCTGTCAGAGTTTCCACAACTCTCTGGTTCAAGTGTCTGCTTCTGAACACCTGCATCATGCGAATGATGTTTCAAACTATTGCATTCCTCCCGAATACAATCCTCACACTTCTAAGGTAGAGGACATGCAATGAAACTCCTTTCTGGAACTGTTTCAATGGCCTTCATGGCAGCTTTGGAATTCTCTCCATAAGACTGTCCATAGCCAAGACCCAAATACTTAGGCCTTTCCTCAACCATTATTGGTTCGATAATACCTTGTGCATGCTTTCCCAAACCCTTTCCTTCATAGCCCATCTTCGACATTAGCTTGGAACCTATGCCTTTGGTATGTTTTTCAAAAGAACCAATATAAGCATTCTTAGAAGAATTTGAAGACAAACAGGAATGGTTTACCTCTTTTTCAAGCTGATACTTGGCCAAGGCTTCTTTTGCAACAAAGAGTTGTGACTCCAACTCATACATCCTTTTCAGGTTCATATTTTCAATATGAAGTTGCCTCTCCATTTCTTGCAATTTGCCAGAAAGCATCTGCTTCTCTTCCTCCACGGAATTCAACTGCTCTCTAAATATGCTTGTTATATACCTAGGGGGGATAATATGGGGTACCAAGGGAGGTACCCAAGGTAATAATGTAATAATGGTATGGGCCATAGTAATAAATAAGGTGGTTAACCCATGTCATATAAGGGACCACAAGTAGTTAATAATAATGTAATGGGCCCATGGTATTGTATGTATGAGGCCTATATAGAGGCTAGAGACTCCACATGGAGAGATATGAAGTGAATGATTATTGTATGAATAGGCATATGGCTTGTGGAGTGTTCTCCTTCCTTAAGGAGTGAATGTATGGTGTTGCCCTACCTTAAGGGTTTGATAATAAAGAAGCGTTTCTATATATTTCTATCTTGTTATTCGTGGGTTATTTCTATTATATTAATATCTTTGGGTTAGAGCTATGTTAGGATATTCCGACACATAGGATATAGTTAAGTTCAACTTGGTCTAGTATAGAGTTAGGTTAGAGTTAGGTAAAGTGTGTTTCTTTACCGTTGTACATTTTGTAACTTACAATCCGACGGTCACGATATGTAGTGATCCGACGGTTCACTCTCACCTCGGTATTACCGACACTTGATCCGTGGCTTGACACCCGATTGGTCCATGAGTTCTATTTAAAGCGCATGGAGGGTCATTGTTCGGGTAATCCGTGCATGAGAGAAGCTTATGTAAATTTTCATTCTTTGATTGATAAATTGCCTGTAGTACCCACGTTGGGACAGGCCGTGGACTGTTTCCCTCCTTGCACTCTGAGGGTTTTAACCACGTCAAAAATACTGGTGTATTGATTTGAGATCTGGTTGTGAGCGGTGTCCTTTTGGTATTCTTTCTGTGGAACTTACCCTGTAAATTCCTACATGGTATCAGAGCTATTTGAGGGCCGCGTCCGTTGGTGATCCAAATCTAAAGCCGGTAGAACTGCATGCGGCTGTCGTTTCCTAGATCTGCTGTTTCTGACTACTTTTGGGCCGATAGGATTGCTCTGTTGCGTTCGGAGCATCTGTTCCAGTGAGGAACCCCTTTCGTTTCACGCAAAAAGGTTTCCGGTAGCCCTAGCTGCATCATTTTTCAGATCGGGAGGTATACAGTGTTTTTTTTGCAGTTTACTGTTATTTTCTCTCTGCTTATTTCGGTTTCGGTTTATTTAGCCTTTTTTTTTAACCGGATCTATACCTTTCATTTCTGCGTATGCTCTTTGCCCTGCGACTCTGTGCGATCTGGGCAAATCAGAAACAGAAAGGAAGGATTTTTCTCATGCGTATGCTCTTTTCCCTACACCTTAGTGTGATCTCGGAAAATCAGAAACATTGAGAAAAATATTTAGTTTTTCGGCTAAAGCTAACTTTGAGATTTTTTTTAAAATTTCTAGTTTTTTGGCTAAAGCTAACTTCGAGCCGCAAGGTTCGTTTTTCTTGCATATTCGTGTTGGGTTTTGCGTTTTGTGTTTTGTAGGGAAAAAGAGGTTTCTCAAGGCAAGCACGCAAACCAAGGCCCCCCCCCCCCCCTCTCTCTCTCTCTCTCTCTCAAAATTTTTGTATAGATCAATTGGTTCAAAGCTATTTTAAGAGAGTAGAGGTCTTGGGTTCAAGTCTCCATTTTGTGGGGGCGGATTTTTTCATTCCCGCACATTCGTGCCCTTTGCCGGCAACTTCAACAATTATTTTTCAAAAAGCCATAACTTCTTCATCCGGAAGCCTTTTTCAGAGCCGTTTTTTTTAAAACCGCCTATTTTTTCGAGATCTATCCATTGGAACACTTACTTTCAGCATCTTCAGCTTCAGTTTTTAAAAAAAAAATGGAAAGCCCATGCCAAGTCATTCTTGACAGCACTAACTACTTCCAATGGGTAGCCTACATCGAAGATTTACTTAGAAGTAAAGGTCTCTTCAGAATAGCCACAGACCAAGAGAAGAAACCAAAAGATGAAGACAAGGCGGCAAAATGGGAAAATAGACAAGATCAAGCACGTGGTTTGATAGGGATGTCTATTTCTCCTGATCTTAGATTCCACATTGCAGAACTTGAGACTCCTCATGAAGCATTAGAAAAACTTGCTAAAGTTTTTGGGATTAAAAATGAAATTAGAGCCCATCAACTTGAAAATGAGCTGCTTACTTTGGATCCTAATAATTTTTCTTGCATTGAAGATTTCTTGTCCAAATTCAAGAACCTTAGATATCTCCTGGAAGGTGTTAAAGTTAAGAAAGACAATGGTAACCTTATTTATTCCATCCTTACTAAGTTGGGACCGGCCTACTCTGTATTTGTTTCCACTTTCCATTCTACAAGAGAAGCTTTCATTTGTCAAGGACAAGACTACAAGGCCCCTTCCTTTGACTCCTTTTGTGATTCCTTAATAAGAGAACAAGAAAAACTCTTACACCTTGGTCTTCTTAATCTTGGGAACTCTTCCACGAAAGCGTTAGCCGCCCAGCAGCAACCAAATTCCAAGAATCCTAAGAAGTCATATCCTCAAAAGAATGGTCCTAAACCATCTCAGCCTCAAATTGATAAGACCAATAAAAACAAATGGAAGAAGACTGATAGACATTGTAACTTTTGTAATCGAGATGGCCACTTAGAATCTAAATGCTTTAAGAAGATGGAAGCCTTGGAAGCCGCAATGAAGAAACATAACATCCATGTGGAGCCTACTTCAACTTCAACTTCCGGAATGGCACTTTCTGCATGTCATCGTCAATCATCTCAGTCTGGTTATGCATTAAATGTATCTTCTTCTTCTTCTCATTCTCATGAGTGGCTCATTGATTCTGGAGCCTCTTGTCACATGGCCAAAAACCAAGCCATGTTTTCTTCTTTAAATGATTGTAACACCAAAAATATATATATTGGTGATGATAGATCTCTTAATGTTGTAGGGACTGGAACTGTTCATCTAGACAATGGTCAGTTTAATGATGTATTATGTGTTCCAACCTTATCCTGCAACCTTCTATCTGTCTATCAGATAACTCATTCAGGTGAAGGTAAAATTGTTGAATTTTCACCTCATGATGTTGTAATCAAGGATCTAAAAGATCCTAAACAGATTCTAGCTACTGGTCTTGCTGATGATTCCAAAAGGTTGTATAAGTTTCACAACTTTGGGTCATCAAATCTTCCCTCAGTATTTGTTGCTCATAATGATGAAGTGAGCAAACTTTGGCATGAGCGGTTTGGTCACTTAAACTATCGCTCCCTTCAGCATCTATGTAAAGAAAATATGGTGACAGGTCTTCCTATGGTATCTTGCAGAGATGGTGTTTGTTCCGGATGTGTACTCGGAAAACATCATCGGGACAGTTTTGACAAACGTGCCTCTTGGCACGCCTCAGCCCCTTTACAGCTTGTGCACAGTGATTTATGTGGTCCTCTTCCTGTTGCTTCATTCTCTGGCTACAAGTACTTCTTAACTTTCATTGATGATTTCTCCAGACGCACTTGGGTATACTTCTTAAAACTCAAGAGCGAAGTATTTAACACTTTTTTGGCCTTCAAAGCCTTTGTTGAAAAACAATCTGGACATCAAATTCTTAAGCTAAGAACTGATAATGGTGGAGAATATGTTAAAAACACATTCATCAACTTTTGCACCGAAAATGGAATTCAAATGCAACATACTGTTCCATACCCTCCACAACAAAATGGTGTAGCTGAAAGGAAAAATCGCACCTTAAAGGAAATGGCTAATTGTATGCTGTAATCTAAAGGACTCCGTCTTAGTTTTTGGGCCGAAGCAATTAATTGTGCAAATTATATAATCAATCGCACTCCTACTAAGGTTCTAGAGAATATCACTCCAGAAGAAGCTTGGAGTTCCATTAAACCAGATGTAAGTCACTTTCGTGTGTTTGGAAGTGAAGCATGGGCCCATATTCCAGATGAAAAGCATAAAGCTTTAGAACCTAAGAGTGAGAAATGTACTTTTGTTGGATATTCTGAAGATGTAAAAGGTTATAGACTTATTCCATTTAAGTCTAAAAATGTTATCATTAGAAGAGATGTAAAGTTTGATGAAAATAAATCGGCCTGCGAGCCTAGTCCGGCGGATGTGCCACCTCTTCCTATCTCTTCTATCTTTGAAAACATTTCTTCTTCAGATGATGAAAGCGAGGATGATAATCCTCCCCCACCTTCTCAGGATCCTCAACTTCCAAGATGGGTCCGTGCCACTCGAGATGCAGCAGGTGATCTTGCCGGTGATCCTACAGATCAGCGACGTACACGTTCTCAGTTTGAAAGAGCCTCTTCTTTACTGGCTCAAGCTCCAGTAAATCATGATCCTGACACTTTTGCAGAAGCTTCAGGCCATCCACATTGGGAAGCAGCTATGAATGAAGAATATCATTCATTGATGACAAATGATACATGGGATCTTGTTCCTCTACCAAAGGGACGCAAACTTGTTAGATGTAAATGGGTTTACAGAACCAAGTATGGACCAGATGGGAAAGTTGATAAACATAAAGCTCGTCTCGTTGCTAAGGGCTTTTCACAGGTTGAAGGCATTGACTACACTGAAACCTTTTCCCCTGTTGCCAAAATGAACTCCATCCGCCTTGTTCTTTCCCTTGCTGCCTCTTTAAAATGGGAAGTCCATCAGATGGATGTTAAATCTGCCTTCTTGCATGGGGACTTGCAGGAAGAAATCTATATGGAACAACCCATTGGCTTCATACAAACAGACTCCAGCCTTGTTTGTCGACTTAAGAAATCCCTTTATGGCCTCAAGCAAGCTCCTCGGGCTTGGTATGCCAAAATGGATAGCTTTCTTTTAGAATCTGGCTTTTCTAGGTGTCATTCTGACAATACTGTCTACACCAAGAAAGTGGGCAACTCTCTTATCATCCTTGTTCTTTATGTTGATGATCTTATTCTTACTGGTAGTGATCCCAACCTTATAAACCATGTGAAGTCCAGCCTTAAAAAGAAATTTGAAATGACAGACTTAGGACATTTACACTATTTTCTTGGTCTTCAAGTCTTGCAATCCCAAGAGGGTATTTTCCTTTCTCAGTCCAAGTATGCTTGTGATATTCTTCGTCATTTTCACATGGAAGACTGTAAGCCAGCCCCTTCTCCCTTTCAGTCTGGAGTCAAACTTTCAGTCTCTTGTACTTCTCCTGAAGTTGATGCTACCTTATACCGTCAACTTGTCGGAAAACTCCTGTATTTAACCCATACTCGTCCTGATCTTTCCTTTGTTGTTGGCCTTGTTGCTCGTTTTATGCAAAACCCCCGTGAAAGTCATTGGAAAGCAGCTAAAAGAATACTTCGTTATGTTCGAGGTACAGTACAGTTTGGGATTCATTACAGTGCCAAAGCAGCTCCTCTGTTAGTTGGTTTCACTGATTCTGATTGGGCTGGTGACCCTGATGATCGGAAGTCTACTGCCGGTTATGTCTTCACTCTTGGTTCAGGACCTATTACATGGGCTTGTAAGAAACAGGTTGCCATTTCTCTTTCGTCAGCAGAAGCAGAGTATCGTGGTGCCGTGGAAGCTAGTAAGGAAGCCTTGTGGCTTCGTCAGATCCTATCAGAGTTTGGCTTTGAGCAGCAGCATTCAACCACACTTTGGTGTGATAATCAAAGTGCCATTCAGCTATGCAAAGATCCAGTCCAGCATCAGCGCAGCAAACACATTGAACTACACATGCACTTCATCAGAAAGCTCATTCATGATCATGTTCTTGAAGTGCAATATTGTCCAACAGATGATCAGGTTGCAGACATCTTCACAAAGGCTCTCACAGAGGCGAAGTTCACTAAACTTCGATATATGCTTGGAGTTCAGGAAGTTGTCACTAAGGGGGGATAGGCTCTAGTGCCTCCTTCCTTCTCCTATTGTGTCATATTTGTAAATCCTTCAATCCTATCCCAAGTTGTTCTTAAGGGGGGATGTTAGGATATTCCGACACATAGGATATAGTTAAGTTCAACTTGGTCTAGTATAGAGTTAGGTTAGAGTTAGGTAAAGTGTGTTTCTTTACCGTTGTACATTTTGTAACTTACAATCCGACGGTCACGATATGTAGTGATCCGACGGTTCACTCTCACCTCGGTATTACCGACACTTGATCCGTGGCTTGACACCCGATTGGTCCATGAGTTCTATTTAAAGCGCATGGAGGGTCATTGTTCGGGTAATCCGTGCATGAGAGAAGCTTATGTAAATTTTCATTCTTTGATTAATAAATTGCCTGTAGTACCCACGTTGGGACAGGCCGTGGACTGTTTCCCTCCTTGCACTCTGAGGGTTTTAACCACGTCAAAAATACTGGTGTATTGATTTGAGATCTGGTTGTGAGCGGTGTCCTTTTGGTATTCTTTCTGTGGAACTTACCCTGTAAATTCCTACAAGCTACAACAATGCTGCTCTTCCTTCCATCCTCATACATTTCTCTCACCATATCCATCATGGTGGACAAGTCTTGCTTCATGTCTCCATTAAAGGAACTTCGGGAGCAAGAAGAATTTGAGAAATCACTTGTAGAAGTTGTCATTTTCAAAATGCATAAAAGAACTTCAAACAAGATTAATAAAGAGCTTATTCAGCAACCTTTTGCAAAAAAACTTTTGTGCTTCAAGGATTGCCTTGAGGTCCTTTGGGATAGAAGAATGTCTTCAGGCCTTCTTCCTTCTTGTCCTTCCTGGACTAAGCTATCAATAGCTTTCCCTTTGCCTTTGCAAACTCAAGCAATAGTCAGTCTGCAACCAAGCATACAATCAATGAGACAATCAATCCTTGACTGTCCAAACACCTTTCAGATAAGCGATTCTTTTCCCTGTCAATCAAGAATTCTGATACAACCTTCTTTGAAGGTGGGGTTAATCAATCTTAAGCTTCGATACCACCTGATCTGAAAATGGGGCTCTTAGGTTTCTTGTCTAATTTACAAGAACCTCTCCCACTTCCAAAGCTTTAAATTTTCCCAAGTCTTAATGATTAACCAATGCGGAAATAAACAATGCTTGTAAATGTGGGGGTATGCTGGTATTTGTTTTCAGCTGATTATTTACTTAAAAATCTGTTGTTTATGTTCATATGGGAAGATACTTAAACTGATATACAAATGCATATAATATTGGTTAAAGCAACAGTAAAAACAAACACATAAGACAACAATATAATATGGAATTCACCCTGATATCTTGGGCTACGTCTCCTTGAGCTCTAATCAACTCGATTAGGCTCTCTGGGGTTATGGCTTCAATTCTTTTACAAGTGCTACACTTAACTCCAATGTTTTATACAGGAACATTGGGCTCAGAACACAATATTATCCCTTGGCTCTTGGAGATCTTCGGCTTTCTAGCTCTGGCTCTGGGCTCTGGCTCTGGTTCTTGCTCTGGCTGTGGCTCTGACTCTAGCTCTAGCTCTATGGCTCGGGCTCTAGTTCTGGCTCTTAGTTCTCACTTCTCGTGCTTGTTCTGGCTCTTGCTCTGGCTTCTCCAAGCTCTTTCTCTTGGCCTTTGCATGCCTCAGTGAGTCGCTCGACCTCCAAGCAACTCCAACAACAATATATGTTGCTGTCAATTGAGCTCTCTGGCCTGCGGCTCTGCCTCTGACCTTTGGTGGCTCTGCCCATGACAGTGAGCTCAGCTCTAGTTTTTCTGCTTCCAGGTCCGCTTACTGCTTCCTCTCCTTCTCCTCTTCTTCTCCTGTTCTCTCTGTTCTTGGCCTAAGGCCATTCTGTCTCACGACTGTTTGAATCCCTTCTTTCGGTTGTTTCAGTCACTGCATCACCGCAGAGGGAAAATGGCCACCTATTCCATAACAGATAAGTGTCAGCTTCACCGGAAACACTCGATCGTTTGAAACAACCATTATTTCCATTTACTCCAAGAATGCCCACGAACACGAATTTCTGCCAACTCATCTTCCACCTCGGACTTCAAACCTTTATGTGTTGTGTCTTAATTCTCCATCGGGTCTGGTCTTCCATCAGGCGCAATCTTTGCCGTCAGATCTGGAGCCCCCAGATCCTACGGTGTTTGCTCATTTCGCGCGGTTGACTTGCTCGGCCGTTAGCACGCGATGAGAGGCAGTTTTCTCTCTCATCCACCTGACACGCATCGTGCGATGAATGGAATCTCTCGTTTTCTTCTAAATCCGCTTACCGCCTTGATGTGCCTCCGATATACCACTGGTTTTTGGAGTGCGGGACCCGCCTTTCGCCTTAGCGCTTTCCCTACAGTTTCCCGGCTTCGCATGTGACCGAGCGCTTTGGGGCTTATCCTTCTTGAGGGGTTTTGCCTCGTGCATTAGAAACAGCCTCCATTTTCTGATCTGAGCCTCCTAACTGCCATTTTTGCGCCACGCACAGTCCCCATGGGCCAATAGTCAATGCGCTTTGACCGAAGGTCCTCATTGCTCTGTGCTGGCTACAAATTGTCGTTGTTCAGAGGTTATTTCTTATAGGCTTCGACATCCACAAGACTTTAAACTTTTGTATGAGTTTTTACAGAGTTCAGGTAGCTTTAAGAGAGTTTAGGGATCCAATTTCGGATCACGCCTTCCCACTAAAAGAACTTTTGGTCCACCAAAAGACTGATATACTAATCTGAGCATTAAATGAGAGTAACAACACCCTCTTTTTTTCAGCCTCCCTACTCTTGCCTTTGCATAGTGCTTCTGATCCAAAGTCTCTGACCACTTCCGTTCTTGGATTGGTTGGTTGTCTTGGGAAGAACTGTTTTCCTCCTTGACTTCATGTAGAGGTTCTGCTGTGAAGTTTCCAGAAGGTAGTTTGAACTTCTTTGCCTTGATCCTTCATCCAAGGTGGCTCAAACAAACGTGAAGTACATCTGCTCCACAAGACTTTCATTTGTACCTGTTTGAAAAGCTGCCAATAACAACTGTTAACAACAGAAGGCATACAGACAACAACTGCATGGGCTAACTCCTGCTTCAACAAAGAAACAAATTTCACATCTTGTGAACCCTTCCATGTCTTATATCTGCATAAAAATGATTAGCTAGATAACAAGCCAATAAAACATGCCTTTACAACAAATGACCCTTCAAGTCGAGCATGTAGGAAAAAGACCTTTAGGACTCTTTTCCAAGAGATGAAACACTTCATCATTATCTCCATTTTAGAGACCAAGTTAACTTTTCCCAAGCCAACATCACATGCATCTCATTCTCATGCATGCATTCCATCTATCAACTTTCAATTAAGTACACTGTACTTTCGAAGCTGAAATGAACATATTGTTGCAACAATAAAGTGAGTTTCATACTCAACTTATTTCCATTTACCATTTGGTAAGATCCTGCAACTTGCATTTATTCCATAAAGAAATGCAAACATGTGCATCACTAGATATGCAGCCTTAATTGGATAAGAATTCTAACCATTTCTTACCAATCCATTTCAGAGGTCCCTCCTTTGTTTGCACGTCAGCATCAATATGTGAATCATCCTGAACCACATCAATCATGGAATCTTTATTTCCATCCCTGCCATTTTCTTTTTCCACCTTCTCCTTCAGCTTTGGTGGAAGCAGTGCTGGATTCAAAGTCCAACATCTTTCAGTAATATGCCCTTTCTTATGGCAGTAAGTGCAACACATGTGCATCCTTTTGACAACATGATTTGCCTTGTCCTGTGGACCTTTGGCTGCTTGCTTCTTTTCCTTCAAAGGTTCCTGTATGTGGCCATCCTCTTCCAACATCCAGAAACATAATGGTTATCCAAACCACTAAAGGAACATGCAATTCTTTTTCCTTGCGTTACAAAATCAAAAGGAATGTGTTTAGAACCAGACTTATACCCGCCTCTTTCACCTTTATTGCCTTCATGAGGAGGTGAAGCAAATGAAGAAGTGGCTCCCTTTGGAACACCATCACTTTCTTCAAGTTTGTTAGAGTTTCCACAACTCTCTGGTTCAAGTGTGTGCTTTTGAACACTTGCATCATGCGAATGATGTTTCGAGCTATTGCATTCCTCCCGAATACAATCCTCACACTTCTAAGGTAGAGGACCTGCAATGAATCTCCTTTTTGGAACTATTTCAATGGTCTTCATGGCAGCTTTGGAATTCTCTCCATAAGACTGTCCATAGCCAAGACCCAAATACTTAGGCCTTTCCTCAACCATTATTGGTTCGACAATACCTTGTGCATGCTTTCCCAAGCCCTTTCCTTCATAGCCCATCTTGGACATTAGCTTGGAACCCATGCCTTTGGTATGTTTTTCAAAAGAACCAATATAAGCATTCTTAGAAGAATTTGAAGACAAACATGAATGGTTTACCTCTTCTTCAATATGATACTTGGCCAAGGCTTCTTTTTCAACAAAGAGTTGTGACTCCAACTCATACATCCTTTTCAAGTTCATATTTTCAATATGAAGTTGCCTCTCCATTTCTTGCAATTTTCCAGAAAGAATTTGCTTCTCTTCCTCCACGGAATTCAACTACTCTCTAAGTATGTTGCTCTTCCTTCCATCCTCATACATTTCTCTCACCATATCCATCATGGCAGACAAGTCTTGCTTCATGTCTCCATTAAAGGAACTTCGGGAGCAAGAATAATTTGAGAACTCACTTGTAGAAGTTGTCATTTTCAAAATGCATAAAAGAACTTCAAACAAGATTAATAAAGAGCTTATTTAGCAACCTTTTGCAACAAACCTTTTGTGCTTCAAGGATTTCCTTGAGGTCCTTTGGGATAGAAGAATGTCTTCAGCCCTTATTCCTTCTTGTCCTTCCTGGATTGAGCTATCAATAGCTTTCCCTTCACCTCTGCAAATTCAAGCAATAGTCAGTTTCCAACCAAGCATACAATCAATGAGGCAATCAATCCTTGATTGTCCAAACACCTTTCAGACAAGCGATGCTTTGCCCTGCCAATCAAGCATTATGATACAACCTTCTTTGAAGGTGGGATTAATCAATCTTAAGCTCCGATACCACCTGATCTGAAAATGGGGCTCTTAGGTTTCTTGTCTAACTTACAAGAACCTCTCCCACTTCCAAAGCTTTAAATTTTCCCAAGTCTTAATGATTAACCAATGTGGAAATCAACAATGCTTGTAAATGTGGGGGTATGCTGGTATTTGTTTTCAGCTGATTATTTACTTAAAAATCTATTGTTTGTGCTGATATGGGAAGATACTTAAACTGATATACAAATGCATATAACAGTGGTTAAAGCAGCAGTAAAAACAAACACATAAGACAACAATATAATATGGAGTTCACCCTGATATCTCAGGCTACGTCTCCTTGAGCTCTAATCAACTCGATTAGGCTCTCTGGGATTATGGCTTCAATTTTTTTATAAGTGCTACACTTAACTCCAATGTTTTATACAGGAACATTGGGCTCAAAACACCATCTTATCCCTTAGCTCTTGGAGCTCTTCGGCTTTCTAGCTCTAGCTCTTGCTCTGGCCGTGGCTGTGGCTCTAGCTCTGGCTCTGTAGCTCAGGCTCTGGTTCTGGCTCTCATCTCTCGCTTTTGGCGCTCGCTCTAGCTCTTGCTCTGGCTATGGCTCGCGGCTCTCTGCTCTGGCTTCTCCAAGCTCTTTCTCTCGGCCTTTGCATGCCTCGGTGAGTCGCTCGACCTCCAAGCAACTCCGACACCAATATATGCTGCTGTCAATTGAGCTCTCTGGCTCTGTGGCTCTGCCTCTGACCTCTGGTGGCTCTGCCCATGACAGTGAGCTCGGCTCTGGTTTTTTTGCTTCTAGGTCCACTTATTGCTTCCTCTCCTTCTCCTCTTCTTCTCCTGTTATCTATGTTCTTGGCTTAAGGCCAATGTGTCTCACGATTGTTTGAATCCCTTCTTTCGGCTGTTTCAGCCACTGCATCACCGCACAGGGAAAATGGCCACCTGTTCCATAACGGATAAGTGTCAAGTTCACCAGAAACACTCGATCGTTTGAAACGGCCGTTATTTCCGTTTACTCCAAGAATGCCCACGAACACGAATTTCTGCCAACTCATTGTCCATGTCAGACTTCAAACCTTTATGCGCCGTGTCTTAATTCTCTGTCGGGTCCGGTTTTCTATCAGGCGCAATCTTCGCAATCAGATCTGGAGCCCCCAGATCCTACGGTGTTCGCTCATTTCGTGCGGTTGACTTGCTCGGCCGTTAGCACGCAATGAGAGGTGGTTTTCTCTCTCATCCGCTGGACACGCGTCGTGCGATGAATGGAATCGCTCATTTTCTTCCAAATCTGCTTACCGCCCTGATGTGCCTTCGATATACCGCTGATTTTTGGAGCGCGGGACCCGCCTTTTGCCTTAGCGCTTTCCCTACGGTTTCCTGGCTTCCCATGCGACCGAGCGCTTCGGGGCTTATCCTTCTCGAGGGGTTTTTCCTTGCGCATTAGAAACAACGTCCGTTTTTTGATCTAAGCCTCCTATCTACCATTTTTGCGCCACACATAGTCCCCATGGGCCAATGGTTAATGTGCTTTGACCGAAGGTCCTCGTTACTTTGTGCTGGCTACAAATTGTCGTTGTTCCGAGGTTATTTCTGATAGGCTTCGACATCCACAAGACTTTAAACTTCTGTATGAGTTTTTACAAAGTTCGTGTAGCTTTAAGAGAGTTTAAGGATCCAATTTTGGATCACTAGCATGTCTCCTGGGGGTGTTGTTGCTAATGGGGATGGGTTTGTTTGATGTGTTCCATCGATTCCATTTCCTTATGGTTATTAAGGAGATTGAATCCCTTATAGTGACCTCTCTCATCACATGTTTTCCCTAGCTCGTTGCTTGCTTGGGTGGACCTGGGAGGAGGAGGTGTTAGATAATACTTGAATTGAAGTTTGTGTATTTCGGACACATTGTTATCTAAAAGAAGTTCTAAATATTTTGAAGAAGGTTGAGGCACACATTGATAAGAAGAGTTGGTTGGTTTTTTCTTGTAAGTGCGCCATTATCCTTGGTACGAAAGCCCACAATTGTTTCTCTATTTTATTATCATATTCGGGGTGGTTGGGTGGTTCAAGGCAGGAGAGTGAAGTCTTCTTCAGGTTGGAGCTTGAAAATACTTCAGGGTGGCAGGGTGGTTCTAGGACAAGTTGGAGCTTGCAGGGTGTTGGAGCATCCTTTCACTTGAAGCTAGTTAAGTTAGAGCATTGGAGTGTCCTTGCAGTTGGAGATGGTAAACCAGAGTGTCAGAGCATCCTTTCAGGAGTTGGAGCTTCCTGATAAATTGAATGCTTCTCTAGAGTACTAAGAAGTTGAAGCTTCCCTTTTAGTTGGAGTTGAAGCATTTTTGTACTCATAAAATATTAGAAAAGCGTTTGGTGGTTTTTCTGCTGGAAGGGTATCCACCTAAAAAAATTGTTGTGTATTACTCTTGTGATGTGTTGATGATTATTGTTCTATTATTCATGCTCTAAACTTTTATAATTAACTAATTGTAAGATAAATGTTGATTCACCTACCTCTCAATATTTCTAACATACATATTTCATATATGCTAAGATATTCACCATTTGTGGTATGACAAGATATAACCTATGTTCACATAGAAAGATATCACATCCAAACATAAAGCCGAGATATTCACTTGTTCTAAAATGAGCCTATGATCACAAAAAAGATAACACAATCTAGATTGAAATTTGTCATTGTATGTAACCTATCTATTTTAAACATAATATGATTCCTTACATCATAAAGTTTATCCCTAAAAAATGGAGACATAAAAAAAAATGGCCCATATCAATGGAAGAGAGCCTATGTAATATATGTTTTCCCTGTCCTTTGGAAAGTATCATTGCAAAAGGCAGTGTAAATAATCTCCCCTGTTTGTTTGATGTATCCCATCTTGGATAATGCATCAACAACAACATTATGTTCCCTGTACATATGTGAAAAGGTCAGTCCATGGAAACTTCCAATCAGTATTTTAATTCTTTTCATCCAATTTATGAGCAAGGGAGGTTCAAAAAAAGACCGCATTAGCACCCAATCAATATTAACCACTTTGGAGTCTCCAAAAACATCCATAGACTCGTTGAATTGCACATTATAAGACTTCCTAAAATGCAATAATCTTAACTTGGGTATTAGAACATGCCCCCACTGTTCCAGCCAAAAAAATAATAAGTACCTAGTTTTATACCTATATATATGCTCCACTACAATGATAATTATTGCAATAATTATTGCAAACTGCCCCCATAAAAAACCATTAAACATTTGCTCCATAATACTTAGAGTTAAATACATCTCAATAAACCCTTCTCATTCACTAACCCGATTATAATATATCCGTACTATTCTATTTCATTGTAATATATCTTTTCTATCCTTATAACGTTGTTATAAAAATTACTTGAACCCCATAACATTTATCTATTACAAAATGTCATTTTTCACTTAAGCATGAAGCATAGTAATACCCCAAAAAAAAAATTGTGCTTACATGGAATGTAAATTATTAAGCATTCAGATCAAAAGGTTACATCACTTAATCATATCAACTACAAATATTATTAAGCACTCGGATCAAAAGGCTACATCACTTAATCATATCAACTACAGATTTATTTTTGATATGTCAAAGATTTTGTTTGCTATACTAAACCCCATGTGATGTGTGTGGCCCATTGTGTGTTTTGCTATATAATATATCAATCTACATCATTATATTAATTTTGTTGATAGCGACATTTATTCGGATGTGACAAAACGGGCGGACTTGTCTGAAATTTTCAATCAAAGACCACGACAAAATGCCATGCCACGTGTCCACAAGCCTTATCCAGTATAAATCAGCCTATAAATATTTTATAATAAAACATTAAATTAGCTATATATTATTAGATAAATGGTTGTGCATGGAACAATGAGGTAGAGGGTCGTTTCCCACGTGGCACCACGAGCGATGCACTAAGCAGCACATGCCACTAACTAAGGAATCTGGCGGAGGTCCACATCGTTTGGTCCGACGGGGAACTGCCAGTTTGGAGGAGCCGACTAATTTAGCGAGCTGTCCTGCTCAGACTGACGCGGGCTGAGGTAAGGTGGGCTTGTGCCATTGCAAAGCATCAAGTTTCATGCCCACTTCTGCCTGTCAATTTCATGCATGGAAATGGTTCAAAATTTAATCATTTTTTCCGCAGATTTCAATCGAGAGATTTTATTGGGCATTGAGATACTTCACTTTTGCTCCACGGTTTTGACTCTATTATTTAATGCCGTGAGCTAACAACCTGCACGTTCAGAGATTTGAGTTGTGACATGGAGTGACGGCAGTTTCTATTTCAGACCCTATTGAAACATAAATGTTTCTGACATGCAAGGGGAATAGCAGTTGCCTTGCTGCTAAAATGCCATAGTCAACTTTGAGGGAAATATAAATGCAAAGCAACTGCTATTCCCCTAGCATGTCAGACTGCATTTATGTTTCAATAGGGTCTGAAATAGGACTCGCCATGGAGTGACCGGGGAATGTTATATGCCTTTATATATATATAGTCTAGGTCAGGATATCATTAATGTTGAATGAAAGAATCTTACACTACTACACTGTTACAAGTATTGTATACTGTGTGAGATGATAGTTTATTATGTCATTGCTTAAGCAGTAATCAGTTTATGTATTAGTCGTAGTTACCGTACAAAATATTTTGTTGTGTTTTTAACGTAGATATTGGAGTTTTGGCTTTCAAAGGTGGTGATGTATGTCTGCCGCCACCACTAAGGCTTTGGAGCTCAAGGTGATGTCTTATTAGTTAAAAATAAATAATATTATTTTGTATTAGTGGAGAAATGGTTACATAGTTGTAACGTATCTCCTTAGTTTAGGATTTGTTCCTAGAGTTTAGGAGTTTGTTTGCAACTACCTAATTTCTAGTGATGTACTTAATATTGTAATCATTCATTTGATGAATAGTAAAGTGAACGGAGAGAAAGTCTCTTCTTTGTTTGAGTGCAGTGTCCAGGTGCAGTACTCACCTGTGAGCTGCAACTCCTCCTTTTTAATTCAAGTCTGATTTTTATCTTGGTATCAGAGCATAGGGTAGAGACAGCCTTAATTTTTTTTTTTAGGGATGCATCATTGATTACATAGCTGTAGTGGCAGTAGAGCATGTAGGAGTATTTGTAAGATCAGGTGGACTGCAGTAACACCTGGAGCGTAGGGTCTCAGATGACTGATCATCTCTGAACCGAAGAAAGGGTTGGCGCCCATTTTTTAGCAGAAGCAGGAGTTGGCGTGGATTTTTCGCGCACAGTCGCGCCATTCTATAGCAGAAGCAACAGCGGGCGCGGGATTTTAAGGAATATTCGCTCCATTGGCGCGGATTTGAGGCTGCTAATCGCGCTAGTGCACTAGAAAGCTCTATTGGCGCGGAAAATAAAGCAATAATTGCGCCAGAAAACGTGAGACGCATCGATTTTTTCCTGGCGCGGATTTTTAGCCGGTGAGTAGCACCTTTAACTGGAAAGAAGCACCAACCTCTTTCTCCTTGAAAAATCTGCAATTTTTGCAGATTGGTCTTGCCCGGCAGTGGCATGTGGAAATTTATGCTCGGTGGCAGCAGACCTGACTTGCCCGGTGGTGGTGAATTGGGGTTCTTTGATATGCTCGGTGGTAGCAGATCGGACCTACCCGGTGGTGGCGAATTAGAGCTCTTTGATCTGTTTGGAGGCAGCAGATCGGATTTGCCCAGTGGTGGCGCGTTGCAGCTCCTTGATTTGTTCGGTGGCAGTAGATCAGATTTTCCGGGTGGTGGCATATTGGAGTTGTTTTTGATATGTTCGGTGGTAGCAGATCGGATTTGCCCGGTGGTGGCACATTGAAGTTCCTAATCTGTTCGGTGGCAGCAAATCGGACTTGCCCGGTGGTGGCTCATTGAAGTGTTCAGTTGGATAGAAATGAATAATAGTATAGAATCATATTTCCACGAGTCTGGCAAACTTGATGGATCGAATTTCTCCAACTGGAAATTCAAAATGCAAACTTTGCTGGAAAGTGTAAATGCATGGTCTATCGTCATAGGAGATGAGCAGAGATATGGAACAACGACCCAAGAACAAGAATGGGATAAAAGAGAAACGAAAGCAAAAGTTATATTAAAGATGTCCATTAAGGACAATATTATCCCACATATCAGAGATTGCAAATCAGCCGCTGATATATGGACAACGATCAAGAACTTGTACGAGACACAGAATACAAACCATGTTCTATCACTCAAAGGCAAGCTGTTTGCATTGAAGATGGAGGAGAATGAGTCCGTTGCTGGATTCATGGCCAGAGTTAAGGACCTGAGTGACAGATTGGGAGCTATCAGAGAGAAAGTTTCCGACTTAGATCTGGTCATGCTCACATTGAACAGAATGACTAATGAATACCAGACTTTCATCACAGGGCTGTCAGCAAGAGAGAAAGCCCCTTCATTTGATGAGCTAACAACGATTTTGCTACAAGAAGAAGAGCGATGACAGAATTTAAAAACTTAGAGCAATGATCTTGCTCTGATGGCAAAAAGGAGATAGTATAGAGGGAAGCAGCACCAGCACCAACACCAGCACCAGCAACCGTAGCAGAAAGGAGCCAACACATTTCAAAAGAGATCATTTAAAGGTATGACTGATAACATTTTTAAGAAATGTTTTTACTGTGGAAAACCTGGTCATCAGATTAAAGAATGCTATAAGAGGCAGGCAGATGAACGAAGAAGCAAATAGAGAAAACATCAGGGTTATTTTGCTGGGGAAGAGGAGGACCACAGCCACGAACTTCGACTATTTACAGTCGATTGTGCTCTTTCAGCGTCAAAGGGAGATGAGGATGACATATGGTATGTTGACTCTGGTGCATCCTCACATATGACTGGTAAGAAGGACTGCTTTGAATTTCTTGAAGAAACTGCATGTGGGTCGAAAATTTATCTAGGAGATGATAGTGGGTATGAGATCAAAGGATATGGTGACATTCCTGTAAAGCTACCTATTGGTGACATTAGACACCTTAAAAATGTATTATATGTTCCAGGAATTAAGAAAAATTTGGTCTCTGTCTCAATGATTACTGATCAGGACATGCAAGTTCAATTCTTTAAGAATAACTGTGTCATTAAGGATAGCCAGATGGAAACAGTTGCAACAGGAGTGCACATGGGGAGCTTGTACAGATTAGATGCAAAGAGTATGCCACGACAAGCAATGGTTGCAGCTGGATCAACAGTCGAAAATCTCTGGCATCAGAGATTCGGCCATCTTAATTTGCAAGACCTCATCCTACTTCAGAGGAAAGGTATGGTCGATGGACTCCCTGTTTTTCATAATGTTAAGCTGGAATGTGATGGATGTGCATTAGGGAAAATGCATAGAGAAGAGTTCCCTTTGCATGTTAATAGAAAGGAAAGAGACATTTTAGAACTGGTGCATACAGACATTTTCGGACCTATGCAAACTAGGTCATTAGGATGAGCATATTACTTTCTGTTATTTACAGATGATTGCACTAGATTTTCATGGGTGTACTTTCTAAGTAAAAAGAGTCAAGCCTTTTAGTACTTTAAATAGTTTAAATCTATGATAGAGAACCAGACAGGAAAAAGGATAAAAATTCTCCGCTCAGATCAAGGGGGAGAATACAGGTTGGGAGAGTTCATGAATTTTTGCAAGCATCATGGGATTGTGCAGCAATTTACAGTGCCACACACTCCACAGTAGAATGGAGTGGCAGAACGGAAAAACAAAACTCTTGTGGAGTGTGAAAGGAACATGCTTCAAGGTAAGGGTCTATCAAATGGTCTTTGGGTAGAAGCCATTGACACCACTGTATATTTAAAGAATAGGAGTCCTACTAAATGTCTAGGCTTCAAAACCCCTTTTGAAGCATTGTTTGGATTCAAGCCAGCAGTTAGTCATTTAAGAATATTTGGGTCAAAAGCTTATGCTCATATACCTAAGGCAGATAGGAAGAAGTTAGACCCCAAAGGCCTGAAATGTATATTTGTTGGATATGGCACTGAGTTCAAGGCATACAAGTTATATAATCCTGTGACTCACAAGGTTTTTGCAAGTAGAGATGTTATATTTCATGAACAAGTTGAAGAAGGAAAGGAGGATTCTAACAGTGATTGCCACATTCCATTGCTAATAGAAGAAAACAGTGAGGAAGATGAAGAGCAGGAGCAGAAACAAGAAGAAGAAGTAGCAGATAATGTGATCAATGATGATGCAAGCCCGGAAAGCGCTGAAATAGACAGAGTTGAGGTAAGTCCCCTACCAAGGAGATTAGGTAGGAAGACTCGACTACCTGCTAAATTGAGAGACTATGCTTTAATGTCTAAAATTTTAAACATTGTAGAACCTGCAAATTATGAGGAAGCAAGTAAATCTGATGCATGGAGGGCTGCAATGCATAGGAAATTGAATCAATATACAGAAACCATACTTGGGATTTAGTTGAATTGCCTGAAGGTAAAACCCCCATAGGATGTAAGTGGCTGTATAAAGCAAAAATAAATGCAGATGGGAGTATAGAGAAATTTAAAGCTAGACTGGTAGCAAAGGGTTACTCACATCAAGAAGGAATAGATTTCGATGACACATTTGCTCCTGTAGCTAAATTAAACACAATTAGAATGCTAATTTCCTTAGCAACAAAACATAAATGGAAGCTACACCAGCTAGATGTTAATTCTGCATTTCTGAATGGTGACTTAAAGGAAGAAATCTATTTAGTACAGCCTCAAGGTTTTGTGAAAAAGGGGCAGGAACATCTTGTGTGTAAATTGAATAAGGCACTTTATGGTTTAAAACAGGCACCCAGGTCGTGGTATGAGAAAATTGACTCATTTTTTATACAGCATGGCTTTCATAGGAGCTTGAATGATCCAAATCTGTATACCAAGTTTAATAAACAAAGGCGAATTATTTTGATTTCTTTGTATGTAGATGATATGATCATAACAGGAAATGCTAACAATCTGATCAAAGAAATCAAGCAGCAAATGTCACAAGTGTTTGAGATGAAAGACCTCGGAGACCTTCATTATTGCTTGGGATTGGAGGTATGGAAAGATTCTGGACAAACTTTTCTCACTCAAGGGAAGTATGCCAGAAGCTTGCTGGAAAGGTTCAGAATGGAGCAGTGCAGATCAGCAGCAACACCATTACAGCATAATTTAAAGTTGAGCAGTGACGATGGCACTAAACAGGTGGATGCCACTATGTACAAACAACTAGTTAGCAGTTTGATATATCTGACGACAACTAGACCAGATCTGGCATATTCTGTTAGTGTGTTGAGCCAGTTCATGTCAAAACCACTCGAAAGTCACTGGATTGCAGCAAAATGTCTATTGAGGTATCTTAGTGGTACTAGTAGTTATGGCATTTTGTACACTGACACTTCTGATGTTATTCTAGCAGGATTTTCAGATTCCGATTGGGCAAGTAACTTGGATGATCGAAGATCTATCACAGGTTACACATTTAGTATTGGATCCGGGGTTATAGCGTGGAGCAGTAAAAAGTAAAGTACTGTAGCTCTATCTTCATGTGAAGTTGAGTACCAAGCATTGTGTGCAGCCACATGTGAAGCTATCTGGTTGAGAAGACTTCTCAACGTAGCAGGAGAAGGACAGAAAGAATCAACTAGTATCAAAACTGACAACCAGAGTACCATCAAGCTTGCATACAACCCAGTTTTTCATAAAAATACCAAGCATATTGACACTCAGTTTCATTTTGTTCGAGAAAAGATACAGTCAAAAGAAATATGTGTGGAGTATTGTAAAACTTGTGATAACTTGGCTGATATTTTTACTAAGCCTCTTGGGCGTGTAAAGTTTGAATTATTTAGAGGGATGCTAGGAGTTCAGGATAATCCTTTCTCCATTAGGGGGGGAGTTAAAAATAATTAATATTATTTTGTATTAATGGAGAAATGGTTACATAGTTGTAATGTATCTCCTTAGTTTAGGATTTGTTCCTAGAGTTTAGGAGTTTGTTTGCAACTACCTGATTTCTAGTGATGTACTTAATATTGTAATCATTCATTTGATGAATAGTAGAGTGACCGGAGAGAGAGTCTCTTCTTTTTTTGAGTGCAGTGTCCAGGTGCAGTACTCACCTATGCGCTGCAACTAGTAAATGCTAGGGATAAATGTGAATAGTAGTAATGTTATGATATGAGCTGCAATGTAACGGTTCTCGGTACTGCAGTTTAATGGCTGCAATAATGGACATAGAGAATCGCATAACTTATGCATGTCTGCCATATTTTTTCATAGATTCATAGTATCAAGTTATTAATGTATCGCAGTGCTAGACAGGGAAGCTGTGTTAACTTGGGAGTTACCGTGCCAATGCATCTTGTGTTTGGAGTTCAGCGCAATTACTACATTATTGTTGGGTCATGTCTGGAGTTGGGGCCATCACCTATCTTTAGTTGAGGCACGTCATTGCATTGTTGTTGGGTAGTAATTATGAATAAGTTTGTCTTGTTTTGGTGACTTTATTTAAAAAATGCTTCAGACAAGCTCTCCAAGGTAAACATGAGATGAGTGTTAATATGATGTGACCCGACCTCCAAGTTACAGTTATGGAAGTGGGGTCTACTAACTAGAAACATACTGTCATCCCTCAGGGACACTAGATCACCCAGGTGACTAACAACAACCATTAGTGATCAATCCCTGAGCTGGAACTTTCACTTCTCAAACTTTACACCCCAACTGTATGCTTGAGAAATTGCGCATGCGGTTGGAAGGCTCCAACTGCATGCATGAGTCTTCCTCTATGCAGTTATAATCGAAATTCTCTAGTTCAAAGGGTGCGATTGCGAGATCAACGCTACTTTTTCTAGGCTGGCCTATAGGCCACTACCCAAAACAACCCAAAACTTTCCAGAATTATATCTAGGATAATCACAAGTCTAAACAATCAATACTAGAGCTAGATCTTGTCCAAGACATGCCTAATACATGATAGACATTTCGTCAAACATATGGTAAACATAGTAGCTACATGTCATGAATGCATATTTGATCATGATCTTCTTAACTTCATCAGAGAATCATCAAGAAGGCTCAATGCCCTCTCAAGCTAGCTGCAAAAACACTTGTTATCCCATGCATACATTGATCATTCCATAACTATTCAAATCATGAACATGATCCATAGTAAGATCACATCATTCAACTATGCCTGCAACGAACGTATAACCAAAATAAAATCCATGAAAAACCATCCATAAGATCAACATCATAACCCATACATGTGCTCATAGATCACAATAGGAAAAATAACTCATATTAATCATATGCAAAAGCCAACCAAGTCAACGACTTACACGTATCACCCGACCATAGATTGGGCTGAACCAAATCTCTCTTTCATCCAATCATCCCCATGCCATATTCTAAGCATGAATGTGGGATCATATGGGTTAAACCAAAATAGAACCAACTAGGGCTACCAAAGGCCAAACCACCTCAACACTCAATTATAGCAATTTCACCTAAACCGGTCTAGAAATCACTAATTCCAAAACAAGTTTGGATGCCTCCGACTTCCTTCCCTAGCTCAAGAAAAATTTTCTTGTCTCCACCCATCTGTCAAGAGGTTCAAGAGAAGGCCCATCTCCACCCTTGACCCCTGGGAATTTTCCCAAGACACCTCAACCAGGATCCAAGTCTTCTAGTTATCCAAAGCTTAATCAAAATAGAGAACCCACTACATCAAGGCCATTCAGGAAATGGAAAGGCAAGGTTGAAACCAATATCAATCTAGGCAAATACCGTGTTAATGACAATGAAATAACCAAAGAACCACATGCATGTACCATGCATTTGAATCCCAACATACTAAATCACACATGCACATCGTTACCTACAATCCACAACTATTTTCTTCCCTTGCTGCTATCCAGACTTCCTTTTGTGCTTTTCCTTCACTTGCTTGTTTGTTTATGTCCTAGTGCTCTCCCTCCCCTTTTGGATTTTGATTTTTGAAAACTAATCAACAGCTGAGAAAAGTTGTCAATTGTTTCTCAGATGCCTTTTTATCATTGATTTCTAGTCTCTTCCTTTCCTTTTTCCTTTTTCTTTCATTTTCCTCTAATTTCCCTTGTATGCATATTTGTGTTTCTTCATCTTTCTTTTCTCTTATTTTCCTTTATTTCCTTAATTAAATTCTATTTATTGTGTCTTTTCATTTGCTGATTCCTTTTCCAATTTCCATAGCCATTAATAAACTACAAGTGATGCCCACTATAATGTTTACCCACCATTCAACTTGGAATACATGTCCCATGACCTTGGTCTTATTTTATTTACATGGAAAATCAACCCGATGTTGTTACATTCTGGTTGTTCAAACTTGGAATTGTTGGCTTTGCTTTTGCTCTGGACATTGTGATTTAGTGAAATGTGCATGTGTCTTCTGATTTTTCGAAGTTCAAATTGTTGGCTTTGCATTTCATAAGCATTTGCACAACCATATGTTCAAGGGTGACGAATTCAAATAACGTAGATCTTTAGAAGACAAAGGGACCATAATCGTTATGGTGTTGACAAAACCCCAAAAAGATTGCTTGTTCTCCTGTGTAGAAGTTCTGAAACCTTTTACAGAACATATCTGCATTAGAGCGTTCCCATTTGTGGTTTCTGCCATTTTCACCACCAAATCCCTAGCACATAAATAGTTTTGACTTCCCTAGGGTTTGAAGTGAGGATTTTGAGAACCTTCAACAACAGGGTTTTCTGTGGATATATGGATCGCCAATGGAAGATAAAATATGGGTTTGCAAAGGAATACATTTCGAAAGCCTCTTTACATTGTGATTTAGGACAATCGAAACCCCAAATCATTCGTGACTTGGAGACTCGAACAGGATGCCAAAACCTAATTTTTCAGTCGGCCATTATTTACTCCCATTCGAACCTTACTCCAACCATTACACAAAGGTCTCTGGTTTTCTTCTTTGTCGACTTTCACTCTATCATAGCCTAGCCAAACGTTATGCCATTTCTGTGTCAATAACTCTTGACACATTTTATCCTATTATATGGCCCCAGTTTTAAGAATTGAACCTCTTAGTAGTGAGAGAGTAGATGCCTACAAGGAATAATTAAAATTCTCCAAACATGAAATTGGAAATTTGGTAGGTAGGCCAGTTACCATGAGTCTCAGAACGTTGACTAGATTATAGTTGGCAACATGCAAACAATCTGGATAGTGTGTTGGCATTGATTTAAGGAGATTGCTTTGCATGGCATCCAGGTGTGAAATGTGACATTTATAATATTTTATGTTAAATTTCTACAAATTTTTGGATATTCTACATATATTGTATTTATGGTATAGATGAATTTCATAAAAATATGGGTTATACTGTTTAAGTGGTGGGTAGTGGCAAGTTAGAGTTTCTCTTTGTTGTTTGGTTTACCTGTCCTAAGATGGCTATAGGTTGTAGAAATCATTGCAATGTTCGCGGCTCAGTCGACCTGTGGAGCTAACAAGCTACTTTAAAACAACGCTCTTATGATTGTAATTTAGGGCAATGGGAACCCTGTATAATTGGGCACGCACTTATATATGGTGGTAGCAGTGGCTAGTGAGTCTGTTTAAACCTTCATTTCAATGAGTGCATTGTTTCATTAAATCTTGATATTTTTGTGGGTTTCCTTTTCATATGTTAAATGTCTTTCTTGCCGTGTTGCTTGAATCTTTGCCCTCAATATTAAATGCATTGCAATGCTGGAGTGGAATGCTTGTGAAATCAGTGGGTTTGTGTAAATGAAATAGATATGTTGTCAAGTTGTTCTAGGTGTTGGATTGAACTGATCAGGGGTATTATTTGGTTTTTGCAAATATATAGTATTTTTCCCTAGGTTTGGTGTTTTGACAACTTGTATTGGCCTTTGATTTCATAATGGTTTCAGAGGCCCTTGTTGGGCTGGTCAAATTTAATGTAAAGATGGGATAATTATCTCGACGATGCCAAAGTGGTGTTTCTACCATTCCAACATATGAGTTCAATATGAATTCTAAATTTGGCCCTAATCTAGGATTGATTAATGATGATAAGCAATAAAACAAGCAACACAGATTTGCGTCTGCCAACCCCATGTTATCAATTTGGAAGTCTTTCTTTCATGTGATCAAGATGGTTTTTATGGTTGGGAAGATGTGTATTTATGTGTAGTTTGAATATAGTGTTTTTGTATTGCTACAAGCGATGGACTTGATCTTTATGATTTAGAAACAATAAATGGTGTGGTGAAAATTGTGGGCCTTTACCAATTATATGTTTTGTGATAGTATCTTCCTTTTGGTTTGAATTTTTCTTTCAAACTCTGGCAATTAGTTAAATTTTGCTTTATTTTGTTTTCAGACTCTCATGGTGAAGGGGCCTATTGCATTTCTGCCTCTGGTCCATATTTTGAAATATAGTTCCATGCATTTTTTATTCTCCACACTTTTAGTTCATTTTCGATGCTCTCTGGATTTGTCCTTCCAACTTGCTCTACTAATTGTACAGAGTCTTAGGGCTTGTTTGAAACATATCTACACATTTGGTGTTGGAGGATATGTGAGTATTTCAACTTGAAATGCTATTGATAAATTTCATATTTTGCAATCAATTTACTTACATTTTTTATTGGCCATGCAATTTTGTTTATTTTCCATTATCTGGATTGCATTCACTGTTGATTGTAGGGATTCTATAATTTTCTGGGAAAAAATACATGTCTGATGAGTTTAAATTCTTTGTATTAAGTGTCTTTCTTAGCCTATTTCTTTTTCGATTGTGTTGATTGCTGAATCCTTGCTCTCCATATCAAATGCATTATATTGTTGGGGTTGAGTGCTTATTCTAGGGCTAAAATGAGAGGTTGTGTTGGCATTGGTGGATCTTTGCACTGGGGCATTTTGCTATTTTTTATGCGTGTGTAAAGTTGTCATTGTTTGTTACGTAGCATACTATAAAGTTAGATGCAACTAGAAAGATCTTTTGAGATAAATAGGAAATTGAAGTATCACTGAAATTTGAGCTTTAACAACCACTACAATTTTAATAGTTTAAATTGTTTTGATTTATGGCCTTATCGTAATAGTTTCTATCCCTTTGATTCCAGGTTTTTGGTGAGTTTGTGATGTTTTGTTTTTTGTTTTTTGTTTTGTTTTGTTTGTTTTTTGTTTTGTTTTGTTTTGTTTGTTTTTGTTTTTTCAAAAATAGATCTTATGTCCAGATGAAATCTTGAGACATAATGCTTTTAGAGGACCTTGTTGAGTTAGTCGAATTTAATGTATATCTGCTATAGTTATCTCGGCAGTACAAAGGTGATGTTTCTACTATTCCAGGGTTTGGGTTGAATATGGATTCTAAACACTTCTTTGGTGACTTTGTAATGTTTTGTTTAATTTTTTTTTTTTTTTTTTTTTTCTTGAATGTAAAAATGGATTTATTATGCACATGAAGTCTTGAGACATAATGCTTCTAAGGGTCCTTGTTGGCTTGGTCAGATTTATTTTGTTTTCAAACTCTCAGGATCAAGGCTCCTATTACATTGCCATCTCTGGTTTGGATTTCCTAATGAGTTTCTTTTATTCGTGTTAAATGTCTTCGTTAGCCTGTTTCTTCTTCATTTGTGTGCGTTGTAGTCCCTTTGTTCTTAGTATCAAATACATTGCATCGCTGGAGTTCAGTGCTTATTGCATGGTTGCAGTGAGGGGCTATGTTTACATTGGTGAATCTTTGGGTTGGCACGTTGTGTTATTTGTCATGTTCGTGTAGAGTTGTGATTCTTCATTATGGGACACATGATAGAGCCAGGTGCAACTACACATATCTTTTTAGATATTTAGAAAATTGAACTATCATTGCAACTTGGGTTTTAACGATGATTGAAATTTTAATAATTTCAATTTCTTTGATTTGTGGCCTTATCCTAATAGTTTTTGTCCCTTTGATTTCTAGTTTTTATTTTTTAATTTTTTTTGGTAGAATTTGGTGACATGATTTTTGGTGGGAAAATTGCTTTGTTGGGTTTGTAATGCTTTGTTTAGATCGTTTTTTTCCTTTTTTGAATTCAAAAATAGATTTGATGCCCAAATGAACTATTGGAACATTCATATTGATAATAAAAGTTGTTGACCAAACAAGGCCATGCCAGATATAAAGTGTCAAATATTTTGTTTCTTGGTGATCTATTTGTTTTTATTTTAAAATTCTCTTTATATATTATTATTTTGTATAATTGTCATAACTTGGTAATTCTCAACCCTCATGCACATTCCTCTGCAATTTTGTGATTCATTCAATAGATGTATTGACTTGATTGCAATTTTAATTGATAGTTGAGTGTTGTAAGCTCATGGAGCACTACACAATTCATATATTATGAGCTTGTGAGATAGTTTACAATTGACAATTGAGCATTGTACAGTTGTTAAGCAATGTCCAATCCATACGTTGATAGATTGTGCATTTATGGGTTAGTTTCAAATTGACAGTTAAGCATTTCGTATTGAAAAATGCAACTTATGGAGTAGTTTGCAGTTGACAGTTCAACATTCGACACTACACCATGCAACTGATAGATTGTGCACCTATGCAGTTGTTTGCAATTCAAAATTAATTGTTATTCTCTTGTCAGACATTGTTCTTTTCTTTGTATCCCATTTTGTAAGGACTTGTGATCATTACGCTTATCTTGATGAGCATAAGTTGTTTTTCGCCAAGGCCAACCACCTCTAAATGGATCTACCAAGAGTCCATTATGTAAATAGTTTGTTGAAGTTGGTCTTTGACCTGTGGTAAATACATCATTAAAATGCACAACTGCTTGTGTTGTAGCTTTCATTATGGGAACCTTAATGGTTCTTTGAGGTCAAAGATGTTGATCTCTAATCTTTTCCAAATTTCTTTAATACTGTTGGCAGGTCAAAGATCATGATAACTTATTTTTTTTTTCAAAATTTTGGTTGCCCACAACTCCTCATGTCTTAATTGGTCTCTTGAGAATAGATAAATGCATATATTTTATTGTACCAAGTATATATGGTAAATTCCTCCTTTGTAATAATTTTATTGTGAAAATTGTATACTATTTTATATTGTTTTCGCTCGACATATGATCTTATTTATGTGATTTTAACATTTCCACTAAATACAACAAAATTATCTTTTTTTGATCAAGTAAGAGTGTAACCTTCCATTAATCAAGAGAAAATACATATTGTACAACAACAACACCAGCTCTATGAACCAACCAACAAACAGCTGGGTTGACTAATCAAAACTACATCAGGACTGTTGTCAAAACAATCCGTCCATTGGAGAGTACATAGAAACTGTCCCGTCTAACCAACCATCCTCAGAGTGGCGCTCTTAATAAGTAGCGCACACGAACCCTTAAGCTCTTGATGTCAAAAATATCGCTTATCACATAAACCTTATGATCGCACTATATTTCTATTATAATCCATTTATAATAGAAATAACCACAAACACTCAATAACTTACCTTTCGCCCTTTTCCTCAGTCCTTGCCGGACTTCAAAAAGAATTCGCCCGCCTTAATAACTTCATCAGGCCTGCTCCATCGCTATCGGTGAATTGCTTAATAGCATTGCATCACACCTTCCTTAACCTTCCTCCGCTCACTGATTAAACCGATCTCCACCATCCATTTCTTTCTACGATCCAACGGTCAATATATTTTTCCGCTCAATCAAACTGCATGATACTCCTCCTTCATTGATTTGTGCTTAGTGGATCCGACGGTCCACAACGATTTCGAGTCAACAAACAGCATGGAGAAAACCCGCCCAAAAAGCGGTTTTTATTTTTCTTCGTTGCTACGTGTCGCTCGGTTAGTGGAATCGAGAAACTACCCTTCAATACCACTTACCATCCCTCCTCCGCTCGAAATACCACTTTGCTGAGTTATAATAGAAATAATCCACAAACACGCATTAACATACCTTTTCCCCCTTTTCTTCGGTCCTTGCCGGACTTCAAAAAGAATTCACCCACGTTAATAACTTCATCGGGTCTGCTCCATCACTATCGACGCATCACTTAATCGCATTCCATCGCTCCTTCACTTAAACTTCCTCTGATCGTCGATTAAACCGATCTCCACCATCCATTTATTTCCATGATCCAAAGGTCAATATCTTTTCCCCCTCAATCAAACTGCACGACACTCCTCCGTCGTCGATTTGCGCTTAGTGGATCCGACAGTTCACAGCGATTTCGGGTCGACAAATAGCCTGGAGAAAACCCACTCGAAAAGTGGTTTTTTATTTTCCTTCGCTGCTACATGTCACTCGGTAAGTGGAATCGGGTGACTACCCTTCAAAAGCACTTACCATCCCTCCTCCGCCCGAAATACCTCTTCGCTGCATTATCTTCTACGCTCTTTCGCCATGCGATGATCGTCGATCTGTTGCTCTGTCGATCTATGGTTAGCTACCTGCCAACCAACCCACTATTTACCCCTTGTGCATGGTCCATTTTCCACTATTTTTTGAGAATACTCCCTGTCTATGGTCGCTTGTTTGTGACAGTCCTCGCGCAAAGTCCTTGAGGGTGTCAATGCCCAAGTATATCTTCTATTACTTCTTGAACATATCACTCCTTCATTCACCAAGCGATCCACTAATCTGTTGGTTGTTCTGCGTATGTGAACAAATTGGAGTGTTCTCAGGGTTCTCAGGTGGGATTGTATACGTTGATAGACCTGCAATAACCACCAATGTTTTGACACTTTTTCTGGTGCTGTACTATTGCATATCTTCTTGACCGAATTAATTATCAATTCAGAGTCTGCTTCTACAATAGCATTGTGTAAATCTGACTCAATCAAGATTTCTAGGCATTGCTCTAAGGCCATGAGTTCCGCCATATTATTAGTGGCATTCCCCAAATGACTATGAAAGATGATTTGTATGTATCCCTTCTCATCTCTTATGACTCCGCCATAACCAGCCACTCCAGGGTTTCCTTTAGAGGCTCCATCTATATTGAATTTCAGAAAACCATGTGGAGGGGGTTTCCAGAATTCCTTACCACTGTTGTATATCTTGTGTTCTTTCTTATGCCCTAGGGGATCAACAACTGGAGACCCAATTGCAAAAGTATATGTGCATCCTGGTTTAGAGGAGGGTTTTTGGGGGGTTTCTTTAGAAAGGTACTTATAGTTTCTTTGAGCTATCTTATAATTTTAGCTATGATAATATGTGTTGAGCCAATTCTGTTCTTGAAAATCCTGTTATTGCGTTCTTTCCAGACATCTCAGATAAAAAAACCTAGAATCAGAGTCCAGGCTTTGTTGACTATTTCATTTTCTGAGAAATATTTTCGCCAATTCTTTAAAGTGTCAGTAATGCTGGAAGTGTCCCTGTCAATTTGCCTTAAGATTGAGGCTACCCAATTCCACAAGGTAGAGGTGAATGGGCAAAGGTTGAGTAGGTGATCCATCGTTTCTTCTTGTAGACCACACAACTGGCATCTAGATGGACGAACTAGCCCTCTTTTCCAAAGATTTTCCCAAGTCAGAATCTTTTTATGATGCACCAACCACATGAATAGTTTAATTTTCATCCAGTGTGAGTTCTGCCATAGGTCCTTCCATATTTTATCAGGGTTTGGAAAGTTAAGCCCAATGGCATTTCTTTTGGCTTCTTTGAGGTTGAAGTTGCCTTCATTGTTTCTTCCCCATATTAGTTGGTCAGACAATGTAGATGTTAAAATATTTCTTTGTTCCAAGATGACTGCAAGAGCTTCTGATTGGGCCTGTTAGCACTTGAAATTTCACCTCAGGCTGAGAAAGGTAAACCTCAAGGCTACATCAAACCATTCAACCTCGTAGCTAGCCCTACGGGGCAGGAGAAGGCTCTCTCCGGTCAATCTCGGTAGATCTTCAATGGGATGAGATGACCAACAAGGTAACACTGATATTAGGCTAGTAAACTGATTATAAAGGTTGATTTGGGGGTTTTTGGTGGCAAATTGAGGAGCTGCAATTTAGGGTGCGGGGATTGGACACAGTTTCTGCAGGGGGGTCTTTGGGGCAAGGTAGGAAGCTGTATTGATGTCTTTAGCTGAAAGGGATGATTAAGAAGAAATATGAGAGGGCTAAAGAGAGCAAACAATGGATTTGAATTCTCTTTAGACAGCAGAAAACATAGAAATTAAACAAATTTAAAAGCAGAGCATGGCTAGCATGAATTCTAACTTTATCACTTCATTTGTTTAATATGCAGCAGTATAGAAAGGAAATGAATCACATAACAAAGCTTACAATAACATGTAGAAACACACCATCAACATATGAGTCCACAAGAATCCCAAAGATGACTGCAAAACCCTGGTCTTCCTTAGCCAAAAATTGCAGAGATACAAGTGAAATAATACAATGATAGCTTCTCCCTCAAGAGTCCAACCTTTCAACCCCTGAAAATGATTAAGAAAATACATAATATAGATGATCTAACCTCTTTCCCTGACTCCATGGGTCGAGCTCACTATCCTAGGAGCTGTTTGAACAACTTCTAAACTAAGCACTACAAAATAGGCAGTCAAAACAACTTGCCTCTATAAACTTGGAAACCAGTTCATACAGTCAATTTTACCCTTTTACATGCAAGAATCTTCTAGAAGAGTTAAACAAGAGTAAAAGTATCCAAAAAGTGCCACAAGTACAGTCAAGAGGACCACCATCGACCTCAGAAAGTCAAACTGGAGCTAAACTGCAATTTCTGGGCTGAACTGGTCAAATCTGGCAAAGTTCCCTCAACGGGTCGCGCACATCTTCCTCAACGGGTCGCGCACTTTGGAGCCCTATTTGGAGGCCTTCCCGGTGTCAGAATGAGGTGCAGGATAGCTCGTTGGAAAGGTCTCTGAGTCTAATTTCCAACCCAACCGGAATTTTTGGATTTGGAGGTAATTTTCCCAGTCAAAAGTCAATTCTCCAAAGACTACTTCTGCAGCTCAAAAAAGGGGCAGAAAGTCAAAATTTGGCTGTATTTTGACCTTTTGGAGGCCCAAAACTTCATGAAAACTCAAGGTAATGCATGGGAATATGTAACTTTGCATGAGAAATCCAAAAATGCCGAGTTTTTGCAAAACGGAGCTATGATGACAAAGGGTCTCACCGGGGGTGAGACCCGTTGAGAAGCCAAAACCTGTAAATTTCCCAAAAATACCAAAATTCTCCAAAATTTTTGGGATTTGTGCTGTAGATGATGCTAGTGAGTGCCATGATCTTTGAGTGAAGCCTCAGCCAAGATACGGAGGGGATTTGGCCTCCTTCTCTGTTTTAGTGCCTTCTGTCAACCTCCTTTGAAAAACTTTCATTTTAGCCTTGCAGACATTCATCCTTGCCCAATAACCTATGATGACTGTCCTTTCCACCCTTATGAGGCCTCCTCTGTACCTCAACCTCTGTAGATGACGAATGGTCATCACTTTGCTCATAAGTTTCGGTTTCTGACATGGTTTAGGAGCAAAGTGGACAAATTGAACTGTTGCCTCTGCCTGCAAAAGTACTGAACTCTATGCTGTTTCAAGGGGAAAAAACATGAGGGGAATGTTAGGGGAGGGAACTTCTTAACAAGGAATGGGAATATATGAAAATAATAGGGAATTTCAAGGGAAACTTTACAAATTTTCATGCAAATAGAAACACATTTTAACATTGGGAAATCATTTGCAAAGAACATCTCATATGGGACAAAAACATGTATGATAGTGAACATGGAAGGGGCATACATGTATCAATAGGGACATAGGGACACCATACACCAAGTTTACTTATAGGAGTTCATGTGTATCATAAGGCAAATTTTTTGATAAGGAGTACATGTACATTGTTTTAACATAGAGGGAAGGTTTTCATGTACAAGGGGATGCCAAGGGCATGTAGGGGTTATGTACATGACTCTAGATATACAGCAACATTTATTTTCACATGACTCTTTTCTTTATTTGCAAATGCATCTTTTCTTTTTGTTCTATTTTTGCATGTGTATGGTAGAGGGAATTAGGGTTTTGTGTGCTTGTGAGAGGGATAGGATTTATAGTTTAGGGATGGGGAAAAAGTTTACATTTTATGTACAAATAATATGGGACAGAGATGAAAGCATGACTGTGAATGAAAGGGGAAAAGAGGGAAGGGACCAAATGGGACAAAATCACTTGAAACAGTCACAAAACCCTAGCATTTTACAAACATTAACAAGCAGCCATATAAGTCTTTTCATTTGCATGATTTGAGGTTAAAATCATAGCATGAGGGCTTACATCCATCACCAACCTCCAAAACAATGTGTAAAGAGCCTATCTTGAACAAATTTGATGATTTGGAGGAAGATTGGGCAATTTTTTGAAGTTTGCAGCAAGACAGCTCAACGGGTCGCGCACCTTGCCCAACGGGTCGCGCACCTCTGGCTCAACGGGTCGCGCACCTTGCAGGAGGCTTTTGGAGGCCTTCCCGGTGTTGGAATCAGGCGCAGGATGGCTCGTTGGAAAGGTATTTGAGTCTAATTTCTAACCCAAGTATAATTTTTCAATTTGGAGTTGATTTGACCTATCAAAAATCAAATCGCCCAAGACTGGTCAAAAAGTGCCAAATTAGGCTGTCTGAAAGAAGAGTGCTGTTGCAGTCAACTTTTGAATGCCTTACTCAACCCCAAATTGAGATCATGATAGCTCATTGGAAATATCTTTGTGTCGAGTTATCATTCTACCCATCAAGAAAATAATTTGGCCAACCAAGCTAGGAGAAAACTTGATTTTTCCAAGGTCACTTCAGAGGTGTCTTTGATTCTCCTAAGGCAACGGTATTCTTGACATTTCTCTCAAAAAATGACACCTGTGCAAAAAGTGAAGGAGTTTTTTCTTCTTTGGCATGTTATGAGAAAAAACCTCTCTCATTTTTCCAAAATTAATCTTTGATTACTCTGGAACATCATTTGAGTGCGACTTGTCCCGATGTGTGAAGCAAGGAATTTTGTCGAAATGGAGCGAGATGAAGGGGATAGGGGGCTTCTAAATTCTTGGGGAAATTTTTGGGAGTGAGGAGGGATGTTAGGAAGCAGGGAAAAGTGGAATCTCAGTGATTGAGTGAGGGGAAGGGGTCCAAAAGGGCAAAACACAGGCCCAACCTAGAAAGTTGCCAGGTTGTAGCTAGAAACTAGGGTTTGTGGAAAAATGAGGAATTTGGCGGATCTAAGGGATGGGAAGTGTTTGATAAGGTACATTAAGGATAGGGGAAGGTGTATGAACATTAGGAAACAAGTTTTTCTAATGATTTGACCGCCCAAGAGAAATTACCTCCAAAACCCTAGGAGAGGGAAATGACCTTGCCTAGGTGCAACTGAAGCATGAACAAGATGTAAAATGACTCATTCGACACTGAAATGATAATGACAACCCTATGAATGATGATAGGCTCAGCTGAATGATGATATGGACTGACATTTGGGCAAAGCCTAGACCTAATGCCTAGTGACCAAATTTTGCTTGAAGACTCACTGAAATGACAAAATTTGACCTTGACACTCTGAGACCACTTTGTAAGAGCATATTTGATCACTGTAGGAAGGCTGGAAAGACTGACACTAACAGGGCCTTCAAAGGGGTTTCTTCACTATATCCCAGGTTCTTCCATGTTCTCCATTTATCCTTGTATCTTGTTTGATCCCATAAATCACTTACCCTGAGTAAACCTTTATTGTCAATGTCATTATTAAGATTGGCTAATTCTTCTCTACACAGGTTAGGTTCTTGCTGTCAGTTATCCTCCCAAAACCATGCTAGGTTTCCATCTCTGATCTCTCAGAAACTGTGCTTCTGAACTATGGCTCTATTCTCCCAAGCACTGTTCCAAATATGGGAGCCCTTGATGCGCCTAGTCATCCAAATATGATCCCTTTCTTGCAAATTGTTTGCATACTTCTGTTTCCATAGCTTGGCCCATGGGGTTGCCAACTCCTTTAGCCATCTCCACCAAAGTTTTTCCCCCAAGACTTTGCTAAGGGTTTCAGGGTCATGAAGTCCCAGAACCCCATGGTTCTTAGGTTTGCAGAGCTTATTCCAAGCTACCAAAGCCCATTTCTTTTTATCTTCCCCTTTTCCCTAAAAAAAATCTCTCTGAATATTCCTGATGAGTTGAAAAACTTCTTTAGGAGCAGGAAGAGCTGAAAACATGAAGGTGGGAATAGTTTGCAGGACAATCTTTGTAAGCACTAGTCATCCTGTTAAATTCAAAGACCTGCTTGTCCATTTCTTGATTTTATCCTACAGTTTATTAGTCATTGGCTCCCAAACTTCCTTGCTCAGAGGTTTATCAGTGAGAGGTATTACCAAATATTTGGATGGTAACTGATCTCTTTGAAATCCGAGAATTCTGGTGAGGTTTCTCTGAATAGCAATGTCAGTATTAAAATAGAAATTTTTTGATTTGGTGAGGCTTACCTTTGTACTAGCTACCATAGCAAAGTCATTCAGGATTTGTTTGAATGCTTTAGATTCCTTGACCGTGGGTGTACCCTGTAGCATAGTGTCATCCACAAATTGTTGATGAGTCCAGGCATCCCCATTTGGGGTGAGTTTGAGACCCTGGATTCTTACTTCTATATTGGCAGATTTAATCACTCTGCCTAATCCTTCCATCATGAGAATAAAGAGGAAAGGGGAGAGTGGATGTCCTTGCCAGAGGCCTCTCGAAGTCCTAAAGGTTCTGGATGGAGAGCCATTAAGCAGGATTGAAAAAGTAGCTGTGGTAACAAGGGCCATTACCCATATTATTCAGTTGTGGTAGAAGCCATATGCTATTAGTACTTCCCTAATGTACGACCAATTGAGCTTGTCATAAGCTTTCGCTAGGTCAAGATGTACGATCATCCCCACTTGCTTATTTCTCTTAAGAGAATGAACCACCTCATGAGCTTGAATGATGTTGTTTAGAATTTGCCTTCCTTCCACATAACCAGTTTGCTCCTTAGACACAAGCGTTGGAAGTAGGGGCTTGAGTCTGTTTGCAATAACATTTGAAATAATTTTGTACACCACATTACATAAGGCTATGGGTCTAAATCTATCTGGTGTCATAGATTTTTCCTCCTTTGGAATCAAATCTATGAAAGAAGTATTAAGCGCCCTCAAAACGGTTTTGGATCTTCTCAAGTCCTCCGGTTTTGGATCTTCTCGAGTCCTCCACAACTTCAAGGATATCTTGTTTGACTATTTCCTAGCATGCTTTGAAGAAGTCAACATTGAACCCATCCGGTCCTGGAGCTTTCCCATTTTGCATTTCTTTAATGACTTCAATAACTTCCTCTTCAGTCACTGGCCTGTTAAGATTGTAATTGTTTTCCCTGGTTACAAGCTTTGGAATGTACTTTGTGAAGTTGTTAATAAATTGTGATTTGTCTACGAGAGGCTCCTCTGCTATGCTTTGGAAATGTTGTACTAGAGCATATTCCATTTCTTTATGGGTGCTGAGCTCTTTCCCTTGAGTGTCTCTGAGTTTTGAAATCCTGTTACGTGACTTGTGATCCATGGTTGACTTGTGAAAAAACTATGTTTCTATCCCCTTCTTTAAGCCATCACACTCTCAATTTTTGCCTCCAGAAGATCTCCTCTTGCTGGCATCTGTCTTTCCATTCTTGTTGAAGAGTATCAACTTGAATTTTTCTTTCCTCGGTAAAGCCATATGTGATAAGGATCTGATTGATTCCTTGTAGTTTTTGTTCAACCTCTCTTTTAGCCTTGAAAATATTGCCAAACTCCTTTTTGTTCCATTCTTTAAGCCCGAGTTTGATGTATTTCAGTCTCTGTTGTAGAAGGAACATATTAGTGCCTTGAACGGGAAAATCTTCCACCCACCATTTACCAATATTACTGATGAAGTCAGGGTGAGTAAGCCAGACATTTTCAAACCTGAAAGGTCTGTTCCTCGGAGTGCCTATAAAAGAAGCTTCAAGTTGAATAGGCCAGTGATCTGAGCCTCCAAAAGGAAGGATTGATGTAGTTAAGTCAGGGCCAGTGAGAAGGAGGTCCTCCGAGATTATAAATCTATCTAGTTTAGAGGCAACTTGAGAAGCCCCTCCCCTCTTATTGTTCTAGGTGAAAGTACCATTTATTGTCTTCATGTCCACTAGCCTCATGTCGTTTGGGAAGTTCTGAAAGGAAATGGAGTCTCTGCCTAGTATTATGTTCCCGCCTTTTTTTTTTGTAAGAGATCTGATCATATTAAAATCCCCTCCCAGAATCTAGGGCATAACAAGATGTATCTCTCTCAACTCCTCCAGTGAGGTGAGAACCCTGAGTTTGTCTTCAAGTTTTTGAGGACCATAGACATTTGTGATCATATATATTTCCTTATCACCCAAAGGTTGGATCACCATTGAAAGGTAGTTCCCGGATGCTTTAGCATCCAGGATTCCAAGTTTCTAGGGATTACAGAGTGTGAGAATCCCGCTTGCCATGTTGTCTGCTTTAACTTCTAGATACTCTTACTTAATGAGCCAGTTGCTATGTATCTCTCTGATTTTATCTATTGAACATTTTGTTTACTGGATAAATACCATGTCTGGTTTTTCTTCTTTTATTCTATTGCTAATATTTCTTTGTTTCCTTTTACTTCCTAGACCCCTAATGTTCTAGGTTGTGAATCATTTTGAAAGATTTGTGAATGAGTAACTAGTAAGATCTTTCATCTTACCTGAGTTAATCATGAGTTTTCCACACTCTGTCAGTAGCTCATTCTGTCTTTTCCTTCCTCTTTTCCTGCCTGGGTTCTTGGAAGAATGTCCTGATGTTGCCTCCATCGTTTTAACCCCTCTATTTTCCTGGCTGTCATGGTTTCTTTTGACTCTAGAACCCTTTGCTTGAGATCTCTAGAGGAAGATCTGTTGTACTCTGTCAAACTCCTCATGTGGTGGAGAATCAACCCCTTTGGTGGTTCCCTGCTCCAAGAGCTTTTCTAGATCGAGATTCTCCCTCTCAAGAATCTCCTGTAGTTCGTGCTCCTCTGTTCCAACTTCACTTGGGGTCATCTCATGGTCTCTTCCAAGTTCCATGATTCTTGGCAGATCTTCCTTTAGTTTGTTATTCTCAGGTACATCCTCCATGCTAGCATCTTTTTCCTTCTTTGTAGGATTATCCTCCGATGCTTGGTTCATCGCATTGTTCCCACCTTCTTCTTCTAAAATCTTGAAACTGTTATGACTTGGGTCTTTATCCTCGCTAGTTTTCCTATGGTACTTTTTTACTCCTTTCCATTTGCCTCCCATCTTGGTAAAACCTTCAAGGTCTTTGCCTTTGTTGGTTTTCATATTGTCCTCCAGTTTGTTTAAAGGGAAATCTCTGATGAAGTGCATGTGTTAATGACATTTACGACATCTGAATGGGACATGTTCATAGTCCACCACCTCCACCCATTCTTCATCATAAACTTCTAGAATTATTTCATCTGGAAGTGCTCCTGATAGGTCCATTTCTACACATATGCGAGCAAATGAGGTGTATTTACCTCGCAAAGTCACCTTTGATATTTTTAAAAAATGACCTAATTTATTGCCTATGGCCATTAAGGATTCAAGCAGCTAGTAATCTAAAGGTAGGGAGGAGAGTCGTATCCATACCGGTACTGATGTGTATGTTTCTCTTTCTGGGACAAAATTCATCACCCATGGTCGCATGTAGAGGCTAGCTGCAACATAAAAGTATGGTCCTCCTTCGAACACTCTGTCTTTGTCCTCTAGGTTTGTGAACACCACTGTGAAGAAACCCTTGGACCCAAGGTGGAGGGTTATTTCCCCCTTAGGTTTCCATTGGTTTCTTATCCAAACTTGCAAAGCCTTCTCCGTTGGCCATATCCCCATAAATTTACATATAACTGCATATGCTGCCATGTGATCCCTATGCTCTTGTAGCGCCGGATTATTTAAAACAACCCGGGGTTTAATGGCTGACCTGGGTTTGCAGAGTCCTGTCACACTCCTGTGTTTAGCTCTCTGACTACTGCCTTCTATTCTCTTCTCTCCTCTAACTTCCTCATGATTCTCTTTCTGCTCATGAGAACTGATGTTTTTCAGCTTTTCTGTATTGATCCTCTCCATTTCTACCTCCATTGGTTTTTTGAAGCGATTCAAACCCGCTTCCTTGCTTCTGTTTGCCACTACATGGCTGTAGGAGGGAGTAGAACTCCCCCCTCCTCGCCGCTCCATGGCTACTAGCAATAATCCCCTGTTGGTCCAAACCCTCGTTCTATGTTTTCCCCTGCAACGCCGTCGATCCTATTTTCCCAAACACAACAAAATTGCCATGAGCATGACAAATACCTTAATTGGAATTCCCTAAATTTTAGTGTTTTTTGAGATATATTTTGAATCCATGTATGAGTAGAATTCATTGGAAATCTTCTGGCATATGCAATATTTGGATATCTAATTATGGTTTTAAATTATTATTTTTTCCAGTGTGCACGAGATTTCACAAAACAATAAACCCATGATAGTATCATTGTTACGTTGTTTTATTTTTGTTTCTTCTTCAACTGCATGTTTTCCATTTTTATTTCTTATTTATTCCATGATCATTGATTTTATGATGTTATTGCAGTCACTATGCCTAAATTATGATATATGTTTAAATATTCATGTGAAATGTTGTTGATGTAGATAAAGATGTTATGTTATAAAAGGAGTTCGAAAACATAGAAGTTGTGTCAAAATTATAGTTTTTGTGTTCATGAGAATAAGGCAAAGTCTTGAACTTAAGAATTTTCCAATTCAATAATGAGTGTTTTCTAGGGGAAACACATTTTTTGGACCAATATTGTCATGGAGAACCTTTTTACTGCCATATCAATGTAATTTTTGGACACATTTTATACAATTCAACAATGGATAAGTTGAACATAAAGATTCCTAGTGTTTGAATTATTCTTGAACTAAAATAACTTTTCTTCTTGTTTGTTGCATTAGTTTGCATAGAATTTAACTAGAACATGAATTTATAACAAAAATTAACTTCTTTGTAACTTGGGTCATAACTAGTTGCACAAAGTTGTTCAAGAGTGCAAGAAATTAAAACTTTGTGCACAATTTCATAACATTTTCTGAAAACTTGTACTCGAATTAAATCTAGTAAAGTATTATATGCATTGGTCAGTTTCTTAATGCATGTTGTTGTGCCTTTGTTGTTTTTTGCTTAATATGTTAATTGGCTATGTTAAACACACCATTCTGCATTGTTTTTCAATATAACATTTGTCATTGGAGAACATATTCTTGCTAAGCAATGCATTGATTTAGTTCAATAACGAAGTTGTTGTTTTAGCTTTTTCTTTAGATAAAATCCATGGTTTACAGTTATTGCCAATATGCTTGATATACAATGTTTGGTTAAAAACAAAACTTCCTATCTTTGAAACGTCTTCTATTTCCTTCTTTCTTTTAAATATTATTTTTTGTTTTTTTGTGGACAATGTTTGGGCACATGGAAACAATGCAAGTTTCTTTGTGTACTTGTAACTTTTTCTCCATATTCTTTATTGTAGAACAACACATGAAAACAATGCAATTTTCTTTATCTACTTGTAACTTTTTTTCATGTTCTTTATTGCAAAGAAAAGTACTCATTCTTTCTCTATTGTAAAAAAAGAGGGGGTTGGTGTGGGGGCGGGGTGGGGAGACTACATTGTCTATAGGAAATTTTGTGGTCCTCTTCACTAATAGTTGTTCATTGCGTACTAAAAGTATTGTGCACTCTTTGAATTAAAGAGAAGAATTGCATTAGACAACTTGACATACATGCTCATTAGGGTTTATGGCAACAAAAATGTTTTTGCAATGCATGGATCAAATGTTTAAGAAATTGATAACATACTATCTAGATCCCATTTGGATAGACTGCAAAATTTCTTCTATTATTTGGGAGACTGTCTTTTGACTTGCTTGTTGTTGTTCTTCACTTTTGTTACACGTTTGTTTAAATACGACAAGGAATTGTGAATAATTTTCATCATTGCTAAATTCATGCAGATGTTGCTACTTTACAACCGCTACATACTGAGCTAACTACTAAATACCTTAAAGATCTGCACCGAGTCAATGACGTTGAGACCTATTTGCAAGAGTTTTCTACACTTACTTCTGCTTCTTCTAGTTCAATAATTATCTAATGGGGAGATGATTTTTGTATCAAATGGTTTTCGAATTGGATCAATTGCATCCAATGTTTGGTTGTTTACAAATGGCCAACCCTATTTGTGCTTTAATCATCATATCAATGGCCATTGATTTAATATATAGTCACATAACCAAAATCCATCATGTGGGCAATTTGAACCACTTCTACTATATCGCATAATCAACCTCCTGTCTCCAATTTATAGACCAATTTCTCAATGTATTCTTGGATATGAGTCCTCTGCTATGAAATTTGACATAATGTCTATTAAGGAAACCTTATTGCAACAAGGACTCTTATTTGAAGATAACATCGTCAATGATTGCCATGACTCATTGTTCACTACTATTTGTACACTTGCACCATGGTTTGACATGTCCGCCTTGATAAAAACAATTACACAAAATTTTTACATTTGTTATGCTCAAAATGACATTAGAGCTATTAGTTGCTTAGAACCAAATATTCATACAGAAAACATTGAACAAGAAAAATGTGTCAACAATTGGCAATGTTTTATTATTAAACTATCAATGCCATATACAAATGACCACATAGAAGGAAAACATTTTTCATTCCAATGGATACGTGAAATACTTAATGTTAATATCTATATTTGGAATGAAAATATCGAATATGTTTGCTTGTGATTCTATTCATCAAACACTTCGTCCAAAGTGCTATATCTTATGCATATGCCAATATCAACATCACATGCACACTTTCAGGCACTTCTGAAAATTAATGATGTTTATAGTAGAAGTCATGCTAATAATATAGAGAGACCTTTGCAACCAACATTGAAAACATAAAAATTCCATTGCCATTTCAAGTGTTCCACACAAAGAATCCAATGCTTCTACATCTTGTTTCCGGATAAACAATGGATTAATTCTTGTTAAGATGCCAATGAAAAGAGAATACATTGAAGTACCTGGACATTCTAGACTACCGAAACAAGACTTTATTTGTTCATCATTGAGTGATGAGAAGATCAAATCAATGTCAGTTTCTCTTTGCAATAGATTGGATAATCGGTCTACTTGATTGCATTAATTAAAACATTCAATATCTGCACATGGTGCTTTAGTATCTCGTGAACAAAAAAAGTATTTACATTCAATTAAAACAATTGAGACATATCTGCAATTAATTCAAGACACACCTATACATCCATGCTCTATCTGTGATAGAATTCATTTCAAAAAATACATGCAACTGATTGACAAGAGCACATTTTCAACTTTTGATAGGCTCGCAACTCTAGTTGAGGTCAAAGAAATCAAATTCAATAAAAAAATTTACAAATCTTGCAATACTGCAATAGTCAGGAAAATTGCCCAAATTTGCATCGCCTTTACAAATCTGTCGAAATGATTTTTTTTTCATTTGTTGCTGAATTAACAACTTTAGAGGAAGGATTAGTGGCACCGAGAATGACCTTTGCACAAATAAGGAAACTTGACTACAAAAAATTACAGATAGGGTTGAAAAGAACAAGCATAAATGTTCCTGTCAATTTGGACAAAGTCCAAACAACTCTGCCAAGAAATATTAATGATTTCATGATAGTTGCAGTAATGCTGAAAAGGAAAATAGAATACAAAAATGCATGTTTGATTGGAGAATTTAGACCAATAACAGTGATGAGTTCTTTACTTTATTTATGCAATACAACTCTTTACAGAAATGAACATATAGTAATAAACAATGAATGAAAGAGAATTTTGATCAATGTAAACAAAATTATGATAGCAATATTCTAGGGCTTGACAAAGAAAATTTAACATATGATGACAATGATCTAGATCTAGAATCATAAACACTTATGCATGGTGTTAGCACTTCGTGATTGCTCCAGGATTAAGAGAGGAACCCAAAGGTAACCACATACCAAACTTTAAGGCTGGAAGCTAGCCCTTCCAAACCTAGAAAGGGATCTCCCTTATGAAATCTTCTCGACCTTAGGCTAGGTATATATATTTAAGGTAGAATAATTTCAACAATTTGATGGTAGTGGAGAGGGAAAATCTATTGGGCATGGAGTTAGATTAAGCTATTGATTTTCAGTGCTATGATGGGAAAATGAAGAATCCTTAGATAGGGGAAAGGTAGGCGATCTTTATGGTGTCTTTGTCAAATTTAGTTGTAGAGAGGTGAGTAGAGGAATAAGGAAATTGATAATATCTAAAGCATCTACCTGAGGATGAATTTTAGATATAATTATAGAGGAAAAAACACTGAAATGTTTAGTTATCTATAATAGAGCACCTGAAAGTGAATTCTGAAATAATTTCTTTTAACTAAACACTGAAGACATAACATTTAAGCATGGCTATAATAGAAGATAAAAAACACAAACAATAGATAAACATCAATAAATGATCGACACAAGAATCCTTGAACAAGTAGACTTTGGCCTTCATCATTCATTGAAATTTTCAAATGAAACTGTGCAATGCACAATGTCTTTTCTCTATCACACGCTGACCAACAAAAGAAAAACTCTTTTTTCCCTTCCTTCATCTAAAATACACATTTTTTCCTAAGGAAGTCGAAATCCATCCTTTTTCCAATGGTAGGAAGAGGTTACAATAGTTTAGGAATAAAATATTAGCAAAATCTGCCCATATCCTACTATCTAGGGTTTGATTTTTGACTAACTAAAAATATGCTAACTTAAGAGAAAATCATGGTATTTAGTAGAGAAATCTTCAAAGTTCATCATCCAAATTATTTTGCAGTCAATTATGCCAAGTTGGAGGTCCACGAAGTCGAATTCCAAAAAATTCTAGAACTCTGCCAACAAATCTGGCTTGGCGAAATTGTGAAAAATGAGTCTCAAAGTGACACCTAAAATTCCAAAAATGTAACACCTGTGTAAAAAATAAGATAGGGTTTTTTATATGAGCTTGTGATTGAGAGAAACCTTTCTTAATTTTCCAAAATTATTCTCCAGCTCCTTAGAATCCACGCCCAAAGATCACAACTAAAATAGGAGATGACGAAATCTAAAAAATAGGTTGTAAAGATTCATTTGAATATTCCAATATATGACACCTTTTACAAAAATGAAGGAATTTTTGTTATTAGCTCATTTTTTATAAAAAAAATCTTCTTTTTTTTTTCAAAATCCTTTTCCATTTGTTCATAATTTGATTTTGAATAATGGAAAAAATAGTTTGTGCGCAACGAACTTCCTTTTCATACACCTATAACTAAACTTGCACACATTGAAAGGAAAATATAAAACCTGTGGATGTGAATTTGCAAGACACTTAAGGACACTTGTCATAACCATATAAACTTATTTCAATAGGTCTGGAGTCAGATTGATGTTGGAAATAATACTGAGAGGGAGGGTGAATTAGTATTATTAGACTAATAATTTTTCATTTCCCAAACAGATTTAAATACGTTACTTCTATGAAGTGAACTAGCATGTACACGCTACTGTGATTAGTGAAACCAGTGTATACCTAGAGAACTTGTGATTTAATTAATTTATCATGTGTTGATCTATAACAAGTGCATCAGTAACTTATTAAACAGTGCAGTAAAAATAGAATAAACCATCACACATAAGCAACACACATGAACACCAAGATTTAAGGTGGAAACCCAATGTGGGTGAAAACCACCTACTGCTGTCATCTTTGTCTTCTTTTAATAATAAGAAAATATGTTTACAATATTGTACTGGTGCACACTCATACCAGTACACATGCACCCACTTGCAAAAGGCTACAACCTTCTCTTGTTTTCTAGCTTTTACTGGAAGGGAGCTAAACCCCCCTAACTCTTGTGCTAGCCAATGTGTTTACTAGTACGTAGGCGCCGACCTACAGAAGGCTACAATCTTCTCTCTTCCTCCAGGGACCACATTTCATAAATTTTCAAACTGGATGCTCCTAATACATAACAATACATATGAAGGCCTCATTTCATCAAATTTTCATACTGGACCCATCAGAAACTTTCAAACTCAAACTGCATCAACCAACAATCATATCACTGTCACTAGAACACTGTGCTAAACCCAAAAACCTGCATCATCATACAGAACCAGCTGCAACCTCAAAAATCATGCATCAAAATGTATACGCTACTTTACTGAACCCAACCTACGTGTATATGCTACTTCCTTTAATCAAACCTGTGTATACCTTCAAAACTACTGAAACATAAAACTTCTAAATCAAGTATATACTACCCAGCAATATACTGAACATCTACTATCAATTTACAGAGCCTTACATAGGCAATAGCAGAGATCACCCTTCTCACTTATACAATCAATGAAGCAGATATCAAACTCCTTATGCATTTAGTTTTACATTCAGATCTAAGAAGACTTCATTGGCAGACAACATTAAAACAACAGTGCTGATCAAATAGATCAATCATCTCTAAACAACATACTTTTCTTTTGCATACGCTACTTGGAAGAGTCGAACCGATGTGTATACGCAACTTCACCAAAGCGAACCAACATACAGATCTACAAATATTAACTCATAACTTCACTGCTATTTTGGACTTCAGACAAACCCAGATCATGAAATTCAAAGAATAAAACATGTGTACACAATCAGATCTAGCCAAACCAATATCAGATCATTCAATGATAAGTCATTTCAGGTCTTATGATCCTGATCCAACATTGAAGTTAAGGTGCACAAAATATTTCAGATCAAATCACCAACATAGCCCCTGCAACATAAAATATACTTCTTATAGAAGTATTCCTTAGAAACCCTTTTCACTTGCACACATTGGCCTTATGAACTTCTCCTCCTTATATAGTTTTTGACCTTTCTCAATACCTCAGACCAAAACCACTTAGGACCCATGGTATTCTTGGACATGATCAAATAGTCGTTACTCCGCTCAATATTGTGGGATAATACCATGGTATTGACCCTTGGTATTCTCTAATCTTGAAATTCCTTGATTTTCCAACATGTACGTGCTTTTCCTCTTGCGGGAGTGTGTGTATACATATATGTGCTTTTTGTTCTATGGACCTGCGTGTATACGTTGTTTTGAATAAGTGGACCTGCGTATACATCTTAAACTGCTTTTCACCATCCTTTACCTTCAACTTCTTCATTCTGATTAGTAGAATATAATCCCATCTTCATGTTCTTCTGTACCAATGCCCTGTTACATCTAAATGGATCTGTTACACTGTGGGTTGCCTTTCATCAAAACTGAACTGACCTATGAGTGAGTTGCCATCAAGGAAAACACTTATATGATAGGGACAACAATCTCCCCCTTTGGACTTGATGGCAACCATGCTGGTGTTGATTACTACAAGCTGTAGAAACTGTTAGAGATAACAAGCAACACCAAAATACTCTCCCCATTTGACATCAAGGGAAAAGGGTGGACCAAGTTACTCTCCCCCTTTGATATACATTATGCCAAGTCTATAGAGATATGATTCAAAAGCATAACATGACTCTATAACTCAACTGAGTATGACCTCCCTATGACCAATGACTCATACATACATCAATCACCCAACCAAGTGGGGATACACCAAATTTAACTCATCCACCCAACCTAGTGGGGAAATACCAATTGTTTATACATGACAAAAATACAACAATTATTACATCATCCATCCCATGCAAAGTGGGGATATAAATTACATCATATGTCCAATAGGACTCATTGAAATATAGACCGTGACAGAAGAAGTCATATCACACCCTAGATCTTTACATGACTTATGCAACAAATGATATTAGTATCTGAAGCCATGGTTGAACTCAGCAACCATGATGCCAACAAAGTTGAATGTGAGTGAAGGCTAATGCTCCCCCTGAACTTGTGCTACCTGTGCATTTTCAACAAGTAATTCATCAAGACATCTTTGTCAGTCAGATAAAAATCAATGGACAAAGCATATCATAAGATTGTAATCATCAATATCAGACAGAGCACCCATATCAGAGTCTGACCCACTATTTTTCTGTGAGAAAAACATATATGCTCTTTTAGCCACAGGAGCCTACGTGTATATGCAACTATACTTCATGAAACCCGCGTATAATAACCTTCCTTTGAAAATTGGATTTAACAGCAGGATGATGCAGCAACTACTCCCAACTTTTGTCTGAGATATTCAAATGTTTCTCTGGGAAGTAGTTTAGTGAATATATCAGCAACCTATTCTTTGGAGGGAACATACTCCAATTTAACCTTTTGTTCAAGCACTTGTTCTCGTAGAAAATGGTACTTAATGGGTATGTGCTTGGTCTTGGAGTGCATGACAGGATTTTTTGAAATACTGATGGCACTTGTATTATCACATAGAATGGAGATGGGTGGAGTACATGTGATCTGAATGTCTTGCAATGTTTGCATCATCCAAAGTAGTTGTGTGCAACAAGATGTAGCAGCCACATATTTTGCTTCAGCTGTAGATAGGGAAATTGCACTTTGTTTCTCGCTAAACCATGACACTAATCGAGAACCCATATAGAATGCACCTCCACTAGTGCTCTTTCGATCATCAACATTTCCTGCCTAATCTGCATCTGTATATGCATGAAGAGTAAGGTCTGTATCTTTAGGATACCATAGTCCAAAGTCCTGATTTCCTTGAAGACATTTGAAAATTCTTTTAACTGACTGGAGATGTGATTCCTTTGGATTTGCTTGGACCCTTCCAACAATTCCTACTGCATGCATGATATAAGGTCTGGTACCTGTTAGATAAAGCAAACTTCCAATCATAGATCTGTAAGTTGGTTGGTTTACTGCTGGTGATTAATCATTAGAACTGAGACTGTATCATGTTACCATTGGAGTACATACTGGTTTAGAAATTAGAATCTTCCATTCCCTACTTCTTCAAGATCTGCTTGAGATATTTGGTTTGTGAAAGAAAGATATCATCTTTTGTTTGTTGTACTTGTATGCCAAGAAAATAAGTAAGTTCACCAAGTAAGGACATTTCAAATTCTTGTTGCATTACTGAAGAAAAATTCTGACTCATGGATTCTTCATTACTACGAAAGATGATATCATCAACATAAACAACAATAATTAGTAGTTTATCATTTTCAACCTTTGCGTATAAATTTCTATCTGCAGAATCTTTTGTGAAACCTTGTTGTTGTAGGTATTTGTCAAGGCGATAATACCAAGCCCTTGGAGCCTGTTTTAGACCATAGAGAGCCTTTTTAAGCTTGCATATGAGTTTTGCATCATTTCCAAGATCCTTTTGGATGTTCAATAAAAAATTCTTCTTCTAAATATCCATTAAGGAAGACTGATTTTACATCCATTTGGTATACTTTGAATTTTCGAAAACTAGAAAGAGCAAGAAACATCCTTATGGCTTCAAATCTGGCAATAGGTGCAAAAATTTCTTTAAAACACTACAAGAAAAAAGGTCATTGGTGAGGGTCATGTCTGTGATGGACCTTTAAGGTTCGTCACAAATGTCGCATATGGTGACGGTCTTTAAAAAAGCATTGTTGTAAGTGTATATAGTGATTGTCCTTTAAGTTTTGTCACCAAAGCCATTTTCAATGAAACTTTTGGTGAGGGTCATTTAAGTCCCATCACTAATTCTCTCTTTTGGTTACTTTTGGTGATGGTCAAAAATGTTCATCATCATTGATCATTCCAATGAGTTTTTGATGACACTATGTACCTGTTACTATATTTTTTGTCAAAAGATAATGATTTAAGACCATTGTTGTGGAGTATTTTTCATTATGTGTCCAAGGTCATAATGGTTATAATAGTCAATAAATTTGTTAAGAAGTAATTAGTGTGTATCATGTCCCTCAAGTCATAAGAATATAGTTTTCCTATGTTTCAACACATGATTCATCTCTATTAGGTTTACTATCTAGCAAATTTCCTTTAAATAAAGTTCCACTAGTGTGTGTAGGAACTATATTATTTAATACATGATCAAGCTCTGTCAATTCTATTAATGAGATAGACCTAGTACTCCTCAACACTCATGGCACACCTTAACATGCTTTGGAACAATAAACTAACATTCATTGGCACCTTGCAAGTCTTGGAACATCTTTGTACCTAAAACATCTTTCCATGACTAGGATGCCCAAGCACATGTTGGCATGCCCTAGCATAGCATAGCAATCCCGTATCATGTGTTGGCATGCCCTATAGTCCCTAGCATTCCCTGGAACACCTTGGAATAATATTGCATTGACAAACATTATCACTTGGCACAAATTGGCACTTGGCATGTATTGGAACATATTATTAGTGTGCCTAGCATGCCCCTTTTGAAAAAGATAAAGTCTTGACTTATTAACCCTCTTATGTGTTCATTTCCTTGCATTTTAGCTTAGTTATTCCTTTTGTTGCCTTGAAACTCCTTGACGCATATTGGCATACTTTTGCACCCTGCACATCCTAGCATGTCTTAGCACCTGGCATGCCTTGGCACTATTTGGCACATGTTAGCACACCCCTGAACTACCTAGCACACTCTAACACTTCTTGACATTCCCTGATATTCCCTGGCATGCCTTACACATGCTTAGCATACCTTGTCACTCCCTCCTTGGCATGCCGGCTAGCACTCATTGACACTCCCCGACGCACCCTCATATTCATTCACTTCCATGGATTTTGACCTAGTACTCCCTAACACTCCTCAGCATGCATTGTCACTCTCTAGCACACCTTAGCACTCTTCGATATGCTCTTCCACTTCATAGCATGCATCACACTCCCTGACGCACATTGGCACTTGGCAAGTCTTAGCATGTTTGGCATGCATTGAGATGACTTGGTATGCTTTGTCATGGTCTAATATTAAAGTTATTTGAGATCAATTATTGGAAACTAGATGAGAAGAAACGAAGGAAGATTTGGCACTTAGAATGCATTGACACTTGGCACTTGGAACCTATTGGCACCTAATGTTGATGTGCCTAGCATGCCCCTCATGGAAAAGATAAATTGATGACTTATTAACCCTATTTTGTGCTCATTTCCTTGCATTTTAGCTTGGTTATTCCTCTTTTTTTCCTTGAAACTCCTTGACGCATATTGGCATACTCTGGCACCCTGCACATCCTAGCATGTCTTAGCACCTTGCATGACTTGGCACTATTGGCACATGTTAGCACACCCCATAACTACCTAGCACACTTTATCACTTCTTGAAATTCCCTCATATTCCCTGGCATGCCTTAACCATGCTTATCATACCTTGTCACTCCCTCCTTGGCATGACAACTAGCACTCATTGACACTCCTCGAAACACCCTCATATTCATTCACTTCCATGCAGTTTGACCTAGTGCTCCCTAACACTCCTCAGCATGCATTGGCACTCTCTAGCACACCTTACCACTCTTCGATATACCACTTCATAGCATGCCTCACACTCCCTGACGCACATTGGCACTTGGCACGTGTTGGCACTTGGTAAGTCTTAACATGTTTGGCATGCATTGAGATGACTTGGTATGCTTTGGCATGGTTTAATATTAAAGTTATTTGAGATCAATTATTGGAAACTAGATGAGAAGAAACGAAGGAAGATTTGGCACTTAGAATGCATTGACACTTGGCACTTGCCACCTAGTGTTGGTGTGCCTAGCATGCCCCTCATGGAAAAGGTAAATTGATGACTTATTAACCCTATTATGTACTCATTTCCTTGTAGTTTAACTTGTTCCTCCCTTTTGTTGCCTTGACAGTCCTTGGCATGCATTATCACACCCTTGTACATCTTGGCATGCCTTAGCAGTTGGCACATCTTAGCTTGTTTGACATGTCTTCGTACTATCTGGCACATGTTAGCATGCCCTAGCATTCCCTAACACATCTTGGCAGTCATGACCTCACAACTAGCATTACATTTTTCCATGGCTTGGGAACCTTACATTCACTAGAGCACCTTGGCACTCCCTAGTTGTCATGCCCTCTATTATCCTTCATAATGTCCCAAACTAATGAGGAAATCAATAGAGGTAACCATAGACCAAGATTTTGGTTTGGTAGCTAGCCCTACCAAACCAGAGAGGGCTCTCTCTATGAAATCACAACAAAGAGATTACTGGAATGTAAAGGATTTTAGGCTAGATAGCTAGGCTCAGTTGGGTTTTGGAAAATTTAGGCTCATCATGTTTGCTTGATGACCCCACCTCCATGGGTTGTACTAACATGGTTTGGTGCTGGCTTGGTGAAGTGGTTATATGTGTTTTCAAGGTTGCCTCAATGAAGGTGTCCCATGTCATGTTCTTGTCTTTCAATTAATGGAGTACTATAACCTTTATCAGGCTATGGTGAAAGAGGCTGGGACAATGCACTTTGCCTTTCAATTGCACCCTTTCAGATATTTTGGTTAGGCTCCTATACAAGTAACTGGACAAATTTAGAGACTTGGTAGCTGTAAAGTGCATGAGCAGTCTTATGTGGTATTGATATAGCCTAGAAAATCTGCCCTCACATGTGTATAAATTCATGACAACCTTCATCAATGGTGCATATCTCTCCAACAAGTATTTTAACGGGAAAACATGTGAGTGAGCTCTTATGTATTGTGATTTCAAGTAGGGTTTGTACTCTTCTAGGTCTAGGTTCATTCCTTTGAACCAATTTTCAACATGGTTTGGTATGCGTGTAGCTTGAGAGATGAAATCCACTAAAACATGAAATCAGTCCCTACAATGGTGATCTTGTCTTCCTTCAAGGTGAGGGAAAATATACTTGTGAGATGGTCATGGTAACCTACTTCCTACACTCTTTGACAAAACCATAAACAATTGACATCTTCAAAGCATTTCATGACAAATGGGGAGGAGGTGATTTCATTGCAATTAGAGGGCTCAAACCTCAATATCTTTCCCCCCTCAGTATCTTTAAACCAAAAGAATTGATGCTATTATAGCTAGGTGCCTTTGGGCTAGGCATAAATCCACAAATAAGATACTTTTGGTCTATTTAGAGGTGCTTGCGAGACATGAGAAGGATTGAGGGTGGGGTATAAATGACACATAATGTTTTAGTAAGGCTTTAATTGTCAAGAAATTATGGAAAAATTTCCAGGGCAAAGGTATTTGGTAATAGGTTATTAAAGATAAATTTCTAAAAAATAGACAGCTTAAGGAATGGATTAAAGAGGCGGCTCCAAAGAAGAAGGTGACATCTTATATATGGAGTAGCATGATGAGAAACAAATATTGGCTACTATGAAATCTAATATGGGAGGTTGGAAGGGGGAATAGGATAGAAATAGGACTAGATGATATCAAAGGAGTGGAGGGAATACATACTCTTTCTATTTGCATCCTTGAGCATTTACATAAGAAAAGGCTTTAATTTATGAACTAAATCTCTTGTGATTGAGGATCTTCTTCTGTTACAAGTTATTGGCTTAATGCATTTGAACATGGATTTCCAGAGGATCTATTTGTGGAATGGGCACGTTTCACAACACAATTAAGTCTGACAGGTTTAAAACTCACTAAGAAGAAAGAAAAGCTAAAATGGGAAGGTGTTATGCATAATGAGAAGATCTCGGTTAAAGAGATTTATAAACATACTTCTCATGGACGTGGCTTGAATGATAATGCTTTTTGGTTTCATAACACGTGGAGATGGGATATACCTCTCAAATTAAAATATTTTGTGGCTAGTGGTCCACAATAATATTTTAACTTGGTATAATATCCATAAAAGGGGCTTTCAGGATCTTGGAAGATGCTCTTTATGCAAAGAATATTTGGAAGATGTGGAACATCTATTTCTAACATGTCCTTTTGCGATCTTGTTGGAAATAATACTGAGAGGGGGGGTGAATCAGTATTATCAAATTCTTTTCAATATACCATCCAGATTTATACTTTAAATGATTCTTCAGATATTGATGATTAACTTGTATGTCAGTACCATATAATAATGAGCAAGAACAATGAAAAACAGATAGTCACACCAAAGAAATCCAGATATAAGGTGGAAACCCAATGTGGGTGAAAACCACCTGCTGCAATATGTCTCTATCTTCTTTCAATTAGAAACTTCTTTTACAATGATTTTGTACTGGTGCAGTCCTTTACCAGTACGCAGGCTGCAACCTGCAGAGATCTACAACTCTCTCTCGTTTTCCAGTCTCTCCTGGAAGGGAGCTACAACCCCCTTTGCTCTTTTACTTCTTTAAGGACCACGTTTCATTAATTTTCAGACTAGATCCAAGAACATCAAATAATCATCAAGTACATGTGAATCAACCAATTTTCTTATACAATAAATCCAATGAATCACCCAAACTTCTCAGAATGCTGTAAATAGAAAACCAATACCAGTAATCTAAACCCAGAACGCTGCAGCAATAGATAAAAGGCAGCCAATAGATATTTCAAAAACAAGCCCGCAACTTCACCAATATAAACCTGCAGATATCCACAACTTTTTTGTTCCTAGACTGCGCAGATCTGCACTTGGTACTTCTGATGCTCTGCGTACTAGCGCACTTACTCCTTCTGTTGAACTGCGTACCGCAGCTCAGATCCGCACTTGCACTATCTGCTTGACAGCGTACCTCCGCACTGGTCCTTCTGTGCCTCTGCGTACCTCCGCACTGTGCCTTCTTCTGCACTGCGTACCTCCACACTGGTCCTTCTGTGCCTCTGCGTACCTCCGCACTGTGCCTTCTTCTGCACTGCATACCTCGCACTGAGCCTTCTGCAGCGCTACGAACCCCCGCACTGCGCCTTATCCTGCACTGCGTACCCCCGCACTCACGCCGTGGATTGCCTACGAACCTATGATTAGGGCCAAATTAACAGTCCAACAATGTACCACAGATTGTCAGATCCACATATCTGATCATGCGCCCAAGAGATCACACCCTATCAACAGATCCGCCTTACCATTTACAGATTTCACCTTAATATAGATCTTACTTTTCAAACTGATTACCCAAAATTTCAGATCTTAAGATATTCAAATTTCACAAGTGACTAGCCAAATGATCTCCTTTCCTTTTTATAGGCAAGCCCTTACTAAAAACCATGAAACAAAACCATAGAGTGCCAATACAAGGGACCCAAAAACCTGGGGCTCAATAATTTAGAATCAATACCACAGACCAAAACCATAGGATCATGAACGACGGGCTAATACCACGGGCCAAACATATGAAACCCCACGTGAGCGTGCTTCTCCACATTGGAGTGAGTGAACAGGGGTCCGCACCTTTTGAATGGATAACCTGCGAGTATGACTGCACCTCTTGGTCGGGGTACCTGCGGGTCCACACCTTTTGAACTATGCACCTGCGGACCTCTTATTTTCCATCATTTTGAGAGCCTGATCAGAGTTTTGCCACTTGAATGAGTTGCCATCAAGTACAACACTTGTACCATAGAGCCAAACCAGAATCATAATGCCAACAATATCCCCCTTTGGACTTGATGGCAACCTCAAGATTCTTAACGTCATTCTCCCCCTTTGACATCAAGGGCAAAGGGTTATGCTCCCCCTGAGAACATGCTCCCCCTGACTATAAACCAGATCTGCAAAAGGAAAGAAATTTCTTCAAGAAAAGCCATGATCCACCAAACACCATAAATGACCATGAAAGAGATAGAGACATATTGTAGCACTATTTGATCAACATCCATGTTCTCCTTCTGTAGTACCATAATGCCAACAATGCATTATATATGCTCCCCCTGAACTTGTGCCATTCGAGTTGTGACCAATACATAACCCAGCAAATGTACGCGTATACCTCATATGGAACTTGCGTACAACGAAAAATCTCTGAAACAGATGAGATTCAACAACAAGATGATGCATCAACAACCCCCAGCTTTTGCCTGAGGTATTCAAAGGTCTCCCTGGGCAATGGTTTGGTGATTATATCAGCAACTTGTTCCTTAGAAGGAACATACTCCAACTTGACCTTTTGTTCAAGCACTTGTTCGCTGAGAAAATGATACTTGATCGGTATGTGCTTGGTCTTTGAATGCATAACTGGGTTCTTTGAAATGCTGATTGCACTTGTATTATCACATAAGATGGAGATAGGTGGTGTACAAGTGATTTGAAAATCCTACAAGGTCTGCATCATCCAAAGAAGTTGAGTGCAACAAGATGCAGCAGCCACATATTCTGCCTCAGCTGTAGATAAAGCAATCGAACTCTATTTCTTGCTGAACCAAGATACTAATCTGGAACCCATAAAGAAAGCACCACCACTTGTGCTTTTCCTGTCATCCACACTTCCGGCCCATTCTGCATCTGTGTAAGCATGAAGTGTGAGATCTGTATCTCTAGGATACCGTAAGCCATAGTTTTGAGTTCCTTGAAGATACTTGAAAATTCTCTTCACTGCCTGAAGAAGAGTTTCCTTTGGATTTGCCTGAAATCTTCCAACTATTCCCACTGCATGCATAATGTCTGGTCGGGTACCTGTCAAGTAAAGTAGACTTCCAATCATAGATCTATAGGTTGGCTGATGCACTGCTGCTGATTCATCATTTGCACTAAGGCTGCATCCTGTAACCATGGGGGTACATACTGGTTTTGCATCTTCCATGCCATATTTCTTCAAGATCTACTTGAGATACTTGGTTTGAGATAAAAAGATACCGTCTTCATTTTGTTGGATTTGCAAACCAAGAAAATATGTCAGTTCTCCAAGCAAAGACATTTCAAATTCTTTCTGCATCGCTAAGGCAAAGCTTTGACTCATAGCTTCTTCATTGCTGCCAAAGATAATATCATCTACATACACAACAAGTATTAGCAATTTGTCATTTTCAATTTTCATATAAAGATTGCTATCTGCTGATCCTTTTGAAAAACCTTGTTGATGAAGATATTTGTCCAAGCGGTAGTACCAAGCCCTTGGAGCCTGTTTAAGACCATAGAGAGCCTTTTTCAGTCTGCATACAAGATTTGGATCATTCCCAAGAATGAAACCATCTGGCTGCTCAATGTATACTTCTTCTTCTAAGTCTCCATTCAGAAAGGCTGATTTCACGTCCATTTGAAATACTTTAAACTTTTGAAAGCTTGAGAGAGCAAGGAACATTCGGATGGCCTCAAGTCTTGCAACAGGAGCAAAAGTTTCTTCAAAATCTATTCCTTCTTGTTGGGCATACCCTTTACAAACAAGTCTGGCCTTGTTTCTAATTACTTCCCCATTTTCGTTCAACTTATTTTTGAAGATCCATTTTGTCCCTATGACATTCTTATCCTTTGGTCTAGGAACCAACTCCCAAGTGTTGTTCTTTTCAATCTGCTCAAGTTCTTCATCCATTGCCTTGACCCAACATTCATCTTTGCATGCCTCTCTTACATTTTGTGGTTCAGTGGAGGAGAGTAATGCCAAATAGCTTGAAGCTTCTGCAATTGTTCTTCTTGTTTGTACGCCTGCCTCCTTTTGTCCCAAAATTTGAGATTTTGGATGATTCTTCTGAACATACCTGGATGGAGTCTTCTCTTCTATCCTTATCTGTTCCTCTGGTGCCTCTTGAGGTTCTTCTTCATCATCAGTTTGATTTGGAGGGTAGTCTTCATCCTCTTCGATATTTTCATAATTTACTTGCCTAGGAATGTATTCTTTTTCATCAATCACTACATTAATGCTGTCAACAATTCTTCCAAGTCTTTTATTGTAACACTTATATGCTTTGTTGTGGGGAGAATAACCAAGGAGAATGCCTTCATCTGCTCTAGGTTCAAATTTACCAAGTTGTTCATCATTATTCTTAATATAGCATTTGCTTCCAAAAATTTTGAAATGCTTTACCGAAGGAGTCTCACCATACCAGAGCTCATGAGGAGTTTGAGTGCTGTTCACTCGAACATTTTTTTTGTTGAGAATAACAACCGCAGCAAATGCAGCTTCACCCCAGAAGGTTACGGGAGTTCCAGACTCATCAAGCATAGCATGAGCCATTTGTTGAACCGTTCCGTTCATCCTTTCCACCACTCCATTTTGCTGAGGAGTCCTAGCTGTAGAGAATTCCCTTCTTATTCCATGTTCTTCACAGAAATCAAAAAATTTATTTGAGGTAAACTCCCCACCTTTGTTAGACCTGAGGCACTTAATTTGTGATATGACTCATTTTCAACCAAGGCTTTGAAAGATTTTAATTTTTCAAATGCTTCGTCCTTGTGTTTCATAAGTCCCAACCAAACCATCTTGGAGAAGTCGTCAATGAATAATATAAAGTATTCTTCTCCTCGAGGTGACCTTGTCCTAGAAGGACCACATATATCTGTATGGACAGTTCAAGAGGCCTAGTGGCTGATCCTTCCTTCTCAGGGAAGTTAGTTCTGGTTTGCTTACCAAACTGACATGATTTGCATATGGTGTTGTCTAGAATTTTGATATTTGGAAGACCACGAACTGCTTGGTATTTGCATGCTTTCCTTATTTGTGAAAAGCTTAGATGCCCCAACCTCTGGTGCCATAACCAGTGTTCATCATCCTTGCTCAAATAACATTGTTGTTGTCCTTCTTCAAATATGTATAGATTATTTGGAGTTCTTCTGCCTTTGATCACTGTTTTTCCTGTATCAAGATCACGGACACTACATCCATTTGATCGAAATATTACCTCGGTTCCTTGATCACACATCTGACTGACACTCAGTAGATTATGCTTCAAGCCGTCAACATACAAAACATTTCCAGCTTTGACCTTTTCTTTCAACTGAGCAATGCCTTTTCCTTTTATGGCTGCAGGGGTATCATTTCCAAAGGAACTTTCTTTCCCTTTTCTAAAGCAGTATATGACTCAAGTTTTTCTTTATCACCTGTCATATGCTTCGAACATCCGCTGTCGATGTACCATTGATTTTCCTGTCCTTTTGCATAAAAGGCTATCCCACATCTTTTTGGTTGTGGTTCCTTTATTCTCCATGCTCTAGTATTTGAGGCTTGTTCCTTTGTCTGCTGAAACCTGCTCCTGCATTCAGAATCTTCATGACCAAAGTTATTACAAATAGAGCATTCAATTTCATTTTCAAGGGCCGAAAAGTTGTTATAGGTCCTTTTCCTAATCCCAGTCATACTTCTTTGTTTTTGAGCTTCTCTAGTCATGATTGTCTTAGATCCTTTAACAAACTTAAGATTAAGAGCCTTTGTTTTCTCAATTCTTTTCTAAGGCCAACAATTTCACATTCTAACTTTTCAAGAAATGTTTCCTTTTCATCAAGTTGAAATTGTAGAGTATCAATGATCACATTCTTTTCTTCTAAACATGTCTTGAGTCTAGAAATCTCTTCATAAAAACTATCATCTATAGCATCCATGTAATCATCCTCTTCAAAGGCCATTAAAAGTTTATAGTGATTACCTCGTTCATCTTCATCACTATTTGATAGTCCATCACTGTCTTCATGAGTGTAATAGCTTTTCTTATTTGAATTCTGTTTCTTGTTCCATCTAACAGGTTCCTTCCCTTTGTCAATCTTATCCTTATGAGGACATTTGGCAGCATAGTGACCTACTCTTCCACAAGCAAAGCATTTGAAAGGTAGCTTACCTCTGAATCTTCTAGTACCCCGTTGAAGATTTCTGACAAAATTTGATTCTTCTTCTTCTTCTAACACGTGTCCTGACTCATAGTACTCTCCTTTGCCTGAAGCCTTGAAGGCAACTTCTCTCCTGTCCGATGGATCACCTTTCCTCATTTCATAAGCAGTTAAAATTCCATGCAGCTGTGACATTTTAAGGTTTTGTAGATTCTATTTTTCTTGTATTGCAGAAACTTTAGATTCAAACCTAGGGGACAAAGATCTTAGAACTTTTTCAACCACAATAACCTCTTTTATTTCTTCATCCAAATTTTTCATACAATTAACAATCTCATCTACATGAAGAAAATAGTTAGCCACACTTTCATCATTGTATATTTTGAGATTTTCATACTGAAATTTGAGGGTTTGAAGTTTTGCTCGTTTTACCTGATCATCTCCTTCATAGCTCAGAACAATCTTGTCCCATATTTCTTTTGCGATTTATATTGCATAACTTTCACGAATTCTGATTGAGATAGACATCCTAGAAGAGTATTGACCACCTTTGCATTTGTTTCATATTTCTTCTTCTTAGCTGGATCTGTAGGAGTAGCTGATGGAAAAGTATACCCTGTTTCTATGATGTCCTAGACTTCTGTACCCAGAGATTGAAGATAGGCAGTAACTCTTACCTTCCAATATACAAAGTTTGTCCCATCAAAAATCGGTGGCCTAATTGATGCTTCCCTCTTGTAGTTGCTCATGATGATAGATCTTCCTTCAAGCGATCAAGCTTCTTCAGAAGGACCTGGCTCTGATTCCAATTGTTGGAAATAATACTGAGAGGGGGGTGAATCAATATTATCAAATTCTTTTCAATATACCATCCAGATTTATACTTTAAATAATTCTTCAGATATTGATGATTAACTTGTATGTCAGTACCATATAATAATGAACAAGAACAATGAAAAACAGATAGTCACACCAAAGAACTCCAGACATAAGGTGGAAACCCAATGTGGGTGAAAACCACCTGCTGCAATATGTATCTATATTCTTTCAATTAGAAACTTCTTTTACAATGATTTTGTACTGGTGCAGTCCTTTACCAGTACGCAGGCTGCAACCTGCAGAGAGCTACAACTCTCTCTCGTTTTCTAGTCTTTACTAGAAGGGAGCTACAACCCCCTTTTCTCTTTTTCTTCTTTAAGGACCATGTTTCATTAATTTTCAGACTGGATCCAAGAACATCAAATAATCATCAAGTACATGTGAATCAACCAATTTCCTTATACAATAAATCCAATGAATCACCCAAACTTCTCAGTTTGGTGACACTTCGAGTGATGATCTTTTTGGTTACTTTTGGTGACGATCAATAAATGTTCGTCATCATTGATCATTCCAATGAGCTTTTGATGACGCTTCAGGCCTGTGACAGACCTTTAAGGTCCGTCACCAATGTCCATATGGTGACAGTCTTTAAAAAATCGTTGTTGTAATTGTATATAGTGATGGTTCTTTAAGGTTTGTCACCAAAGCCATTTTCAATGACACTTTTGGTGAGGATCATTAAAGGCCCGTCACTAATTCTCTCTTTGGTGACACTTTTGGTGAGGGTCGTTAAAGGCCCATCACTAATTCTCTCTTTGGTGACACTTCTAGTGACGATATTTTATTGACCCTCACCAATGCTCTTTTTGGTTACTTTTGGTGATGGTCAAAAAATGTTCATCATCATTGATCATTCCAATGAGTTTTTGATGACACTATGTACCTGTTACTATATTTTTTGTCAAAAGATAATGATTTAAGACCATTGTTGTGGAGTATTTTTCATTATGTGTCCAAGGTAATAATGGTTATAATAGTCAATCAATTTGTTAAGAAGTAATTAGTTTGTATCATGTCCCTCAAGTCATAAGAATATAGTTTTCCTATGAGTCAACACATGATTCGTCTCTATTAGGTTTACTATCTAGCAAATTTCCTTTAAATAAAGTTCCAGTAGTGTGTGTAGGAACTATATTATTTAATACATGATCAAGCTCTGTCAATTCTATTAATGAGATAGACCTAGTACTCCTCAACACTCATGGCACACCTTAACATGCTTTGGAACAATAAACTAACATTCATTGGCACCTCGCAAGTCTTGGAACATCTTTGTACCTAAAACATCTTGCCATGAGTAGGATGCCCAAGCACATGTTGGCATGCCCTAGCATAGCATAGCACTCCCGTATCATGTGTTGGCATGCCCTATAGTCCCTAGCATTCCCTGGAACACCTTGGAATAATATTGCATTGACAAACATTATCACTTGGCAAAAATTGGCACTTGGCATGTATTGGAACATATTATTAGTGTGCCTAGCATGCCCCTTTTGAAAAAGATAAAGTCCTGACTTATTAACCCTCTTATGTGTTCATTTCATTGCATTTTAGCTTAGTTATTCCTTTTGTTGCCTTGAAACTCCTTGACGCATATTGGCATACTCTGGCACCTTGCACATCTTAGCATGTCTTAGCACCTGGCATGCCTTGGCACTATTTGGCACATGTTAGCACACCCCTGAACTACCTAGCACACTCTAGCACTTCTTGACATTCCCTGATATTCCCTGGCATGCCTCACACATGCTTAGCATACCTTGTCACTCCCTCCTTGGCATGCCGGCTAGCACTCATTAACACTCCCCAACGCACCCTCATATTCATTCACTTCCATGGATTTTGACCTAGTACTCCCTAACACTCCTCAGCATCCATTGTCACTCTCTAGCACACCTTAGCACTCTTCGATATGCTCTTCCACTTCATAGCATGCATCACACTCCCTGACGCACATTGGCACTTGGCACGTGTTGGCACTTGGCAAGTCTTAGCATGTTTGGCATGCATTGAGATGACTTGGTGTGCTTTGTCATGGTCTAATATTAAAGTTATTTAAGATCAATTATTGGAAACTAGATGAGAAGAAACGAAGGAAGATTTGGCACTTAGAATGCATTGACACTTGGCACTTGGAACCTATTGGCACCTAATGTTGATGTGCCTAGCATGCCCCTCATGGAAAAGATAAATTGATGACTTATTAACCCTATTTTGTGCTCATTTCCTTGCATTTTAGCTTGGTTATTCCTCTTTTTTTCCTTGAAACTCCTTGATGCATATTGGCATACTCTGGCACCCTGCACATCCTAGCATGTCTTAGCACCTGGCATGACTTGGCACTATTTGGCACATGTTAGCACACCTCATAACTACCTAGCACACTTTATCACTTCTTGACATTCCCTAATATTCCCTGGCATGCCTTAACCGTGCTTAGCATACCTTGTCACTCCCTCCTTGGCATGACAACTAGCACTCATTGACACTCCCCGAAACACCCTCATATTCATTCACTTCCATGCAGTTTGACCTAGTGCTCCCTAACACTCCTCAGCATGCATTGGCACTCTCTAGCACACCTTACCACTCTTCGATATGCTCTACCACTTCATAGCATGCCTCACACTCCCTGACGCACATTGGCACTTGGTAAGTCTTAGCATGTTTGGCATGCATTGAGATGACTTGGTATGCTTTGGCATGGTTTAATATTAAAGTTATTTGATATCAATTATTGGAAACTAGATGAGAAGAAACGAAGGAAGATTTGGCACTTAGAATGCATTGACACTTGGCACTTTCCGCCTAGTGTTGGTGTGCCTAGCATGCCCCTCATGGAAAAGGTAAATTGATGACTTATTAACCCTATTATGTACTCATTTCCTTGTAGTTTAACTTGTTTCTTCATTTTGTTGCCTTGAAAGTCCCTAGCATGCATTGTCACACCCTTGTACATCTTTGCATGCCTTAGCAGTTGGCACATCTTAGCTTGTTTGTCATGTCTTCGTACTATCTGGCACATGTTAGCATGCCCTAGCATTCCCTAACACATCTTGGCAGTCATGACCTCACAACTAGCATTACATTTTTCCATGGCTTGGGAACCTTACATTCACTAGAACACCTTGGCACTCCCTAGTTATCATGACCTCTATTATCCTTCATAATGTCCCAAGATGATGAGGAGATCGATAGAGGTAACCATAGACCAAGATTTTGGTTTGGTAGCTAGCCCTACCAAACTAGAGAGGGCTCTCTCTATGAAATCACAACAAAGAGATTACTGGAATGTAAAGGATTTTAGGCTAGATAGCTGGGCTCAGTTGGGTTTTGGAAAATTTAGGCTCATCATGTTTGCTTGATGACCCCACCTCCATAGTTTGTACTAACAAGGTTTGGTGTTGGCTTGGTGAAGTGGTTATATGTGTTTTCAAGGTTGCCTCAATGAAGGTGTCCCATGTCATGTTCTTGTCTTTCAATTAATGATGGTGAAAGAGGATGGGATAATGCACTTTGCCTTTCAATTGTACCCTTTCAGATATTTTGGTTAGGCTCCTATACAAGTAACTGGACAAATTTAGAGACTTGGCAGCTATAAAGTGCATGAGCAGTCTTATGTGGTATTGATATAGCCTAGAAAATCTGCCCTCACATGTGTATAAATTCATGACAACCTTCATCAATGGTGCATATCTCTCCAACAAGTATTTTAACGGGAAAACATGTGAGTGAGCTCTTTTGTATTGTGATTTCAAGTAGGGTGTTAGAGTCGGTCTAGTTATCCCTCCGTCAGAGATCAAAGCTCTTTTTTACATTTCATGTTTAGGTGTCCCATCAGTTTCGATTAGTTGCATTTCGTTAGGCATGCCATAACTCTGATGAAATGGTTTGTGTTACTCATTCCGCTCGTGCTTGGCACTGCTGGTTCAGGTCTATTCATAAAAACAAGTCTTCAAAGGTCATGTACAGTCCTGTTTCAAATTTTTGGGTCATAACAATGGTTCTTGGTCATTAGGTCTTGGGTTTGAGTCAGTCTTGTTTTGCAAAGTCTAAGAAGACTAGCAGGCCGGAGGGATGTGCTCGATAGGTGGTTACTTCAATAATTTTTATCATTGTACAGATAAATTAGGACTTCTCTTCAAAACTCTGTTTTGAAGATAAGTCGTTATCTCATTTTTGTAAAAATCTTCAAAAATTTCAGTTCTTGAAACGTCCAAGCGCAGCCTTGGTCTCCTTTGCCAAATCATATCACAACTATCCCTGCAAAAAATTGCAAAGAAAATCATCATTCCAATCAAATTTAAGGAGGAAACCAAAAAGGTCAGAAGTCTATTAATCCTGAAAATGTGTCAACGACAAAACATTACAAAATGGGTCATGGACCAAGAAAAAATCAAAAGGGAGTCTTTATAAAGATATTTCATGACATTTTCAACTCATTTTGCATGCCAAGAGTGAAGAGCATCGTTCCAAAGCGAAGTTGTGAATTTGTAAGGAAGTTGGAGCAGTTTCAGGGGCGCGCGACGCATCAGGAGCGCACGGCGCATCAGGCAAGAAATTGCAGTGCAAAAATACACGCGCACGGCGCATCAGATGTGCGCGACGAGTTGGGTAAGGCACGCGGCGCACTGGGGTTTTAAGCCCGAAATTTGGTTAGAAGTGCATGAACTCGCCTCCTCTCTGCACAAAATTGCAGGTAGGCTCACATCTATCACTTGTGCTTGGTTTTTGAAAGATAAATGTAATGTTTCATGACATGTTTGCCTTTGAAATCCAAGTGGAGAGCCCTCCTTGTCAATGAAATTGCTGTAGGGTTTGAATGCAAAAAATTGCTGTAAGGGTTTCAAAAACAGAGTGTAACCAAGGTTATCATTATTTCTCCATTTCCCTTTGTTTCCCATTCCCAAATTCACCCTTATTTTTCCCCATTAATTCCCTCCTTCATCCTACACTATAATCCCTCAAATCCTAGCCCCTCACCTATATTACAAAACACATTATCCTTATCATTTCCCTTCCCTTCTCTAAGTCCCTTGTTTTTTTTTCCAAATTCCCTAATTCCTTAATGCTTCCCCTTTCCTAATATTCCCTTATGCATTTGTGTCCCCTTGGTCACAGCATTTTTAGAGCAAAAGAACAGTTTACAGGCAATTGTGCACGCAGTTTATACATCAGCATATATATTCCAGCTGTCCTGTTTTCAAAGACATGTCAGAGACCCAGTCAGTCTATGAGCAGGATTATGATAGTGATTCTACACCGGAGGTAAATGTGCCAAGGAGGTATCTCAAAGGTGGCAAAAGTGGTCAGCATGTCAGGGAGGAGCCTACTTATTTGGCTCAATTGCAAGCTTGTCCACTTGCAATGGATTGTTTTCGGTATCAATCATGTTTCGAATACTGTGAGCTGATCTCACAAATCCAGCATCATCGGGAACTAGTCTGTTTATTTGTTCTACATTTACAGGATGGTCATGTAAACCTTGCCGGAGTGAATTTCACCTTGTCACCCGAGACTATTGCTCAGGCCACTGGGATACCAAATGTAGGGGAGGAATGGAGTAAATGCCAACTGTTAGACAGATTCTACTATGAGCCATATATCAAGCCCGATTATATGAGACACTTGAAGGCAGTTTTTCCTTTCAGATTCCTGAGGGATGAGTATGCACCTTTGATGAAACTCATCGTTCGATATTTCAGTTGCGAGGGCAGATTCTCACGTCTCTATGCGTACCATGTTTGTTTTTTGATGCATTTCACAAGGGTACATATGATGAACATTCCATTTTTCATGTGTCGCAACATAGAGAGGATGGTGCCTTTAGTACAAAGGAAGAGCCCAGCACATCAGCATAAGAGCATCTATCATTATGCATTGATTAAAATCATAGTGATGCATCAGTTGGCACAACAGGGCATTACTTGGGAAGATTTCATCTCCCGTGATTACTTTGCAGCATTACAGCCACCTCCCGAGATAGTTCATGATGAGGGAGCACCTTCACACCAGCCAGGCATTCCCGAGACTGAGCATATAAGTGCTCCTCCATATGTGACATACCAGCGAGGTCACAGGGCCTTATTTGCATCTACACGACGAGTACTATCTCCACCCAGGGTGGAAGGGGTCTCGTTGACTTCATCAGCACAGCGAGTGTTATCTCCACCTCGTGTGGAAGGGGCCTCGCTTTCGACAGCAGCACCGCAGGTACAGGATAAGGGCAAGAAGCCCAAGCATGAGGAGAGGCCTTCAGGTAAGCCATCAGGTTTTGTTACTATTCATGATGATGAGACAGCTTCAGAATTAGAGAAGACCCAATATATCAGGTATCTAGAGTAGCGGAATAAACAGCTTGAGGACCAGTACGTGATCATAGAGCTACAGAACATCCGTGAGAATCGCCAAGCTGCCCAACATAGAGAAATTGAGTTCACCTCTCTAGAGCAACAGGTAAATGAGGATCGAGAGGCTAATCTCGAGAGGGTCAACATCTACTTGGAGGAACGGATGAAAAAGGCCAATAGAGACAATGCGTTATTGAAACACATGGCTATGGATTACAAGGTCCGGAACCTAGTTTGCAAGGCGCGAATTAGGAGTCTTAAGGCAAAATTGAAGAAAGCGGTCAAGAAGCAAAAAAGACAAAAGGAGCTTGATCGTCTTCGGATTTTGGCTGAAACCTATTTAGCTGATCATGGTATTTGATTGGGGACCCCCAGCCCAAATTTCAACAAGTTCGGGGAAAATTTTGTCAATTTTGAAATTTTTTGTTTAATAAAAAGGTTTTTTGGCTCAACGCGTAGCGCGCAGCGCGCGACCCATAAGATTGGGAGGTCCAAATCACAAATGGTTTGCATTTTTGGATTTTTCATGATGAAATATACATTCTTAGCTATTTCCAAGGCATTTCATCAAGGTTTGGGTCCCCAAAAGGTCAAAAAACATGCAAAAAATGACCTCACTGCCCCTTTTTGAACACACAGGAAGCAGTCTTGGGAGAATGCACTTTTGGAGGGGCAAATGGACACCAAATTGGAAAATTCCACTTGGGTTAGAAAGTAGACATCCATACCTTTACAACGAGCTATCGTGAGCTCAATTTGGATGCCGTAAAGTGCCCCAAATGCAGGTGGAAAGGCGCGCGGTGCATAGGGCTCAGGCGCGCGGCGCATCAGGATTTTTTTGGCACAATTTTCATCTTCAGCTCAGGAAACGTAGCCAGTTTGACCAGTTTTGACTTGTGATGGATTTTTTCACACCTATTGATGTAATTAATGCAACATGATGTAATTTTTTCACTTTATTACTTGTTCTAGAAGATTCATTCACTAAAAAAGTGAAAATTAAATGAATGAATCGGTTTCCTACCTTATAGAGGCAAGTTGTTTTGACTGCCTAGATTGTAGTGATTTGTTTATAATTGGTTGAAACAGCTCCTAGGATGATGAGCTCGACCCCTAGAGGCAAGGGAATGAGTTAGCTTGCCTATATTATGTATTTTCTTAGTCATTTTCAGGGTTGGACTCTTGGGGAAAAGGTTTTGAGACTCTATTGTACATTTTACTTCAGCATTTTGGCAAAGGAAAGACCAGGGTTTTGCAGCACTGTTTGGAATTCTTGTGGCTTTATGTCTTGATGGTGTGCTTATTTCAGTACTTGTAAGTTTTTATGTGTATCATTTTCCTTCTCTCATCTTCTGCAATTGAACAAATGAAGTGTTAAGGTAGAATTCATAATCTGTAATGCTCTGCCTTTAAGTTTGTTTGATCTCCTATGTTTTCATCTGTTTAAGGAGAACTCTTGAGGTTTTCTTTCTCTCCTTAGCTCCTCGCCTGTCTGATCTACTCACCTCATTAGCTTTTAAGGCATCAAACAATTGCCTACCTTGCTCCAATCAGACCTTTGCAGAAACTGTGTCTCATCCCCGCACCCAAAATTGCCTTTCCCTTTGATTCAACAAAAACCCCAAAAAATCACCTTGAAACCTCTGCACTTAATACCTAGCCTAAGATTAGTTACAATTTCAGTCATCTCAAGCCTCATTGATTATATTTTTCCGAGATTGACCTGGAGAGAGCCCTCTCCTGTCCTCGTAGGGCTAGCTACGAGGCTGAGCGTGGTTTGATGTTGCCTTGAGTTTTGCCTTCCTCAGCCTGGGGAAAATTCGAGCGCTAACATAGGGTTTGTACTCTTCTAGGTCTAGGTTCATTCCTTTGAACCAATTTTCAACATGGTTTGGTATGCGTGTAGCTTGAGAGATGACATCCACTGAAAACATGAAATCAGTCCCTACAATGGTGATCTTGTCTTCCTTCAAGGTGAGGGAAAATATACTTGTGAGATGGTCATGGTAACCTACTTCCTACACTCTTTGACAAAACCATAAACAATTGACATCTTCAAAGCATTTCATGACAAATGGGGAGGAGGTGATTTCATTGCAATTAGAGGGTTCAAACCTCAATATCTTTCCCACCTCAGTATCTTTAGACCAAAATAATTGATGCTATTATAGCTAGGTGCCTTTGGGCTAGGCATAAATCCACAAATAAGATACTTTTTGTCTATTTAGTGGTGCTTGCGAGACATGAGAAGGATTGAGGGTGGGGTATAAATGACACATAATGTTTTAGTAAGGCTTTAATTGTAAAGAAATTATGGAAAAATTTCCAGGGCGAAGGTATTTGGTAATAGGTTATTAAAGATAAATTTCTAAAAAATAGACAGCTTAAGGAATGGATTAAAGAGGCGGCTCCAAAGAAGAAGGTGGCATCTTATATATGGAGAAGCATGATGAGAAACAAATATTGGCTACTATGAAATCTAATATGGGAGGTTGGAAGGGGGAATAGGATAGAAATAGGACTAGATGATATCAAAGGAGTGGAGGGAATACATACTCTTTCTATTTGCATCCTTGAGCATTTACATAAGAAAAGGCTTTAATTTATGAACTAAATCTCTTGTGATTGAGGATCTTCTTCTGTTACAAGTTATTGGCTTAATGAATTTGAACATGGATTTCCAGAGGATCTATTTGTGGAATGGGAACGTTTCACAACACAATCAAGTCTGACAGGTTTAAAACTCACTGAGAAGAAAGAAAAGCTAAAATGGGAAGGTGTTATGCATAATGAGAAGATCTCGGTTAAAGAGATTTATAAACATACTTCTCATGGATGTGGCTTGAATGATAATGCTTTTTGGTTTTATAACACGTGGAGATGGGATATACCTCTCAAATTAAAATATTTTGTGGCTAGTGGTCCACAATAATATTTTAACTTGGTATAATATCCATAAAAGGGCCTTTCAGGATCTTGGAAACTGCTCTTTATGCAAAGAATATTTAGAATATGTGGAACATCTATTTCTAACATGTCCTTTTGCGATCTTGTTGGAAATAATACTGAGAGGGGGGTGAATCAATATTATCAAATTCTTTTCAATATACCATCCAAATTTATACTTTAAATAATTCTTCAGATATTGATGATTAACTTGTATGTCAGTACCATATAATAATGAACAAGAACAATGAAAAACAGATAGTCACACCAAAGAACTCCAGATATAAGGTGGAAACCCAATGTGGGTGAAAACCACCTGCTACAATATGTCTCTATCTTCTTTCAATTAGAAACTTCTTTTACAATGATTTTGTACTGGTGTAGTCCTTTACCAGTACGCAGGTTGCAACCTGCAGAGAGCTACAACTCTCTCTCGTTTTCCAGTCTCTCCTGGAAGGGAGCTACAACCCCCTTTGCTCTTTTACTTCTTTAAGGACCACGTTTCATTAATTTTCAGACTGGATCCAAGAACATCAAATAATCATCAAGTACATGTGAATCAACCAATTTCCTTATACAATAAATCCAATGAATCACCCAAACTTCTCAGAATGTTGTAAACAGAGAACCAATACCAATAATCTAAACCCAGAACACTGCAGCAATAGATAAAAGGCAGCTAATAGATATTTCAAAAATAAGCCCGCAACTTCACCAATATAAACCTGCGGATATCCACAACTTTTCTGTGCCTGGACTGCGCAGATCCGCACCTGGTACTTCTGCTGCTCTGTGTACTAGCGCACTTACTCCTTCTGTTGAACTGCGTACCGCAGCTCAGATCCACACCTGCACTGTCTGCTTGACAGCGTACCTCCGCACTGGTCCTTCTGTGCCTCTGCGTACCTCCGCACTGTGCCTTCTTCTGCACTGCGTACCTCCGCACTGTGCCTTCTTCTGTACTGCGTACCTCGCACTGAGCCTTCTGCAGCGCTGCAAACCCCCGCACTGCGCCTTCTCCTGCACTGCGTACCCCCACACTCACGCCGTGGATCGCCTGCGAACCTCTGATTAGGGCCAAATTAACAGTCCAACAATGTACCACAGATTGTCAGATCCACAGATCTGATCATGCGCCCAAGAGATCACACCCTATCAACAGATCCGCCTTACCATTTACAGATTTCACCTTAATATAGATCTTACTTTTCAAACTGATTACCCAAAATTTTAGATCTTAAGATATTAAAATTTCACAAGTGACTAGCCAAATGATCTCCTTTCCTTTTTATAGGCAAGCCCTTACTAAAAACCATGAAACAAAACCACAGAGTGCTAATACAAGGGACCCAAAAACCTGGGGCTCAATAATTTAGAATCAATACCACGGACCAAATCCATAGGATCATGAACGACGGACTAAATACCATGGGCCAAACATACGAAACCTCACGTGAGTGCGCTTCTCTGCATTGGAGTGAGTGAACAGGGGTCCGCACCTTCTGAATGGATAACCTGTGGGTATGACCGCACCTCTTGTTCGGGGTACCTGCGGGTCTGCACCTTTTGAACTATGCACCTGCGGACCTCTTATTTTCCATCATTTTGAGAGCCTGATCAGAGTTTTGCCACTTGAATGAGTTGCCATCAAGTACAACACTTGTACCATAGAGCCAAACCAGAATCATAATGCCAACAGATCTCAGTATGGAGTAGGGTTCTTCAAACCCTTAAAATACATGTAATCTGGAACATGGTTTCCATTCAGAGATGTCTCACTCAATGGTTTGAAGGTTTCAAGACATATCGTTCCTTGCATTTCTATATTTTGTGGGGTATATGGAGAAGCAGGAATGAGATGATTTCTAAACAAACATAACTAGATACTAGAGATGCCTATTTAAAGATATTTGTATATTTTATAGAGATATGGCTAATGAAGGAGGAACAACCTCGAAGACATTTTCGACTCATGGAGCTAAGGCCATACTAATTTTTTTTATTTTTATTTTTTATGGAGCATCCACCCACAAGGTTTGTGGAAGTGGGACACATTTTGTTTTGAAGCCAGAAAACACCTTCCATTTCAGTTGGTATAGTGGCACAGGGTCAAATAATAGAGTTGAGCTAATCATACTCTTGGGGGCACTTCTATGTGCTAACTAGCTTGCAATTAAAGATTTACCTATGTTTGGAGATTCCAAGATGATCCTAGATTGGGTACAATTGAGAAAAAAAATTGGACCACCTTCCCTTACTTTTTGGATGCAATGCATAAGATCTTTGATGAATACCTTTCAAATAATGGCCTCTAATAATTTCTATAGAGAGTAGAATTAAGTGGCAGATCTCCTATCAAAGAAGGGATACAACTGTGTGCCAAGGATGATTTTCTACTTAGTTTTCGACAAAGGAATCCTTTCGCAACTCAGGGAGTTTTAACTTATAAAGGGATGCCCTTGAAATTTTTTCCTTCATATCATTTATTTGTCATCTGTCCATGAAAATTTTCATAGATCATGATATGTTTTTGTCATGTTTGAATCACATATGTTATATTTGTCATCATAAAAAACCTTTAAGCTTTTTTTGTGAAAATATATATAGTAGACAATTTTAAGAAATAAAAGAACTATAATTTAGAGTAATAAGATAATTAGAAATTTAACCATTTTATTTTAAAATCTAATACATGGCATTCAAAAACATTAACAATGAAATACCAAAGTATTTATCTACTTTTTATTAATGAAAATCGATAATTTTTTCCTTATTAAAAACAAAAAGAAATTTAACCTATCTATATTCTTGAATACTTGATTAGTCCAAATCTAAAATAAATCTAATAACCATGTTCAATTCCAATTCTAAGTCCACTCGACTAGTGCGTTGTGAACCATTACAAGTAGTTACATAAAACAGTCCAAGCCCAATTTTAAAATTAGCATCACAAAAAAACTCTAACTTCAATCTAGATCAGAACAGGGATCCAATCGAACTTCTCAGAGCTTGGTTAATTGAGACACCAAACATCTAATGCTACCATTTACCACACTTTCAAAATCGTTAACAACGGCTGCAATTTGAAATTTGTCGTAACTAATAGTCGGGTAAGTCAAGAGCCATCGTCATCACTTGCATCAAACTCCCATATATTGGATTAGTTAAACACGCCGATTTTTCTCCGTTGTAATCCCTCGGGGAGATTTTTTGTTTTGATTTGGAATCTCAATTGTGAGCAACCCAACTTCTTATTATTGGACTTCCAACATCAATCATCAATTTTCTGTATTCGCACTTTGGGCTCTGAATCCCTGATTTTGTACCCCCACAATAGACACACATATATAGCATATTAGAGATCTTATTCTGTGGAATTTATATGCAATGGGGGTTGATTTTAATTTTTTAACAAAGACAACTTCAGGATCCATAGGATGGCTCATCAGCACTACCATATTGTATCCCTTAGATACATGTACAACCAAGTACTAGGCGAAGGTTTATGCCGGGTCGACAGAAATATAGGTTTGTAGCTCCACCGTGTATTTTCCTTAGAATTAAATCGGGTTGTTTCTTTTTTTTGGAATAGGTTTTGTTAAATTCACTATCTGACACATGTATTTCCTTAGAAATCATCTGGGTTGAGCATTTTGAAATGGGTTTTGTATTTGGTTGCAATTTGGGTCACTGGATCCTTGGGTTATCCTTGGGTTAGTGTGCTTAGATTTGTTTGGGTTGATCCTCCTTAGCACACTTGGAACTCACTAACACTCCCTATCACACACTCTTATTCATTCATTTCCATGCAATTGAAACTAGTTCTCCCTTGTGTTTCCCAAGCACTTCCTAACATGCGTTGGTGCCACACCCTAGAACCTGGCACATCTTGGCATGCCTAACATGTCTTGGAAATGTCTCACATGTGTTAGCACACCTTGGCACTCCCTAGTTATCATGCCCTTATAGATAGCCTTATTTTTTTTTGCGATTTGGGAACCCAACCAAGTCATTGAAAAAATAGTGTTGTGCATAGCCCAAAGTCTCCCTTTATTTGAAACTACTTTTTCCCAACCCCTTATTGCAATCGCAGGCTTGCCTCCTGCAAGTACTATTTTTTCCCAACCTCTTTGAAAGGTCTTTCATTTTCCTTTTCCTTTTCCCCTTATAATATTTTGTTATGATTTTTGTTGTGAATTAAGAAGGTGAGATTTTCAACCTGCTCCATTTGAGATTTGTGGTTCTGAAGCTAATCCTCCTTTCGATAAACATTCTTCCATTAGTCTAACCTTAGGCTTGAGAGTGCTAGGGAAATTTGAATGTTTATGCTTATTCACTACAATTTTAACCCCTGTAGGGAGGCTTGACAATTCTGTCTCCTTCATCTTATTATAGTCAACCCTTAGCCAAAATTGAAAGCCTATACAACCGCAAACAAATCCATGGAAAAATGACATATAACCCAGGGCTAACATCCAATTTTCCAAAACCCATGCCACGAGAGATGACTTTTGCACTGTCTTACCATAAAATCTTCCTACCAAAGTAGTTTCTAACAAGTTTGGGATATTCTCGAACTTGATATCCTTACCAATGACCATTGAAAAATTATCTTGTTTCACTCTAACATAGAGCTTTGGCTTAGACAAAGCTCTGGAACCATGGGGGACTAAAAGAGGCTTAAAAATCTTAAATGAAAGGGAGTTTGGCTGAGACTTAGGGATACCTACTACCTCAAAGCTAGAATGAGAGCTTAGCTCTTTTGCACTACTATTTTTTCTCAAAACGAAAACAACCTTGGACAATTCATGCTCAAATTAAATATCTACCTTGGAACACCATCCATCTTGGAAACATCTCATGATTTGGTTGGAGATGATCTGTTAAGATAATGAAGTGTCACCTGTAAATTCATACTAGGATTTGAATGCCTCTGGTGGACATGATTTTTCTCATAATTAACAATATCAACTTCCATTCGAAACTGTGGAGGGACATAATTAATTATTGACAGGACCCATTGTCTGACAACCAAGACAGTGAAACCCTTGGGAGAAAGAAAGAGAGTACATGAAAAACTTGTTGTCGGAGAAAAGTGCCTTCAACTCTAACCACTAGGTTTGAACATGTCCAACTTTGTAACAATTGAAATAATGAAATGAGCTTTTCCAATAATCATTGTTATGGGTCTAGACTTTTTCCTTGTAAACCAATTCAATGGCCTTGAATAAAATATCTTTGATATCTACTTTGACTAGAATCTAGGCCCAATGCCTATTAATTGAAACATACCAATTAGGGCCCAGAGAAATAAATCTACCAAACTTCTTGCTAATAATGTGAAGGGCCTCCTTTGCCTAGAAGACAAAGGGAGGGTTCGACAGTATAGCCCAAAGTTGTTGCACCGAGAGATTTTTGCGAGCGAGATCATAATCCACCAGCCATATTTCTAGGACTAGGCTCGATGGTCCCCAATCTCATTCTGCCTCCTTGATCTTATTATAGTCCCCCCTCAACCAAAATTGAAAGAATATCCAACTGTGAACAAATCCATGGAAAACCGACATATAACCCATGGCTGACATCCAATTGTCCAAAACATATGCCATGAGAGATTCCTTTTGCATTGTCTTACCATAAAATCTTGCTACCAAAGTAGTTTTTAACAAGTTTGGGATGTCCTCGAACTTGATATCCTTACCAATGACCATTGAAAACTTATCTTGTTTCACTCTAACATAGAACTTTGGCTTAGGAAAAGCTTTCGAACCATGGGGGACCAAAAGAGGCTTAAAAGGCTTAAATGAAATGGAGTTTGGTTGAGACTTAGGGATCACTACTACCTCAAAGCTAGAATGAGAGCTTAGCTCTTTTGCACTACTATCTTTTCTCGTAACGAAAACAATCTTAGACAACTCATGCTCAGATTAAATATCTACCTTGGAACACCATCCATTTTGGAAACACATCATGATTTGGTTGGAGATGATGTGTCAAGACAATGAAGTGTAACCTATAAATTCATCCTGGGATTTAATGCATCCTCTGGACATGATTGAGCTCATAATCAACAATATCAACTTCCATTCGAAAATATGGCGGGATAGAATTAATTCAAATTCCATTCAAAACTGTGGTGAGATAGAATTAATTGTTGACAAGACCCACTATTTGACAGCCGAGACAGTGAAAATCCTTGGGAAAAAGAAAGAGAGTACACAAACTTTACTTGTTGTTAGGGAAAAGTGCGAAAGCAACAAAGCTCCATCTTTTCTCAAAAAACATTCGAACCATTATTTTATAATATCCTTTAAGAGTATAATAAAGAAACTATAAATTTCATATCAATAGAGTGTTCTCTTTATAATAATATCTTTTTTCTCTATATAAATGTATAGAAAATTCACTAGATAATTTTCCTCATTCCTAAAATAATATCTAAACTATGAGGATGATATCCAAGGGACTTAATAGCACAACCTTCTACTCATAATCTACAACACTCAACCACTCAAATTAACTCATTACATGTCTTTGAACTAGAAAAAATTCTTAAAAAAAAAAATGATTAAAAAAACACCATAAAACACAAAATATTATTGTTTAAATAATATGATAAATATATCCACTCTAAATAAAATTTATAATTAATAATATAAATTAATAATGCTATTGGATATATAAAGAAAATAAAACCCAGATATAAATAAAAGTTCAAAATAAGATTGTTATTTTACTTGGGTTTCTATATGTTTGGAGGTGGGATGGGGGAGTTTGAGAAAAAAATAAGTGTAAAAAAAAAGAGTGAAACAAGAGTTTAAGATTACACTTATTAATCTGCTTTCCCACCATTTTTTGTAAAAGAAGGCCAACATATCAGAGCATGTGGGAGAGTTTGAGAACAAATAACTGTAGAAAAAAGTAAAAGGCCAGGTTCTCGTTTGAGGTTGAAGTTCATCCACCGTCTCCAACGATACACACAGAAAAAGGTTTGTGTTTCTCGCTCCATGAAATTGTTTCTGCTGTCTGATTACACTAAACAAATTCAAGGTGTAGGATTTTGGGGCATTGGCAGTTTAAACTTGTTTGTAGGGAAATTTACAATGGGGTTTCTAGGGATTTTGCAATTGATGCTCACAAGCTGAATTCATTCGCATGTTTTGTTATTTTAACATCTAAATCACATTGCGGTAGTGGTCGTGAGTTTTGTTGAATTGTGTTATGCTTCAATTTTTTTTCCCATCTAGTTTTGATCAGCACAACCTCCACTTGAGCTTAACCAAAGCTTTGTGGATTATTGAAGTTTATGAGTTTTTCCAGCTGAGTCGATTATGAAATGGACAATAGCATTCTTTTATGTGAGGTCTAGGACATTGTGGAAAATGACAATCTTGCACATTTTCTGAAGTATAATGTTTGGTATGTGAAGTATACACACATGATGGTTGAGTTTAGGCTGAGCCATGGATTTCAAACTTTCAAAGAGGGAAGGGATTGAAATCGGCAAATCAGTATAGAATGTGTGGAAATTTGACAATGTTTGTGTATATGCTTTATAATGTAATGAATGCGGATGGGTTATTTCATTCTGAAAACCGAACAGTTGAATCGAAAGTCGGAGTTTAAGCGCGTTCGACCAAGAAAGTTACTACGCTCAGTGAATTCCTCGCAATCAACTAACTGATCATAGCTCTTTATTATTTTAAAGTCTAAAGGCCCCAATGCCCAGCCTAAAGTAGGCTCCTCTCCCTCTCCATAACTAAAGGGGTCTTTCTAAAATAGTCTTAAATATAAAACTTAATAAGCTCAATACTGCCAAACCATGGGGTCACCAACGGCAAGAAAAGGAGACAACCCATTAAGGATGCTCTAGACCCATAAAGATCCTATTATAGATCTATACTCCTGGGGATTATGCTCTCTACTGTCTCCTTGCATTTCTTCCCAATGGTAAGAAAAGGAGACAAACCATTAAGGATGCAATAGTCCCATAAATATCCTATTACATATCTATATTCCTGGGGTTAGTTTGCTCTATACCATCTCATTGCATTTGACAATTACTAAAGAGCTACTAGATCTGTTAATTGATCAACTGCTTTCCCACCATTTTTTGCAAAAGAAGGCCAACAAAGCAGATCACGTCATGATATTACTTTCCAAGGAGATTTCTCAGGTATGCCCGGGGAGATTAGCGGGTTCGTTCGATTGATATTCTCGATTGATCCATAATTTGTTTTGGATTTGCTATTTGAATAGCCTGGGGAATGGGTGAAGTATTTGAAGGATACGAGGGCAATATTGCAAGCTCTCTGCAAATATTTCACGAAAATGCACCTCAGCAGTTCTTCTCAATGGAGGTAAGAGGATCGATCATATGGTCCTTGCACACTTTTATAGAAATTATTAATTTTTTCTTTCAGTTGATACAAAAACCAAATGTAATAAAGATTGAACCTTTCAACTCTCCTGATCATTTGATGTGTTCATCAATGCACCATAGGAAGATTTCCATATTACCCTTTCCCTTGTATCTTCAACCTATTTTCTTTATTTTTTGGCTAGTTGGAAAAAAAAATCAAAACTGATACTTGCTAGACAACAAACCATTCATTTAAGACAATGGTAATATCATGCTAGCTAAGCTGTGGTGAATGATATTTTGGGGTTCCTCACGGCACATATATATTGAATTAGTTCATAGGAGGATTTATCATTAGAAATTTTTCACAAGATGTATAGTGGCAAATCTGAGCAACTACTGCGGGGTAATAGTGATGAAACCCTAAAGCTTGCTGTTGTATGACAATAAAGCTATTGTATAGAGACTAGTTGACAACACAACTACTATGAAAATGATAAGATCTTAATTCTAATTTCTTTTCGCTTCTTCAACTTAAATAGGTTGGGTGAAAGCAACACATGACTGTAGATATAACTAGTCATTGAAGGAAAAATATCAAAGCACTAAACATATTCCATTGTAGGCAGATCAAACTTCAGGTGAGAATGAAGAGATTTAATGAATTTTGCAAATTTCATTTCTTTAAATGGCTGAAGGACTTAGAGGAATGCTTGACATTAACATGATTTAAAATATTCTTTAGTAGAAGGGACCAGGGCACATCTCTATCATGCTTCTATTTCAAATTACTGGATCATATCTAGGCAGAGGTATCTTGGATTATTGATGACATATATGTTTTTGATATACACATGAATAGTGCTACCAAATTAATGTTTGTCATGATCATTCATGCTTAAGCATGATCTAAATATCCAAGTGCCCAATTGTCATTGAATTTTTGGCTCCATCTTTGTTTTTGAAATGAATCCTCCACATGCAGCTCTAGGACTTGATTCCTTGGGAAACTAACTCAGTTTGTTTGGGCTATTGAATCAACCCCTCAATAGATCAACAGAGAGATACAAATGGCACCATACTAGCCATATTTATTTTGAAACTAGTAATCAATTAGTACCTTTTGCAATATCTATTTTGAAACTAATACTCAATTAGTACCTCTGGCAAGCATCTCTTGGTACTGAGTGAGAGAAGACTGTCTTTCCAATTTGATTTCATTGTAGAACCTGGAAATGGACTCCTTTGCTAATCTGTCCACTTCCACTTGCTCATGAATCTCAGCTTCTTCATCCCCAAAAAACCACCTTGATGAATGATCAGGTACTAATGCTTCCATCCATTTTTGATCTTCATAACCCTCCATCCACTCATCAATACTCAAGCATGAAGTCTCTTCATTTTGAGAAAAGTCAGAAGCTTCTATGATTTCTTTTGTTGTGTACTCGTTGATATTGTAATCCAACTGCAAAATTGCAGAATGTCTTTTACTCCAATCACCCATTTCTCCCATGTCTTCTCCTTGACATGAATGCAGGTGGATGCATGGAAGAGCAATGTCAGCGAAATAGTGATGCAACTTCCTTTTCTTTGTGAAATGAACAGTTGGTCTTGCAGGGCTACTGGTGCACGAGAATTCATAGTCTTTGCTACCAAATGAATTGGAAGATTTGGAATTGTGATGAAATCTTGAACTTCCAGCCAAGTTCTTCCCCAACATCTTTCCTTCATTTATCATCAATAGGAAATCTTGTAACATTTTGTGCTGCTTTACAACACCTTTTTTTATCATAAAAAGGGCGATCCTCAACATACCCCACAACTGTTTCCTCATTCCAAGTTTATGACCTGCACTTTGAAACTAGACTATGTCCATTCTACTTATACCTCTGGCTAGCTAGGTTTATTGATATATCAAGATATACCAGACTAGTGATTGGGCATGTTTGAACTGAAGAGGAAGATGCTCAAATAATGACTTAAATAACAATAAATTAGTGAGTGATAAGGAGGGTTTATATAGATCTTGTAGGAGCTAGGGCAGGGATTAAAATCAAAGTATTTACTAGTCCATGTGCATGACATGCGATGAAAGTTGGTGGATGGTGAAAGGACAAGACCCACTTACTTAGATGGTGTCGTGTGGATGACTGAGTTACCTATTAAAAAGCAGCCATGTAAATCCTGTGGGTCTATCAATGAAATCGAAAATCCTTTTTAAATTGATTGATGCAAATGTAGCTTTCAACTGAACAGAAATGCATTAATGTAGATTGGGCTATCCTAAGTGCTGAAAAAGGCATGAAGGTTCTCTTTGACAATCAAGCCCTATATTGTTCATTAACCCAGGAAACCACAATCTTGATCCTAAATATAGTTTATCAGAAATTTTAAAATTTAATTCTGTAAGTGATGCATTTATAAGTTCTTGCAGATCAATTCAATCACAACATATCTCTTTCAAAACCATCAAAATATGTTATCATCACTAATAATGAAAACTCAATCTTGTCGCATGTTGTCTTTGGAAGAAAGATTGAAATGATTAGGGCATTATGTTCCAGAGTATCAGAACAAATTAGAACATTTTTTCACTAGCAGCTAGGTAGTCTAATTTATATTCTGAAGTGATGATTCCAAGACCAACTAGAGGCACTAAGAATAATCACGCAATTATAATGGCTATAGTTGTTTGCGGCCCAAGCTTTGAATTAATGAACCTCCAGTGAGGTTGCCACCTAGAGCCAACATTATGCATGGAACCATAGCACCCTTAAGGATGATGTAGTTGTCAATAACAAATAAAATAGGAGCATCATTTATCAAGATTAATTTCTTAAAAAATGGAATAATTTCAATGACCAATGCAAGGACTAAAGCTATTATCAGTGGTTGAAGTAGTTGTTTTATTTTCAAGCATTTCCAAAGAAAATATACTTGAGAAATGGCCTGCATTTCCCTCGAGCATCAATACAATGGTTTTAGCTTATTTTCAATAATTCCTTATTTAGCGGTCAGCAAGGGGATCCTCATAGATTCAATGGTGTCTATATCTATTTTATCCATGTCAGCTTCGAATTCAAGTCTTCCCTTCACGCTGCTTACTGGAGGAGGTGCAAGAAGATGGAATAAATAGGTGTACATAATCACCAAATGATATATACACATTTCCAATTTTATTTCATATCACAGAATCACCAAAAGGATTGTTTTTATCTCCACATGCTACACCAATCAATATGAGAGGCACATTCCCATTGTTCCCAAAAGTACTCCAGTTTTCTTTACCACCCCCCAACGTAAGTGGATATATATGATATAATCTTGGGAAACATTAAAAGAGGATAATAAACTTCAAATAATTCTTCACATTCAAGATAAATGAGGCCATCCTACTTCAGATGTATATCTAGGTAATGACTCAAGGAAGAAGAAAGACCACAAGGACATCTATTTTGAAGGATGTAAAAATGTATCACCTTGTAATTTGTACATGATCTATATTAATCTCTCCTCTTACTATAAAATGAAATTTTCTCTTCATGCCTATGTACTCGGCATATTTATCATTCATTGGAGCTTCATTGTCTCTAATAAATGTTGGAAATAATACTGGGGGGTGGGGGGGGGTGAATCAATATTAGTCAAGTCAATAATATTTTTCTTTTCATACTCAAATTTATATACGCTACTTCCATGTGGGCAACTTGCATGTACACGCAACTGTGTTTAAGGAAACAAGCGTATATCCAACAAACTAATGATTTAGTTAATTCATCATATGTTTATCTTTAATCTATGCATCAATACTTTATTAAACATTAAACAATAACCATATGCAATTAATAACAGAGTGAACCATTACACATAAGCAACACACATGAACACAAAGATTTAAGGTGGAAACCCAATGTGGGTGAAAACCACCTGCTGTTGTCATCTCTATCTTCTTTTAATAATAAGAAAATTTATTTACAACATTGTACTAGTGTAGACTCATACTAGTACATAGGATTCTACTTGCAGAAGGTTACTACCTTCTCTCAGTCTCCAGCTTTTACTAGAAGGGAGCTACAAACCCCTAGCTCTTGTACTAGCCGATATGTTTACTAGCACATAGGCGCCAACCTACAGAAGGCTACAACCTTCTCTTTTCTTCCAGGGACCACGTTTCATAAATTTTCATACTGGATACTCCTGGAACACAACACCATAATCTGAAGGACACGTTTCATCCAATTTTCATACTGGACCCATCAACAACATTGAAGCTCAAAATCAATCACCACTGTAATACAACCATCAAATACATCTGCATCAACTAATCACTAAAACTCAATCCTCAATTTCTGAATCAACCATAGCTGAATCAATCAATCCATGAATCTCTGACACAACTGAATCAAACATTCATTCATACTTTAATCAACTTCAACAAATCAACTGGAACAGAGAGATCACTGTAACTAGTACACAGATTTGTACCCAGAACACTGCATCATCATTCAGAACCTGCTGTAACCTCAAAACCATACATTAGAGTGTATACGCAACTTGGAAGAGCCGAACCAGCATGTATACACAACTTCATCAAAGTGAACCAACGTATAGATATGCAAATACTTACTTATAACTTCGCTGCACTTCCCGACTTCAAACATACCCAAATCATCACATATAATGGATAATACATGTGTTGGCAACCAGATCTAGCCCATCAGATCACATAATGGTAAGTCATTATGATCTTGATCCATTATTAGATCTCATCCATCATCACTGAAGCAAATCATAATCAATCAATCTGAACACTGTTACCAGAATGTAGTCACCAGAACATAAAGCAAAACCCAGAACTCTACATCAACAATCGGAACCAACTGTAACTTCAAACATCATAGTTCATAAGGTATACACTGCTTCGATGTTTCGAACCTGCATGTATACACACTTTTATCAAAGTCAACCAGTGTATACATCTGTAAATATTCATTTATAATTTTTCAGATATTCCATACTTCAATTATACCCAGATCATAATATTTATAGAACAGCACATGCATCATTATACAGATCTGGAATAAACATGATCAAACCATATAAAGATAATTCATTCCAAGCCTTAAGATCCCGATCCATAATTAGATCTTGTACTCCATCAACCGCTAAGGTTCCTCCTTAGCTCAGATCAAGCAAAGCATCATAAACCCATAGCCTGCATTGTTATGAAACCAACTCAAGAAAAGATAGAAAAGATAGATCAATGCCTTAGAATTCAGCCTCTTCGAGGGGGCAACCTCCTTTACATTACATAAATGAACAATTCTTGGATGATTCAAATGACAAAACCTCCTTTCTATATATAGGAGTCTAAGGAGTCACAATATAATCTAGCCGACCTAACAATAATAATATAAAGCCACAAAAATAACAATAGAGGGATTATATGGGGCACAGTGATAACAATATGGGGGCAATAGGGGCACAACAATATTAATAAGGGGTATAACTACAATAGTAATGGGGTAATCACTAGTATTATAGGGACCCAACATGCCCCTCTCCTTCAAAAAAGTGTTGTCCTCAACACTTGAGTAGTTTTGGATACTTCTGCATAAAATTCTCATCCTCCCATGTGGAATCTTCAGCGGATAAGTTCTTCCACTTGATAAGATACTCTGAAATTGAACGATTTCGTAAATGTTGAGTTCTTGTTTGTGTGACTGCTTCCGGTTCCAACATAATTTTTCCTTCCTCGTCAAGTTCTGGCAATATTGTTTGAACTGGGAGCTTGTCACCTATAACCTTCTTTAAACATGAAACATGGAAAACTGGGTGCAATCGAGAAGCTGCAGGAAGCTCCAATTTGTATGCCATAGTACCAATCTTTTGCAACACCTTCTACGGACCATAATACTTTGGTGATAATTTATTATCCTTCTTAGCTTGCTTGAGGGACATTTGCTTATATGGTTGTAGCCGTAGGAATACCCAATCACCTACATCAAAACTTCTTTCACTGTGATGTTGATCTTCCTGTTGTTTCATTCTATTCTGTGCCAACACGAGGTTATCCTTTAAGAGTTGGAGGACTTGTTGTTGATGTTCGATGTGATGTTACACTGCCTGAACCTTAGAATTTTCTCTTAAATATGATGTGATGGATGGTGGTTGATACCCATAAAGTGCCATAAATGGGGTCATTTTTGTTGCTGTATGGAAGGAAGTGTTATACCACCATTCAGCCAGAGGCAACCATTTCACCCATTGTGTTTGTTTATCAGATACAAAGCAATGAAGATATCCTTCCAAACATTTGTTTACTATCTCAGTTTTCCCATCAGATTGAGGATGATAAGATGAACTATGAGCTAACTGGGTACCGAGACAAGAAAATAATTCTGTCCAAAAATTTCCAGTGAAAATGGGATCTCTGTCACTTACAATAATCTTTGGGTTTCCATGTAGCTTTTGAATCGTTTCCATAAATGCAGTAGAAACTGTACTGGCTTTAAATGGATGTGATAATGCACAAAAGTGTGCATACTTGGTAAGCCTGTCAACTACCACCATGATGACACTCTTTCCATCAGACTTGGGTAAACCTGTGATAAAATCCATTGAAACCTCCTCCCAAAGTTGGCTTGGAATGGATAAAGGTTGTAATAGACCCGATGTCTTAATTGTTTCAACTTTATTTTGTTGGCAAACCAAACATTCTACCACAAACTTTTGACTATCTGATCTAAGGCCATCCCAAAAAAATTCCTTCTTAACCCCGTGGTAAGTTTTTAAAAATCCTGAGTGCCCTCCTAAGGGAGAAGTGTGCAATTCCATAAGAATCTTTTGTTTTAGCTGGGAATTCTTACAGAGGTATAAGCGATCTTTGTACCATAATGAATCATTTTTCCAGCTAAATGTATCAGACGTACTGGAATCTTGTTGTAACTTTCGAATAAGTTCCCACACTTCTTCGTCATTCTTCCATTGCTCCCTTGCTTCGTTTATCCAATCTGGTTGGATAATAGAAATGGCGCACAAAAATGCTTCCACATCCTCATCCTTTCTTGAGAGTGCATCTGCCACCACATTTTGCTTCCCTTTTTTGTAGATGATTTCAAAGTCATAACCCAACATCTTTGTGACCCACTTTTGTTGCTCTTCAGAGGATAATCTTTTTTCTAAAAAGTATTTAAGGCTATCATGATCCATTTTTACCTTGAAGTGTCTTCCCATTAGGTAGGGTAAACCAACAACACTTCCTTACAAGATACAAAATTCCAGCCTCTAGATCTCTTGGATGAGGGATCCATATATAGATGTTTGAAGGGAGAGTGAGTCAGCTTCTGGGGTTTGATTAGTGTCTTCTCTCTGATAGTTCTTGATTCCATTTGGAGAATGAGGATCTCTTACTCATCCTTGGGCGAAATCGGGGAGGCAAGTATCACAGGAGAAGTTTCTAGAAGATTCCATGATTTTCCACCTCGCACACTGCCTCTGCCATTTGTCCATTCTCGCCCATCGCACCGCATAGAAGGGTTTTCCCACATGCATCGCACCCCATAGAAGGGTTTTCCCACATGCATCGCACCCTCTGTTAGTATTTAGGTGGGATGCATCGCACTTTGTCCGTGGAGCAAGTGGGATGGTCCAGTTTTGACCAGTTCTGAGTATTTTTTCATGGAGAACTTCTGAGAGGTGATGTAATCAGCTGACCTTGTTCTTTTAGGGGTTGGAAAAACACTTTTAGGGACTTAGGAGCCCTCGGTTTATGGACATTTATGATTGGGGTTGTAGTGCCCAAAAATGTCTATAACAGTAGTGTAGTAACATCCTATTCCATCATGTTCATTTGGTACCTTTTATGATCAGTCTTTGATATCAGTGATCCGGTTCATTCTTCAGCATCATTGACATTCTTATATGTATATTCATACATGTACTTGTTCGATCGTGATTAGATGATCCGTTATGTATTTTACAGTTCTGTATACTTATATACTTAGTGGATCCACTTGTACTTGATATGCAGACATGATTTACTTTCTCTGAGCATGGGTATGCCCGTCTCAGACAGTGTTTCCTTTTTATCTCCTTTTGTGGCTTGGCAGGCTGAACTCTGGTGAAGTCCTTCTCTGTTTTTGACAGATTTCCTTTCCATGAACTTGCTTAATACATTTCGGCCATCATGTACCCCTTCTAACCTCATATATTAGGGGGCATCTGTTATAGCTCCAAACCTCACTCTTGATGTTTGTGATGCTGCACTCATGGCCTAGGGAAACCCCTCGTTCTGGACCTGGTCCAAAATTTAAAAAATAGTGTTTTATTCCCTATAGGCAACATTGCCGTGAGCTAAATGCGTGTGTACGTCAGTTTGTGTATACCCAACTCGCGTATATATCTTAAAACACTTTAAAAAATTAAATCTACTTAATTTCAGGTGGCGTTCATGGGTTTTACCTATTGATTACCTATTAGTGCCCATGGCCCAACTGTTCCCAACGAATTCCCAACTAAAAAACTACCTTGGGATAAGTATAAAAAAGCTTCAATGGGAAGGCCTAAAGGAGGAGAGAAGAGAGAGAAAGGTTACTATGATGAGATTTCCCTGACCAGGTCTGAAGATCCTAGTGCCTCCTGCACGTCCCCCATTTACAGGAAACCCTTGTTTCCTTGTGTGATGATGTCTATCTACTACTTGAGATATCATGGAGTAAGTCATGGAAGGAGTTTCTTAAAGGCTTGAGACTAGACGAATCTCGAGGATGGTTTTGCTTGGAGCCTGCAAAAGGACGAATCAGATGAAATTATTCCTTTCTGTACTTTATTTGTCTATAATAAAAGAGACACTTGTCTTTGTTCCTGATATAAATCTTCTTCATGTTTATGATGTCCATGTTATGATTCATATATGAATGGTTGTTTAATTGCATAACTAACTACCTTTCAATATCCATATACTGCTGTACTTTCTTGAACTGATTGTTTTGCAGGTTGAAGGAGCAAAAGGAACTCCAAGAGGATTTGGACCCTGCCAGGATCTTCTTAATGAAGGACCCCCAGGTACGCCCTTTATCATATAGTTTGCTTATATTAGCATTATGGTTGTATGGAGTGTGTGTTTCTCTATATAGACAACCTATGATCTGCTAGGGTATCAACCAAAGACCCTAGGGGAATTTATCCCTTAAAAACAAGAAACTGTGCAAGACAAATGTACCAGATTCAATAGTGTATATAATTCCATCCAGTTAGATCTTAGGCCCCCACCTAGTTTAGCCTTAATCAAATTCCCAGATGGATTCGATTCTGATATGGCTTTCTAGCTGAGAGAGTGAAACCCCCCTGCTTTGGAAGATATGCAAAGCATAGTAGTCAGTGTTGAAACCAACCTGATATCTAAAAGAGCCAAGGCTAGGAGTGAAAGGAGGATACCATTAAAGGAAGAAAGCTCACCCTTTGAACAAAAGCTAGATGCCATAATTAAAGGAATTGATAGACTAGGGGACAGAGTAGAGACAATTGAAAGGAAAGCTCCTTGGGATGGTCAGCAAACCAACACAAGGAGAAATCCTAAGTTCAAGAAAAATCAAAACCTGAACACTAGAAAGAATGGTCCTGACCAAAACATTAGACCCCCTTTCCAGGAGAATTGTGTAGAAGCTTCCAAATATGAAAGCCCAAAAGAAGATACTCAAACTAATCTGATGGGGCTTGGTAATGAAGGAGAAGTTTTCTTGACCCAAGAGGATCAAGAGGCCCACATACTTAAACAATTTCAAACTCAATCAGTGGAATCATTCGACTTTAGGGAAGGATATGACACAACCATCTTTGAGGTGCACATGCAATACAATCTACGAAGTAGGAGAATTGATGTCCCTAAAGCAAACAAGCAAAAGGTTCCAAATCAGCCCAAAAAAGGTAAGACAGTAACCACACCTGTACATATTATTTCTAGATCAAACACTAGTCCTTCTAACCCTAGAATTGAAGATGTCTTTGATAATCAACCAAACAATAAACAACCCTCCACTTCCCTTCCTTCTAAGGGAACCGTGGAAGAACCTCCAAAAGTTGATCTAGGAGAATCACCAAATCAGGATCCCACTCTTGAAAAGGAGAAAAACATAGAAAACAGAGAAAACAGAGAGAATGCTGCTGTTTGAAATCCAAAGGCCCAAACAGAAAACCACTTTAATTTGGAAAATGAAGTAGGTAAGCTAAAAATTGTTGTCCCATTATCTGAATTAGCTAAACATGATGCCTACCAAACTCAAATCAATAGGTCATTGAAAATCACTTGAACTGAAGACTCAGTTAATCCTTTTGATGACCAGCCCGAATTAATCTTTGGCCTAGAAGTGAATGGAAAATCATTGGAAGGAGGAATTTCTCCCTTCTATGTGAGCTTAAACATATATGATAAGATTCTTCACAATGCCATGTTTCACTCTGGGGCATCTCATAATCTCATGCCCAAGTCTGTAATGGAAAAGATAGACCTAGACATTACTAGACCATACAAAGATTTGTTTTCTTTTGATTCTAGTCAGGTGAGATGTTTAGGATTGATAAAAGACTTGTGTGTCTCATTGGTTTAATACCATGCAAAGACAATTTTAATGGATATAGTGGTAGCAGATATACCACCAAAATATGGCATGTTATTATCCAGATCCTAGGGTGCCAAACTTCAGGGATCTCTTCAATTGGATATGTCATATGCTACTATATCAGTTTTTGGACAACCAAAAGGAACTATACAGAGAAACACTGATGAAATACATAGTAAGTAGTCAAGAAAGACCCCAAAATTTCCACATCTACTCAGTACACTCTGATATGGATTCATTCATTCTTTACAATACAGAAACCAATCCTTCCAATACTTTAGAAGTTTTAGCAGCAGAACCAAAAGAAATTAAAAAAGAAAAATCAAGTATTCATGTTCAAGAAATATTAGATAACAAATAAAAATAAGATGAGAATGAAAATCTAAACCCCACTGTTAAACAAGCTCCTACTACCCTAGACACCAATTATGAGCATGAAATCCTTTGGCATTTAGAATTTGATGGCTTAGTCAATAAACTAGGGGCAGGAGTAGGAGTTTGGCTGTACAATATAGAAAATGATCATGTTGAAGGCCACGCCTACAGATTAAATTTTAAGTGCACCAATAAAATCGCAGAGTATGAGGCTCTCTTGTTGGGTATTAAACTTGTTAGAAGATTAGGAGCAATCAGGGTGTCTATCATTGGAGATTCAGAATTAATAATTACACAGATTAAAGGAAAATACTTAACTAGGGATCCTAGATTAGGATATTATAGAGGAATAGTCATAGAAATTCTCAACACTTTTCTGGAAACTCAGCTTGCAACTATCCCAAGAAAACACAACATGCAAGCCCACAGTCTGGCCATGTTTGCTAGCACCTGCAAATTACCTTTTCAACCTAATCATTAGTTCACTGCTGAGATTAGGCATAGACCAGCCATCCCTGATAATCTGAAGAACTGGCAGGTTTTTGATAGTGATGAGCAAATCAATAATTTTTTAACTTTAGATGAAGATTTTTCTAATATTAACATAGATGTAGATATATTTATTAGTTTTAATCAAATAGATGAGGTAGAAATTAGCATTTCTGAAGAAAGTTCAATAAATATGCTTCATCCTACAAAATTCACACAAAAAGACCTAGATGAAACAAATGGACCTAGATGAAATAATTGAACAGGAAACTGAGGTTATCAACCCGAATGACAATCATCCACCTAAAGGATTGACTCCTCTAGAAGATCTGTTTGATTCCAATGACATTCCCAAGAAACCTAAAATGGATCCATTAAATGAAGATATTGAAGAAGACAACCTAGGAACATAGGACAATCCAAAAATTATAAAATTGTCAAAATCTTTACCTTCTGATCAGAAGCTAAAGTATATTGAACTTATGAGGGAAATCTAGGATTTCTTTGCCTGGAGTTATGAAGACTTTAAATCCTATGATACCTCTATTATTCAACACACTATTCCTCTGAAAGAAAATCAAAAGTCCTTTAAATAGAAACATAGAAGAATTAACCCTGTGCTATTACCATTGATTGAGAAAGAAATCAAATGCATGTATGAAGCAGGGATTATTGCCCCTATTAGATTTTTAGAGTGGGTATCTAACTTGGTACCTACTAGGAAGAAAACTAGGGAAATAAGGTTATGTGTTGATATGAGGAATGTGAATAAGGTCTCTCTTAAAGATAACTATCCTTTACCCAAAATGGATCATATTTTGCAAATAGTAGTGAGTTCTTCCAGAATTTCACTTTTAGATGGGTTTTCAGGATATAACTAAATCTTGGTTCATCCTGATGACCAAGAGAAAACTGCTTTTACAACACCATGGGGCACTTTTATGTACATCAAAATGCCATTTGGACTAAAAAACGTAGGAGCAACCTTCCAAAGGAAAATGGACATTGCCTTTGCCAAAGAAATTCATGATTTTTTGTTATATATCTAGATGATCTAACTGTTTTCTCTAAATCAGATCAACAACACTGGGACCATCTCAAGCAAGTCTTTTTAAAATGCAGAAAATATGGCATTTCTTTGAATCCAAAGAATTCCTTGTTTTGTCTGGAGGATGGTAAAATTTTAGGTCACATCATTTCCAAAGATGGCATTCGAATTGACCCTTCCAGGATTGAAGCTATTCTACAAATACCTCATCCAAGAAGTATTAAAGAACTTCAGGCTTTCCTAGGGAAGATAAATTTTTTAAGACGATTTATTTCTAACTTAGCTCAACTCATTAAATTACTAAATAGCATGCTAAAAAAGGATTCAAGTATAAAATGGACAGTAGAGGCTAAACAATCATTTGAAGAAATCAAAATGGCCTTAACCAGAACACCAGTCCTCACTAGTCCACAATTTGATAGAGACTTCATCATTTTTTCTTTTGCATCAAAACACACCATAGCTGCAGTTTTATTACAAAAGGATGATCAAGGATGTGAAAAACCTATAGCATTTTTTAGTAAAGCACTTAGAGATGAATCATTAAGATAAAAAATAATGGAAAAACAAGCTTTTGCACTGGTAAAAGCCATTCAAGACTTTAGAGTCTACATATTATACTGTCATGTGATAGTTATGTTCCTAATGTAGTTGTCAAAGACATCCTAACTCAGGATGGATTTGATGGAAAAAGAGGTAAATGGATAGCCACCATATTAGAGTATGATATAGAGATAAAACCTACAAAACTAATTAAAGGTCAGGTATTTGCCAAATTCATGGCAGAAACTAATTGTCAGGCCCTAGACATAAATGAACTGGATAACAAGGAGGAGATGGCGACTCCACAAATCAGCCAAGCCTTTTCAGACTCACCTTGGTATGCTGATGTAATTTATGTTTTACAAAACCTGCAGGCTCCTTCAGGGTTATCTAGAACCAAGAATAGGTTTTTAAAACGCTTCAAAGATTTGTATCTTAGATAATATTCCTTTTTGGAAAAATCATGAAGGAATTTTATTAAATTCTTTATTAGAAGATGAAGCTAACAAGGCCCTCCAGGAATTTCATGCAGGAGACTGTGGTGGACATCTCTATTGGAAGTCAACTGCAGATAAGATACTAAGGGCTAGATTTTATTGGCCAACATTGTTTGCAGATGTGAAAAGATTTATAACTTCTTGCCATAAATGTCAAATTTTTGAAGGCAAAAGAAAGTTGTTACCTTTACCCTTAAAACCCATTTCCACCGAGAAACCTTTCCAACAATGGGGTCTTAACTTCATTGGAGAAATCCATCCACCCTCTTCAGGCCAATACAAATGGATACTCACTGCCACTGACTATTTTACTAAATGGATAGAGGCCATTCCTTCTAGACAGGCCAATGACACTGTGATCATAGGTTTCCTAGAGACCAATATCTTGTCTAGGTTTGGACACCCCATTAAAATCATTACTGATAATGATGCAGCCTTCAAGTCAAAGAAAATGATTAGTTTCTGTAACAAGCATCAAATTACACTAGGCCATTCCACAGCCTACTACCCTCAAGGGAATGGACTGGCAGAATCTTCCAACAAGAGTCTAATTAGTATCATCAAAAAATTGTTTGAGGAAAAAAAAGAAAACTTGGAACAAAAAATTGATCAATTCTTTGTGGGTAGACAGGCTTACAACCAAAAAATCCATTAGAACCAGTCCATATGAGTTAGTATATGGCATGGTGTTATCCGGAAAACTAATGTCCATTCAGAGTTGCTAGTCCCACTAAGAAAAGTAGCTATCTTAGAAACAAACAATTTAAAGTCACTTGTGTTTTCCTTTATGAGAGATAGATGAGAGAAAAGCAGAGAGTACCAACCTTAGTCTTTCACTTGGCTGCTTGCTTGTTTCCTCTTTCCCTTGATAGAGCTTTCACCACTCCTTCCTCACTTGTCCTGCTTCAAATAACACCTGTAGAGTCAAAGCAGAAAAATACCATCAAAGCATAGAGATCTATAACCATAAACAATATAAGAGCAGATGTATATTAACCATACAAATGCATACACAAATACAAGATTCAGAGATATACAAGTACATGGAGGAAAACTCAAATAGCTTTATTGATAGAAGTAATAGAAGAGAGGATTACAACCAAGTTGTCTGATCCAGCGCCATCCTTCCAGCATGAAAGCCCTCTTCAACTCATGAAAAACTTAGATCACCCAACAATACAATGTTTCACAAAGAAAACAACAACACTTCTTTACAAAATACAAAATTCTAGCCTCTGGATCTCTGGGATGAGGGATCCATATATAGATATTTCCAGGTGGGTGAGTCAGCTTCTAAGATTTTGATTAGTGTCATTTCTCTGATAGTTCTTGGTTCCACTTGGAGATTTCATGATCTCTTACTCATCCCTGGGCGACTTCAGAGAGGCAAGTGTCAAATGAGTAGTTTCTAGAAGATTCTATGGGTTTCCACCTAGCAAACCACTTCTGCCATTTTTCTGCTCTCACTCATCGCACCCTACAGAAGGGCTTTTCAGTATGCATCACACTTTTTTCATGTAGCAGGTGAGATGCATTGCACCCTTAGCACTAAGCAGTCTGTATGGTCCAGTTTTGACCAATTCTGAGTAGTTTTTCAAGGAGAACTTCTGGGAGATGATATAATCAGCTGACCTTGTTCCTTTAGGGTATGAAACAACACTTTTAGGGGCTTAGAAGCCCTTGGTTTATGGACATATGAGATTGGCATTACAGTGCCCAAATATGTCTATAACAATTTCCCCCTAAAGCATGAGGTCGTAAATCTTCTGATGTCGGGTGAAATGCTTTATCATGAGGATCCAAGATTTTTCGAACTGGAAGGTGACCTGTAATAAGATACAATACAATACATTATCTTCATAATATTTTCATGATGTAGCTGAGGCGAGCATTCGAATGCTCAACTTTATAAATTCATTTTCATGTACATATGATAGACAATCATCTGTGTGACAGACTGATGATTCTGGTAGAGCCATCATCCCTTGGCTTGGATGATTATCTGTGCAGCTATGATGTACATTTGATGTCTTTATTTTCCTAAATATATCGCAACCTGGATGGATGAAACTAGGTCCGGGGTCTTCAAACTCGTCCGATCTTTGCCCAGAGTACAAGTCGATCCATGTTAAAGGATGTTCTGGTGTTGAACATGGAAAGACATCGCCTGATTACTAGCCAATGATGTAAGCTATTAACAGGCGCGAGAGGAATCACTGATAGTGATAATGACCCTCAAGGTATTGTAGTACAATTCATGTGGTGTGAATACATAAGTGGATGTCGAACACCACGCAAAATCTTTCGGTCGAAGGCCATTGATGTAAACCTATGCCGGAAGTGAGAAACTTGCCCTTGAGGCATGCAAGCTTTAGAGTACTCAAAGTGTTGTTTCTAAGTCAACTTATTGGATAATGAGCTGATGTTGACAAGAAGTGACCCGTCGTAGGAGGGCCTTAATGAATCCCCCATCTATGACATGAAACGGAGAAAATGATTTTGTGGAGGTGAAAATGATCTGATGATACAAGGTTCAAGGTGGCGGTCATGAAAGAATGAAGCGTGAAGGTATTGCAACGGATGAGATGTTAGTTACGTTGGTGAATTCTCTGAGCAACTTCTCTTGAACATATCGGTGACACTGAAATGGATTGGTAGCGTTAACCCCAAAAATCAATGGTACGGAGGACCAATGGTGATATGACCGGTGATTGGAATAACCCAACCCGACTCAATCATGGTGATGGAGAGAAAGTGTCATGTTCAAGAGTGACCTGCTACCAATGAATTTCTTCAAGTTTTCTTCCCAATTTTTCCCCAGCCATTGTTGACTAGTACCTATTTATTTTTGTCAATCTTGAGGAGGACAACATATGATTGTTCTATAATTTTCCCTTTGGGCAAACCTTTCACTATGTTTTAATGAGCCTAGCGATAGTGAAACTCACTCTTGTCTGCATGGTCAAGTTTGTCGCTATTGTTTTAACGAGTTTAACGACAAAGATAACTTAGTCCTTTTCAATTTTAGAGAGTCTAAAAAGAGACGGAAAGGAAACTCCAGTAGTCCTTTTTCGTAGTATAATACCTTAAGTCCAAAAAAGTATAAAATAATATGAAAGGGATGACTTTTCGATAGTTTTAACGAGCCGAACAAGACAAACGCTCGATATTTTTGTGTAATGATCCCTCAGGTCAAAAATATTAAAATATATGGGAGGGATGGCACTTCCAATGACTTGAATGAGCTGGAGAGGCTAAAGAGCTTAAAGGAGACTCGTTTTTTGAGGAACGAGTGATATTGTTTTTTGGATAGCAACTGGTTCCAGGTAAGGTTTGGAACTTTTTCAATCACGACAATGTAAAGAAGGTGGCTAATAGAATCACTCATCACAGCTATTCCTCAAAAGGGTAAACAATCAAATGGAGGTGTATGATCGGCTAAAAAAGAGTGGAGGTGATGGTAAGAACACAACCAAGGTTCAAAAGCTGATAATTATGCGATCACAATGGTTATTTATTGAAGGTGGGTTCATTTTTTAACGAGCTTGAACTCAGGGCGAACATGTGCTCATTGCTAGGTTAAATTTTAACAAGCTTGAACTTCATGTAAACCTGCTTGTGCTAGTCGTATAATAATGATGTCTCATCGATAGATTCATTTTTTAGGGAGCTTGTGCCATTCAAAAATTTGCTCCAGAGCCTTTTCGTATGCAAACTAGGAATGACCAACCTACGAGTTTAAAGGGTTGAGAGCCTACAAACTAAGAAAATAAAAGGTCACTTTTCACTTGCATGAAAAAAGGTTTGCATGCCCCCAGGCATAAGTAGAGTTTCCGGGTTACCATACAGAAGTTTTTGCGTTAGCAAGATTGTTCCATCCGTGTAGCAGACAAAACGATCCCTTGGCTTTGTCCATCGAAATGGATGAAGGTGATTCCAGTTCCAATCACCTAACCTTTGAGGGGGGAATCCTTTTCTAGTCTGAATCCATTTTCCTAAATGGACAGGGGTATCAGACTAGTCATATACCTACGCGGAAACCTACCTTATATCTGGGGTTTTCCTACCAAAGCAGACCAGGGCACATGCCTCTTGGGTTTCAGGCATAATCACCAAATCACTCGGGCTCATCAGGTGGACGGATTGGAGATTGATGAGACATTCCTTATGCAAAAATACCAGTTAGGGATAGCATTTGACTAGTAGCTATGTTTGAACCAGGGAATGAAAGCTGGTCAACTAAGTGGACTGCTCTACCTTCATGTGGAAAACACATCACTCGAAAGAGTGAGGAAACGATAGCTCCCATGCTATAAATGTAGTCACGCCCAAGGAGTATATTATAATCTAGAGGCCCTTGGACTACCATCACGTTTAGATAAATAGTTTTCCTTCTCAAAGTTATAGGAAAACTTGGAAGGATCCCTAACATCAACTGGTTCCTTTGTTGAAGCCTGTCAGATTTCGAATCTCAGGCAGAAACGATGGCGAACCAAGTGCTTTCAAAGCAGTTGAGGAAAGGATGCCCATAGAAGCCCCTTCATCTATGATAGTACCAACCATGATCATTCTATAAGATTGTACTATAATTCAGAATGGTACATTAGACGGTAGACGGGGTCTCCCTAGTAGATTCCAGTGGAAGGAAATGAATAGATTGCTTGGATGAGGGACCGAATAAACGGCCAGATAAATCTCTAATGAACTTCCTTCTTGTGGTAAAGGAACGGGTAGATTTCCCCTAGGTTCATGAGATTCTGTGTTGACAAAAAGAATTTGAACATTGTCGTCCTCATTCTCTTTGGTGACTGTATCATCTGAAGGTGGACCTTCTGAAGACAAGACTGGGTCGACTACCGTCTCGACCGATTGACTTTGGTCTGGTGTGGACTCAGAGGGTTTATCTTCAATAATAGATGCTTCAACCAACAACAAAGGTGTGTCAGTCGGATTTTCAACTAGCGATGGACTCGGCAAGAGTTTCTTAAATCCACGAGGAAGTTGTAGCAGTGAAGTAGGACGGTTATCCAAGACTCTTTGAGATTTTTCTAGGAAGGGACAATGGTGGAGGGCATGATTGCCTTCACACAGTCTACAAGGAAATTTAGATTTTCTTTTCTGTCCATTGACTTCATTTTCACTAGTTGATGGTGTGCTCTCAACATGATCATTAGAGGTTGAAGACACTAGATTGTGTAAGTGGGGAGACCAATCCCTCAAGATCTGCAGGATGCAAGGATGATCTCAATGATAGTGGTCTCCTCTGCAAATGACACATGGAGATTTAGGTTTGGATGGTGCAATGTGTGGATTTTTGCCAGATGATGCATGGCTGCCCCCTTTTAACGTTGGTCTTCTTCTTCTTCTTCTTCTTCTCAGTTACTTGGTTTTCAGTGTTACTAGCTTCACCAAGTGAAGAAGAAGAAGGAGAGGGAGAAACAAATGAAGTAGAAGGTGGGGGAGAAACTCTAGTATCATCTGGTTGCTGATTTGATTGCTCAAGGATTACGGTGTTTTGAATGACAGAGGTTGAGAAAAGCCATACTAGCAGGCCGATTGTAAGTCCTGGAAGGGACAAAGTAGCCATATGAGGTGCACCAACATCTCCCCAAGAGGAGAAGGGACTAGGATTCCCCTCAAGGGGAAATCCTTGGTTGGTGGACTCCATTTTCTCAACCTAAGACTAATGAGGGAATAGTGATGTTATTCTGATTAAAATAAATTTTATGATGCTTTTCCACAACTTGCTTTTTCAATTTTTAAGAGTCGAGAAAAAGCTAAAGATGACTCTAGTCGCCTCCGATTTTTAATGAGCCTGAAGTGACAAGTGTTCAGATGGACATTTTCTTTTAACAAGTCTGAAAAGGAATGAAAGTGACTACTCTGGAAATCTAGATAGAGGGATTACCAAACCAATCACAAAAGTGCATAATACTTTTTAAGGTACGACAGTTAATCTTCTTGAATGCTATGTTCAGTTCATTGCGATCAATAGAGCAGCAGACATGGATTCCTAATGATAAATGATATAGCCTATTTTGGTCTCCCAATATATAATCAACGGTATGTGGGAGCACAAGTCCGTACTGGCACTTATTGTCTCAAAGAGGAGGAATCACCCAACCTACGATGAAAGCGATAGTTACCAGGCTTTACGATGACGGAATGTATCTCTAGCCTAGACTTCTAAATGTTGTGTGTTATGTTCCAAAGTGTTTTTATGTTCATTGAGGTTTATTTTTGATGGAGTTGAGATCTTGAAGTTAACAAAAATACTAATTCCCTAAAGAATCAATCCTGAGGCTTGTGGGTTATGGCCCACTAAGCCTTATCAGAATCGTTCTTAGGCATGAAGCCTTTAAACCATGGACTTGCTTTAGAATCGGCACCACCATATTGTACTATCGGCAGCATTGACTATCAGAATTATGCCTTTAGCCCCTTGACCTTACCATCATCGGAGACATACATAACACAAATACATGGAAAAACCCATGTAAATCCCGCTGGGTCCACATATACGGATTTCAATTTTTATACACCCACCTTTATAAATATCGGAGGGTCCGCATTGTTATCGCTCCAATCACCCATAAGTCAGAACTTTGATCGCTGATTAGTTTATTGGCGAAATCGCCATCGGCGTATCGGCCTTCCACTGTGCCACTATCCAAGTCCTTTGCCGCTCTGATGTGCGATCGCTGATCGCACTTAAACCATTGATCTGGCCCCTCGATCTGACGGTCACGATTTAAATCGCTTTTCGCTATCGCTCTATTACAAAGGCCCGTTCCGATATCCCCGAGGGAATTTCTCCGATGCAATAAATTTTTTTCTACCCAAGCAACTTAATCTGGACCATTGATCCATATGATCAATGGCTCCTATGCATTCTTGTTGCTTCCTCTTTAACTTAGTCCAATTTGGCTCACTGACGAAGGATTTCTATATTAAACACAATTCTCTACTATTGTCTCTCAACATGCATAGTCCCATTTCCCGATCCTCGATTGGGTTGTCGCGCGATGTCTCCATATCGCCCATCGCATATCCAAACTTCACTTTCCTATATCTGATCAACACACTAACAGACAATTTAAACTCACTTCCTCTGCGCCTTCATGAGACCATACAGCTCCATTTCTATTCCATTCAATGCCTCAGGAGACCAGCCATGCCTTTTATATATGTTGATCGATACAAGGACGACTTGCTTCACGTTCTCCAATGACAGACTTTCTTGTCATTCCGCTTTTGAAACATTTAGACGTTCTCACTATGGAGTCAACCTTATCTCTACAACTGATCGAGTTTGCTCAGCACTCTTTTCCACATTCTATTCATTCGACTGCTCTCCGGTATTTCACAAATCGAATTCAATTCTGCACAGGATTGTGTCTTGTGGCTTCAAGCGCTAAATCAATAGCGATTACTGCAATCGATTATACTCAATATAACTGGTTCAACATAAACCTACAACCTCAAATGTATTAGAATACCATCATTCACGCATAGATTTAACACCATTTTCATTCAATGATTATGGGTTGCAGTTTTCACACAAATTGATGTGGATTCAAGCTTATCAAATCAGTTCTTCATATATTGAACACATAACTTGAATAATGGCATAAACTTCAGAACATCAAACATTGTATTAATACATACACTACTTACATAAAATCTCCTTCCTTGGCTTGATTTCCAATCGGTGGCCCTTTACAATTGCTCGAAGGTTTCCAAGTAGAACTCCTTCTCCCTACTCTATTTTTCTACTCACACTCTCTCTCTCAAATCTCACTGACCTCAACGCCTTTGAGGCTTGATAATTTATAAAAATTAATTAAACCAATTTAGACTCAAATCTCCTTAAATAACTCAACACCCCTAAAATCTAGATTTATCCCTAAAATTTTGCAACTAAATCTAATTTAAATAGATTTTAGGTGTGGATTCAATTAAGTCTCGTACATAGCATTTCTACTTCCTAAAATTTATATCTAACTCTATTTTCTCTCATATTCCTTTTAACAAAAAGAATATTTACAAAATCCTCACTTTCTCCTCTTTTATTAAAAATCCTCACACCCCCCTTATTTACATGAAAAAATGAAAATCGGTCTTGATGCTCCTGCATCAGACTCCCAAGATTGAAATTTATCATGATCACCTGATCATGTGTTCGGATCTATGTATGCCTGGATCCCATATCTTGTGCTGCAACTTTCCACTTGTCGCTGCTTTTGTCTGTTGTTGTTCTCCAGGTTTCCACACTTTATCTTGCATCGCCCACTAGCTATGCTTTCACAATCTCCTGTCATCTTTATTTTTCTGTTGCTTCTTTGTTTTACTGCTGCTGTCCTCTTCCGGGATACTTTCATCATCATTCGCTTCATCAGTTCAATTTCTCTGTCTAATAGATTTTCTCCAGCGTCTGCAATAAAACCTGTACTCACAAAACAATTGTTAGAATAAAAAACATAAGACTTCAGTGCCCCCATAGATATTATTGCTGTTAGTGTTGCCTCAGCTGCCACCATAAATGTCGCCCCACATGTTGCTGCCTCCCAAACTTCCTGTCCCTTTGTAACATTCTTTTGCTCATTGTTATAGACATTTTTGGGCACTACAACCCCAATCATAAATGTCAATAAAGCAAGGGCTCTTAAGTCCCTAAAAGTGTTGTTCCGAGCCCTAAAAGAACAAGGTCAACTGATTACATCTTCTCCCAGAAGTTCTCCATGAAAATCTACTCAGAACTGGTCAAAACTGGACCATTTCACCTGCTCCATAGGCAAAATGCACTGCATCCCACCTGAATACACACAGTAGGTGCAATTCATGTCAAAAAGCCCTTATATGGGGTGCGATGGGCGAGAAGGGACAAATGGCAGGGTCAATCCGCAAGGTGGAGGAGCATGGAATCTTCCAGAAACTTCTCCTGTGACACTTGCCTCTCTGAATTCGACCCGGGATGAGTAAGAGGTCATCATTCTCCAAGTGGAATCAAGAACTATCAGAGAGAAGACACTAGTCAAATCTCAAAAGCTGACTCACCCCCCTTGGAAACATCTATATATGGATCCCTCATCTCAGAGATCCAGAGGCTGGAATTTTGTATCTTGTAAGGAAGTGTTGTTGGTTTCTGGGTGCAATATCATAGTGTTGGGTGATCTAATCTTTTCATGAGGTGAAGAAGGGCTTCTTGCTAAGAGGATGATGCTGGGTCGGAACAATTGGTTGTAATTCTCTTGGCTCTTTCTCGATTATCAATAAAGATATTCAAGTTTTCCTCCATACTCTTGTATGATTCATATTTTATGCATTTGTATGGTCAATTTACATCTAATCCTAGATATTTTATGGTAATAGATCCATGTTCTCATATAGTGTTATGCTGCTGTGATTCTCCAGGTGTTCTTTGAAGCTGGGTATATAAGAAAGCTAGTAGCAGAGGACTATCAGAAGGGAGAGGAACCGAACAAGGAACCAAGCGTAAGACAGAGGTTGGTCTCCATTATTCTTCTCTCATGTATTTCTCATAAAGGAAAACAAAAGTAGAATTAGTGTCTTTGTTTCTAAGGTAGCTATCACCCTTAGTGGGACTAGTAGTTCTGTATAGACACTTTTCCCGATAACAAAATGGTGACTCCGCTGGGGAGCAAATAGGTTGTTTGTTTATCTACATTTGTTTACTTTATAAACTTACAGACGGAGCCTGAAGCCAAGCCAGCTAGCCTTCGAACTGCATTTGTTTTACGAATGCAAAGTAGATCAATGCTGCTTCAGTCAATCTCCGGGTTCATTTATGAATTGAACAATTGATCTACAAGCTCCCTAATTGCCCTTGTGGTAGCTCTAGCACCCTCTTTGGATCTAGCCCTGTGATTGATTTACTGATTACCATTTGCTCGGCCTAAATCCCTGAACTGAACTGCAAACTGTGACCTGGAACCCATTGAAAGTCTCGTCTCTAGTCCATCGCACTCTCTATTCTGTGAAACTCACATGCATCACACTTCCCGAGTGTAGCAGGTGCGCTGCATTTCAGTTTCACAGTGTTACAGGTGCGCTGATCAGACTAGTCCTTGTTCCTAAATCTTGGTTTCTGTGTTCACTCTTTTAAGATCTATTCAAGAGTTTTACTATCTGTAATCAGTACACCTCTGTTTGAAACCCCCTTCCTTGCTATTATTCTGCCTCCATTGTGCAAAGAACTGTAAATGTTTTAGTGTATTTTATCGTCATTTTCAGTTCTCTTTTGCAAAAAAGTAACATAATCGAGCTATCGTTCTTTGATCTGAAAGTGTCGTAGCTTTCGTTTTCAACCATAGAAGACAATCCCCTTGTTTTGGTAGTTGATTATACGAGTTACTATTGCATATGATTTGAATTTGTGAGTTTTAAAGTGTCGAAAAGCAATATTTCATTTCAAAATCGCCAAGTATCTCTCTTACCCTCACTTCGTTTTGGAAAGAAATTTGTTAAGTACTGTCGCTTTAAAAGTAATTCAGATTTGCGCATAAGCTTTCTTTTTATCATTTACATATTAAGAAAGTTGAAAACAAATACATGCATGTTCATTTGCGTTTAGACTGTTTGATTGGTTTGATTTAGGACAATGCATATAGTGTGTGCTCTTTTCTCTTTGTCGAAAGAACGCCATCTTTCTTTCCTTAGTAGCTAGGATTTTCATTTTCCAAAAGAAGATTAAACGACTGTTTATCATCTCAGATTGCATTTTAGGAATTGTACATCTACATCACACGGTGAACCTGAAAGGCAAATTTCTTAAGCAAGATCAACTATAAAATAAATTTAATGAATCTGACAACGCTTTGGAACCTAACGCACAACATCTAGAAGTCTAGGCTAGAGACGTGTTCCGGCGTCATAAAACGTGGTAACTGTCGCTTTCATTGTTGGTTGGGTGATTCCTCCACTTTGAGACAGCAAGTGCCAATACGGACTTGTGCTCCCACGTACCGTCGAGTATATATTAGGATACCACAATAGGCTTTATCCTTTATCCATAGGAAACCGTGTCTGCCACCCTATCGATCGCAATGCACTGAACACAGCATTCGGGAAGATTGACTGTCGTACCGTAAAAAGTATTCTGCAGTTTTGTGATTGGTTTGGTAATCCCTCTGTCTAGATTTCTAGAGAAGTCCCTTTCGTTCCGTTTCAGACTCCTTAACGGAAAAGGTCCATCTGAGCACTTGTCACTTCAGGCTCATTAAAAATTGAAGGCGACTAGAGTCATCTTTTGTTTTTTCTTGACTCTTAAAAATTGAAAAAACAAGTTGTGTCAAAGCGTCTAAAATTTATTTTAAACGGAATAATTATCACCTTTCCTACGTTGGTCTTAGGTTGAAGAAAATGGAGTCCACCAAACAAGGAGTTCCCCTTGGAGGAAATCCTAGTCCCTTCTCCTCTTGGGGAGATGTTGGTGCACCCCATATGGCCACATTGTCGCTTCCAGGATTGAAAATCAGCTTGCCCGTATGGCTCTTCTCAACCTCCATCGTTCAGAACACCACGGTTCTTGAACAATCGAGTCAGCAACTAGATGATTCCAGAGTTACCCCCCAACCCTCTACTTCATCCAATTCTTCCTCTCCTCCTTCCTCTTCACTTGATGGAGATGGTAAAGCCAAAAATCAAGTACCTGAGAAGAAGAAGGAAAAGAAGAAGAAGAAAGAACCAAAGGCGAAAAGGGGCAACCAAGCATCGTTTAGCGAAAATCCACACACTGCACCGACCAGGCCTAAATCGCCATGTGTCATTTGCAAAGGAGACCACTATCATCAAGATTGTCCTTGCATCCCTCGGATCTTAAGGGACTGGTCTCCTCGTTTGCACAATCCGGTGTCATCAACCTTTGGTGATCATGTTGAAAGCACACTGTCAACTAGTGAAAGTGAAGCCCCTGGACAAAAAGGAACATGTAAATTTCCTTGTAAAGTGTGTGAAGGTGACCATGCCATCCACCGTTGTCCCTTCTTAGATGAGGCTAAAAGAGTTTTGGACGACCGTCCGGTTTCACCGTTACGGCTTCCTCCTGGATATAATAAACTCTTGCCAAGTCCGTCACTAGTTGAAAATCCAGCTAACACACACTTTTGGTCAGCCGAAGCGTCTATCATTGAAGATAAACTGTCTAAATCCACACTAGACGAAAGTCAAAAGGTCAAGGCGGCAGTTGACCTAGTCTTGCCTCTAGAGGATCCATCTTCAGATGATACAAACACAGAAGAGAACAAGGATGACACCATCCAAATTCTTTTCGTGAGCACAGACTCCGATGAACATGGGGGCAGTCTACCCGTTCCTTTACCGCAGGAAGGAATTTCGTCAGAGTCATATCCGGCCGTCTATTCGGTCCCACCTCCAAGCAACCTGGTTATTTCCTTTGACTGGAATCTACTAGGTAGACCCCGTTTACCGGCTAGTGTACCATTTCAAATCATTGCTCAAATATATAGAATGGTCATGGCCGGTACCATCGTGGATGAAGGGGCTTTTGTGAGTATCCTTTCCTCAACTGCTTGGAAAGCGCTTGGTTCACCATCGCTTTTGCCTGAGATGAGAAATCTAACAGGCTTTGACAAAGGAACCAGTCGACCGTTAGGGATCCTTCCCAATGTGCCCATAACATTGAGAGGGAAAACTGTTCAAATGAATGTAATGGTAGTCCAAGGACCCCTGGATTATAATCTACTCCTTGGACGAGACTATATTTATTGCATGGGAGAAATTGTCTCATCACTCTTTAGAGTGATGTGTTTTCCGCACGAAGGAAGAATGGTCAAGCTCGTAGACCAACTTTCATTTCCCGGTTCACACATAGGAAATAGTAATATACCATCCCTGAATGGTCTTTTCATGCAAGGAATGTCTCATCAACCCCCAGTCCGTCCTCCTGATGAACGCGAGTGATTCGGAGGATATGACTGAAACCCAGGGGGCATGCACCCTGGTCTGCTTCGGCAGAAAAACTTCAGGTATAGGGTAGGTTTCCACGAGGGACATATGACTAGTCTGGGATTAGACTAGAATAAGATTCCCTCATCAAAGTTATGTGGGTGGAGGCGCCCGCGCCACTCACCTTTGTCTATTTCTGTAGACATCGCCGAAGAAGTGTTTTGTTTGTGGTATAGACAAAACAATCTTTGGTAACCTGAAAGAGGTAGGCCTTTCCCAATAGAACGAATGTTTTATCTGTGTCGAAAGGCAACCTCGAAACTCTATTCTATGCCTGGGGGCATGAAAACCTCTTGGAAACAAGTGAAAAGTGGCCAGCGTAATGCTAACCTCATACATTCGCTAACTATAACTGCTTAAGTCAGGTGAGTGGTCGGGCTGACCATTCATTTGGCAAAGGGTCCCAAGAGACACCGGTGAAGTAAAGGAGAGAGTTCCTACCTGACTTTAGTGGTTAGCTAACCCCATAAACAGTAGTTGGTCGCTCCTAGCTTGCATGCAAGAGGCTCCGGAGCAAAGCTTTGTAAGGTGCAAGCTCCATAAAAAATGGGATCTTAGATGAGACATTCTTATTATACAACTGGATTGAGCAGTTTTAGCACATAGTTCAAGCTCGTTAAAAAATAAACATAAGTCATGAGAAAATGTTTCTCCCCACGTTTAAGCTCATTAAAAAATGAACAGGTAAATAACCATCGTGAATGTAGTAATTCAGCCTTTAAATCCTTGGTCGTGTTCTCATCATCACCTCCACTCTATATTGGTCGATCATTCACCTCCATTTGATTGTTTACCCCTTTTGAGGAATAACTACGAAGAGTGATCCTGTTAGCCATCCTTGTAACACTGCCATGATTGGAAAATTCCAAACCTTACCTGGAATCAGTTGCTACCCGAATTTATCACTCATTCCTCAAAGACGAGTCTCCTTTAAGCTCTTTTCAGCTGACTCGTAAAATATGAAAAGATTTTCGAGCCATTGGCCTCTCCAGCTCGTTAAAGTGAACAGAAGTGTTATCCCTCCTTTAGATTTTAATCTTTTTGGACCTGAGGGATAATTACACAAAAAGATTGAGCGCTTGTTTTGTTCGGCTCGTTAAAAGTACCGAAAATTCATCCCTTCTGTATTATTTTATACTTTTTCGAACTTAAGGGATTAGATGACGAAAAAGGATTTTTGGAGTTTCCTTTACGTCCCTTTTCAGACTCTCTAAAAATGAAAAGGACCGAGTTATCTTTGTCGTTGAAATCGTTAAAACCTAATAGCGACAAACTTGTCCGTAGTAGACAAGAACGAGTTTCACTATCGCTAGACTCGTTAAAACATAGCGATGGGTTTGCCCGAAGGGAAAATTATAGAACAAGCATATGTTATCCTCCCCAAGCTTGACAAAAATAAAGAGGTACTGGTCAGCAATGACTAGGGAAAATTGGGAAGAAAACTTGAAGAAACTTTGTTGGTAGCAAGTTGCTTTTGAACATGACACTTTCACTCCGCATCCAAGTCGGGTTGGGTTGTTCCATTCAGTAGTCACATCACCATGGTTCCATCACACCATCCACATTTGGGGTTAATGCTACCAATCCATCATGTCAGTGTCGCCGATATGTTCAAGAGAAGTCACTCAGAGAATTCGCCTGTGTCTCGCCCACTGCAATACATTTACGCTCCATTCTTTCATGACCACCACCCTGAACCTTATATCACCAGATTGTTTTCACCTCCATTAAAATCATTTGCTCCGTTCCGTGTCATTGATGTGGGATTCATTAAGACCCTCCTATGACGGGTCGCTTCTTGTCGACATCAGCTCATTATCCAAGAAGTTGATCTAGGAACAACCCTTTCAGTACTTTGAATATTGCATGCCTCAATGGCAAGTTTCTCACTTCCGGCGACAGGTTTACATTAATGGCCTTTGACCGAAAGATTTTGCGTGGTGTTCGACACCAAGTCCTTTATTCACACCACGTGAATTGTACTGTAGTACTTTGAGGATCATCATCAGTATCGGTGATTCCTCTCACGCCTGTTAATAGCTTACATCATTGGCTGGTAATCAGGCGATGTCTTTCCCTGTTCGACTCCAGAACATCTCTCACATGGACCGACTTGTACTTTGAGTGAAGATCGAACGAGATCGAACGAGATTGAAGACCCCGGATCTAGTTTCATCCATCCAGGTTGCGATGTATATTCAGGAAAATAAATACATCAAATGTACATCATTGCTGCACAGATAATCATCCAATCTAAGGGATGATGGCTCTTCCAGAATCATCAGTCTACACTAAGACGATTGTCTGTCCTATGTACATGAAAATGGATTTATAAAGCTGAGCATGGGAATTCCCACCTCAGCTAGGTTATGAAAATATTATGAAGATAATGTATTGTATTGTATCTTATTACAGGTCTCGTTCCAGCTTGAAAGAACTTTAGATCCTCATGATAAAGCATTTCACCCGACATCCACAAATTAACAACCTCATGCTTTAGGGGGCAACTGTTATAGACATTTTTGGGAACTGCAACCAAAATCATAAATGTCAATAAACCAAGGGCTCTTAATTCCCTAAAAGTTTTGTTCTAACCCCTAAAAGAACAAGGTCAAATGATTACATCTTCTCCAAAAAGTTCTCCATGAAAATCTACTCAGAACTAGTCAAAACTGGACCATTTCACCTGCTCCATAGGCAAAGTGCACTGCATCCCACCTGAATACACACAGTAGGTGCGCTGCATGTCAAAAATCCCTTCTATGGGGTGCAATGGGCGAGAAGGGACAAATGGCAGGGTCAATCTGCAAGGTGGAGTAGCATGGAATCTTCCAGAAACTTCTCCTGTGACACTTTCCTCTCTGAATTTGACCAGGGATGAGTAAGAGGTCATCATTCTCCAAGTGGAATCAAGAACTATCAGAGAGAAGACACTAGTCAAATCTCAAAAGCTGACTCACCCCCCTTGCAAACATCTATATATGGATCCCTCATCCCAGAGATCCAGACGCTGGAATTTTGTATCTTGTAAGGAAGTGCTGTTGGTTTCTGGGTGCAATATCATAGTGTTGGGTGACCTAAGTTTTTCATGAGGTGAAGAAGGGCTTCTTGCTGAGAGGATGATGCTGGGTTAGAACAATTAGTTGTAATTCTCTTGGCTCTTTCTCGATTATCAATAAAGCTATTCAAGTTTTCCTCCATACTCTTGTATGGTTCATATTTTATGCATTTGTATGGTCAATTTACATATGATCCTACATTGTTTATGGTAATAGATCCATGTTCTCGTATAGTGTTATGCTGTTGTGATTCTCCAAGTGTTCTTTGAAGCTGGGTATACAAGAAAGCTAGTAGCAGAGGACTATCAGAAGGGAGAGGAACCGAACAAGGAACCAAGCGCAAGACAGAGGTTGGTCTCCTTTATTCTTCTCTCATCTATTTCTCATAAAGGAAAACGAAAGTAGACTTAGTGTGTTTGTTTCTAAGGTAGCTATCACCCTTAGTGGGACTAGCAGTTCTGTATAGACACTTTTCCCGATAACACTCATCATCTGCAATTTCATCTGCAACTTCTTTCTCTGGTTCAAATGTCTCCAGCAAACATTTCAGCGTTTCATCAACATGCTGCAATTTAACTCTAGCATAACCTCCATCTTCTTCTTCGACAATCTTCAGTAATTGACCATCATCATCTTGATTGATTCTAGCAATCAAATCAAGTTCTTCCAACACTGTAGCTTCATCCTCTATCACTGTAGCAGTTCCAAAATTTTGTCCACCAGTATTTTCTTGGCTATACAGACAAGCCAACTTTTCCTTGTCACCCATAGTAACAAGCCTCTGCATATGAGACATTATGGTCTCATCTTCTTTCTGCAACTGTTCACCTCCTTCCAAGATAATTTCAAATGATGGACTGTCTTCTACATCACCTGTAAACACAATCAAATTGTCAGCTTCAAAATCACAAGACCCAATGGTCTCTCTTGTTGATTCAGTCATCTGCAACTCCAAGTCTTTTTCAGGACTCAGAAAATATTCACTGGCTTTCTCCTCAACCTCCTCTGGCAACACTTCAGTATGCTGCTCTGAGTTCCTTCCCAACCCCTTTGTCATCATATTAGTATGTTGATTTGTATTCACCATGAGACTGTCAGCTAGTCTTGCTTTCTTACCATCTTCTGCTTCATGACTGTAATTCATGAAAACTTCCCTGCCTTGCTTCCTCAGTAAACTAACCTGTGCATAAGTCCTCTGTCTCTCCAATTATCTTCTCTGAAGATTTAGTTTCCTATACAATTTAACAATTTCATTAGGAGTAGAACTTGGAAACTTCACACAATTTTCCATACCTTCACCAAATTTTGACCAATCATCAGCTGGTCCAACATTCTAATTAGACTCCTTCGTCTTCATTTCCTCCTAAGATCTTGCCATCTCATCATCGATCTAAACAGCCTTCAGATTCAACTCTTCTTGAACAAACTCTAAAGCTTGCTCATCTCCCTGTACTGTACCTGCAAATATACACAACTCATTAGTTTTAAAACCACAAGACTTTTCAGTCTTGACTGCTCCCTCCAGCACTTCTCTTTGAACATATCTGCATGTGGAATTTTCAAATTCCATTTCTGGCTCAAGAATTCTAAGTTCTTTCTTCAATAAGGCAATCACACTTTGCCTCAACTTCTCCTGCAATGCTTGCCAAATCACTCTCTTTCCCTTTAGTGGAAAAATCCATCCTCCTTTTTTATTTTCCTGCCCTTGCAGCCATTCTTCTAGTACCTGCAATGGTACCTTCATTACTTTAATCTCTCTTTCTCGGACTTCATTAGTCATCTCACCTCTTTGGCATTCTTCTGAACCTCTTTTTTGATCCTCCATGAGTTTCTCACTCACCATGAGTTTCACTAGCCTCAGCAACAAAAAGCTCTCCTGTCTTGCTGCCACTTACCTCACCAAGCTCTCCTCACTCGGTCTTTTGGTAAGTACTGGTTCACTGCCTCTGGAACCTCTTGAGCATTCTCCTCTACTCCTTTAGGCTTCTCTCATCTGCAACTTTCCAGAACACACTTGTTCTTTTCATTCAACCTCTGTTGAGTCTTTAGGTTCTTGCCACATTCACCTAGAATCCCTTGCTGAACTCCTTCATCACTGCACTCTAGCTGTGATCTGCTTCTTACCACTAAGACTTTATTCAACCTGCTTGCAACCTGAACTCTGCAAACAACTTTCAAACCAGAGTTACATATCATCTGTTAACTCACCTTCAAGATCTCGGTCTGATCTTGTCCTTCTGTTCGCCTGCACTTTTGAATGGACTATCCTTCCCACTAGCTTTTAGTTGTGTCTTCAAACTCTATTACTTCCCAAAACTTACAAACATCCCTCTTACAGTTTAACTACTGCAATCTCAATATAAAATTTCATTCATTTCATATCTCCTAATCATTAGAAAAAACTGCATACCTTCAGAACCTCACCATTCCTGCAAATCTGTTTCAGAAAATCTTTATACTTTCACTGCAAAATTTCTCGATATTCAACTACTGTCAATCAGATTTTAGAATTTGATCCTTTCCTCCAATCTTCCAGCTTTATCTGGCAAAGCTCTAACTGTTAGCAACAATTCCTTCTTTGCTAAGTTTCTTCCACTCAGAAATCATTAACAGCTTCCTTCATTACCATCCCTTGATCTCCTTTGCTGAGATACTTTATTGCTGCAATGATCAATTCTCAATCTATTCCTTTGTCAGCGAAACTCAAATTGGAATTAAACAAACACAATGCCTGCACGATTATTCATTTATTTCAGCAATCCCGTTCGCTGCAATTGTGCACTGCTGCATCTCAGATTTAAAATACATTCAAATCAAACACTCTTCAACTTCACAAGGCCAGGCTCTGATACCAAATGATGGAGTTGAGATCTTGAAGTTAACCAAAATCCCAATTCCCTAAAGAATCAATCCTGAGGCCTGTGGGTTATGGCCCACTAAGCCTTATCGGAAACGTTCTTAGGCATGAAGCCTTTAAACCATGGACTTGCTTTAGAATCGGTGCCACCATATTGCACTATCAGCAGCATTGACTATCAGAACTAGGCCTTTAGCCCCTTGACCTTACCAACATCGGAGACATACATAACACAAATACATGGAAAAACCCATGTAAATCCCACTGGGTCCACATATACGGATTTCAAATTTTATACACCCGCCTTTATAAATATTGGTGGGTTCGCATTGTTATCGCTCCAATCGCCCATAAGTCAGAACTCCGATCGCCGATTAGTTTATCGACGAAATTTCCATTGGCTTATCGGCCTTACAATGTGCCACTATCCAAGTCCTTTGCCGCTCCGATGTGCAATCGCCAATTGCACTTAAACCGTTGATCTGGCCCCTCGATCCGACGGTCGCGATTTAAATCACATTTCGCTATCGCTCTGTTACAAAGGCCCATTCCAATATTCCCGAGGGACTTTCGCCGATGCAATAAAAAGGTTTCTACCGAAGCGACTTAATCTGGACCATTGATCCATATGATCAATGGCTCCTATGCATTCTTGTTGCTTCCTCTTTAACTTAGTCCAATTTGGCTCGCCGACAAAGGATTTCTATATTAAATGCAATTCTCTGCTATTGTCTCTCAACATGCATAGTCCTATTTCCCGATCCTCGATTGGGTTGTCGCGCGATGTCTCCATATCGCCCATCGCATATCCAAACTTCACTTTCCTATATCTGATCAACGCACTAATAGACGATTTAAACTTACTTCCTCTACGCCTTCATGAGACCATACAGCTCCATTTCTATTCCATTCAACGCCTTAGGAGACCAGCCACAGATTTTATATATGTTGATCGATACAAGGGCGGCTTGCTTCGCGTTCTCCAATGACAGACTTTCTTGTCATTCCGCTTTTCAAACATTTAGACGTTCTCACTGTGGAGTCAACCTTATCTCTAAACCTGATCCAGTTTTCTCAGCACTCTTTTCCACATTCTGTTCAATCGACTGCTCTCTAGTATTTCACAAATCGAATTCAGTTCTGCACAGGATTGTGTCTTGTGGCTTCAAGTGATAAATCAATAGCGATTACTGCAATCGATTATACTCAATAGAACTGGTTCAACATAAACCTACAGCCTCAAATGTATTAGAATACCATCATTCACGCAGATATTTAACACCATTTGCATTCAATGATTATGGGTTGTAGTTTTCACACAAATCAATGTGGATTCAAGCTTATCGAATCAGTTCTTCATATATTGAACACATAACTTCAATAATGGCATAAACTTCAGAACATCAAACACTGTATTAATACATACACTACTTACATAAAATCTCCTTCCTTGGCTTGATTTCCAATCGGTGGCCCTTTACAATTGCCCAAAGGCTTCCAAGTAGAACTCCTGCTCCCTACTCTATTTCTCTACTCACACGCTCTCTCTCAAATCTCACTGACCTCAACGCCTTTGAGGCTTGATAATTTATAAAAATTAATTAAACCAATTTAGACTCAAATCCCCTTAAATAACTCAACACCCCTAAAATCTAGATTTATCCCTAAAGTTTTGCAACTAAATCTAATTTAAATAGATTTTAGGTGTGGACTCAACTAAGTACCGTACATAGCATTTCTACTTCCTAAAATTTCTATCTAACTCTATTTTCTCTCATATTCTTTTTAATAAAAATAATATTTACAAAATCCTCACTTTCTCCTATTTTATTAAAAATCCTCACACCCCTCTTATTTACATGAAAAAATGAAAATCGGTCTAGATGCTCCTGCATCAATTTTACAGTTGATCTTTCTTAAGAAGTTTTCCTTTAAGGTTCACTGCGTTATGTAGAGATACAATTCCTAAATATGCAATCTAAGATGCTAAACAATCATTTACTTTCCTTTTGCAATGAAAATCCTAGCTACTAAGGAAAGAGAGATGAAATTCTTTTAACATAGAGTAGAGAGCACACACTAGATGCACTTTTCCTAAATCAATTTCAACATGTAGTCTAAATGCAAATGCACATGCGTGTATTGTTTTTCAATTTCCTTAATGTGAGAATGACAAAACAAAACTAAGTACATATCTGAACTATCTTCTTTCAAAGCGACAGTACTAACAATTTTCTCTTCAAAAAATGAAAGGAATGATAAGACGACACTTTGAGATTTTGAATTCAAAAAACAAAAGGAAGACTAAGATGACACTTTGTGATTTTGAATTCAAAAAACAAAAGGAAGACTAAAACGATACTTCGCGATTTCAAATTTAAAATTGCTTTTGACATTTGACATACTATTAATTCAAATCAAATGCAATGGAAAAAGTGTAATCGACTATCTAAAAGAGGAAGACTTTACGACACTCTTTTCTTTGACTGAAAACGACACTTGCAACACTTTCAAATCAAAATACGACAGTTCGATTAAGCTACTGTTTGCAAAGGAGAACTGTAAAAGATTAAAAATATATTAAAAAAATTCACAATTCTTTATTAATGGAGGTTGAATAATGCAAAGGAAGGGAGTTTCAACAGTGATATACTGATCATAGACAGCGAAACTACTGAATAAAGCTGAAGACAATGAAGAAAATACCAAAATCTGGAGGTAGAAACAATCTCACTGAATCATCACACCTGTAACACAGGAAAACAGGGATGCATCTAACCTGTATCACATGGGAGGTGCAATGCATCCAGGTTGCCAATGAGAGATAGTGTGATGGTCCAGGGATGAGACTGAGCTTGGTTTTCACTCACAGTTTGTAGCTAAATTCAAGGATTTAGGCTGAGCTTATGGTAGGCAGTAAACACAAAGTACAGGGGCTGATCTAATGAAGTTACTAGAGTTACCACCAAGGTACTTAGGATGTTTGTAAGTTAATTGTTCAGTGCATAAACAAACCTGGAAATTAACTGAAGCAACATTGATCTACTTTGCAGTTGCATAGCAAAAGCAGTTCGAAGGCTAGCTGGCTTAACTTCAGGCTTCATCTATAGTTTATAAAGCAAACAAATAGAAATAAAAAAATAAACTATTCACTTCCTAGTGGAGTCGCCACTTTGTTATTGGGAAAACTAGTGTCCATTCAGAGTTGCTAGTCCCACTAAGACGGGTAGCTATCTTAGAAGCAAACAATTTAAACTCACTTGTGTTTTCCTTTATGAGAGATAGATGAGAGAGAAGTAGAGAGTACCAAACTTAGTCTTTCGCTTGGCTCCTTGCTTGTTTCCTCTCTCCCTTGATATAGCTTTCACCACTCCTTCCTCACTTGTCCCACTTCAAAGAACACCTGTAGAGTCAAAGCAACAAAATACCATCAAAGCATAGAGATCTATAACCATAAACAATATAGGATCAGATGTATATTGACCATATAAATGCATACACAAATACAAGATTTAGAGATATACAAGTACATGGAGGAAAACTCAAATAGCTTTATTGATAGAAGTAGTAGAAGAGAGTATTACAACCAAGCTGTCTGATCCAATGCCATCCTCCCAGCATGAAAGCCCTCTTCACCTCATGAAAAGCTTAGATCACCCAACAATACAATGTTTCACAGAGAAACCAACAGCACTTCCTTGCAAAATACAAAATTCCAACCTCTGGATCTCTAGGATGAGGGATCCATATATAGATATTTGCAGGTAGGTGAGTCAGCTTCTAGGATTTTGATTACTGTCATTTCTCTGATAGTTCTTGGTTCCACTTGGAGATTTCATGATCTCTTACTCATCCCTGGGCGAATTCAGAGAGGCAAGTGTCAAATGAGCAGTTTCTAGAAGATTCTATGGATTTCCACCTAGCAATCTGCTTCTGCCATTTGTCTGCTCTCACCCATCACACCCTACAGAAGGGATTTTCAGTATGCATCGCACATTTTGCATGTAGCAGGTGAGATGCATCACACCCTTAGCACTGAGCAGTTTGTATGGTCCAGTTTTGACCAGTTCTGAGTAGTTTTTAGGGAGAACTTCTGGGAGATGATATAATTAGTTGACCTTATTCCTTTAGGGTATGAAAAAACACTTTTAGGGGCTTAGAAGCCCTTGGTTTATGGACATATGAGATTGGGGTTGCAGTGCCCAAATATTTTTATAACACATGGAGGCTGTTTTTCCTTCATCACTAGGAGTTCCTTTCATGAAAATACTCCAAGAAGATCAAGTGGAACCTAATGATATTCAAAGAAGGATAAACCAAACTATCAATTTACATCAGACTTGGGAGGAGGTGTACCAAAGATCCCAAGTGTTGCAGGAGAAACTTAAGAATATATTTGACAGAAGAACCAAGGCAGATGATTTCTACCTTGGAGATAAAGTGTTAAGATGGGATTCCAAAACAGAGGACAAGGGGAAACATGGGAAGTTTGACTTCCTATGGAAAGGACCATACAACATCTATGCTTTCAAAGGAAACAATGCATATTTTCTTAAAGAGTTAGATGGTACAAAAGCAGAAGAAGGACCAGGCAATGGTTGGATGTTCAAGCATTACTTTGATCCTACTTACTAATGTTACCATGTTCTTCATAGTACATATTATATCATTTGTAATGTCATAGTGTTGATTGGATAGTAAGGTTTTGGAGTTGAAGCCCGAAGAGAAGTCCCTAAGCTTTAGAAATATCACTGTCATACATACAATAAAGCAGCAAGCAAAAGAAGATTGCAGAGCATAGTCAAAGTCATTAAGAGGCCACTGATCTACTGTTCTTGACTTTCCACCAGGAAAAGCCATCCCCAACTAGAGCCACTGTTATGCCCCTATACCAATAGGTGTCATATATCATGATTTACTTGGTTTAGCTTTGAAATATGTTCATACCTTTACTTGTTGCAAAGGTTTTCCATATTTGTAAAAACTCAAAAAATTTAAAAAATTTAAAGAGGGTATACCTCAAAAGAAAAATCAAAGGGTGAAAAGAAATTAAAAGAGGTAAAAAAAATGAAAGAAGATGAACCCAAACAAAAAGAAAAGACCAGGAAAGTGTGCAAGTCTAAATGCCACTACTTTTTTACTTTTGTATAATAAAAAGTTGTGTGCAGCTTGTCACCTATGCCACAATTCATGAATAGTCAAATAGCTTAAGCTTGGCTAGTTCATATTTTCAATTTCAAGTTGCAGAAATAGAGAATAAGATCTGACCAAACAGTTTACTATTGGCAGATAACTAGATAGGTAGAGTCAAAAAAGGAGTTCAACAGTTTAATCTAAGCACATGGATGTAATAAGTGTAGAATTAGATAGGCATCACCATGTAAAAGAAAAGAAAGTTTGATAAGGGTTTTCTAGTATAAGTGCACCCTAATAAAGAAGTAAAAATGCTAGGTTAAGTAGGTAGGGTAAGTAGATGATGGTTGCAGAATAATATGTGGTGAATGATAAGTCTAAATGTGTAAATATTTTACTTTCATCACAAGGTAAAGGCATGTATCACATGGAAGGTATATCAAGCAAGCAAAGTCAAAAATAATTAACTTCCCTACTCATTTCCCCTAAATTTTCACTAATTTCCCCTAAGCACCAAGGTATCTATCAAGTTAGAGGGGCTCAGAGCATTTCTATGACTTTTGGAGGGACCGGACGCTTGGCCCAATAGTTTATAATACCTTAAGCACTTAAGCCCATTCACCAATAATCACACTCCTTCATAAGTTACTCATTTCCATAATAAATCTTTTCCTAAGTAAAATCCTATTTTTCTTACGGAAAATTAAACGCTTTCGATATAAACCCTCATGCTCACTTAGCCTAAGTTTTAAATATATATATAAAGATGTTTTAAACTTAGCACACATTTCACAAAGTCATATTAACCACTAATTCATGTTATTATATAATTCCCCTATATAAAGTTACCCACTCCCGTATTATTATAAATATACAAATTCCCAAATTTTTATATATCCCACCCCTCGGTTAAATATAAGCATAATACAGCGAATAAACGGTATTAATTAACTAATCTGTAGTTAATTAAGAGCCCGAACCCCACCATGCTAATAAAAGAATTAATTAATCCTCACGATTAATTAATAACTTCAACCAATCACGTCGCCGCCGATGTAATTAAAAACCTTTAATTATATTTGGCTGGTCCTCCGTTAACCTTCCGCCACCTCACCTCCCCGATAGCCGTCCGAACGGATCCCGTAGATCCGACGGTTGTCGTGCATATCACATTGCCCTCCACGGTCGACCTTTAGCACGTGATGGTGAGCGGTTTTGTAAATAGTACCTGTGCTACGTGTCAAACATTGTATGGAATCACATAGTCCTTCCCATATACTGCCTCCCCTCCACTAGTGGTGCGATGAAAATAGCTTACCACCTCCCGCTACCAACAAAACATCAAATCATTTTCCTGCTGACACCATCTGTCCAAATCGCGAACCCACCAAATTTTTAACTTTGCATAAAAAATAAAGATAATTATTTTTTTGTCCTTATTTATGAAAAGCGCATGGATGCAACCTAAACGTTGAAGTCGACCAGCTTGTTCACCCAACTGTCAGCCACCCTTAAACCTGCAGTTTGATGCCGATCGAAGTCCACCATTCGTACGCAGTGAACCTGCATCCCATTGCCCATCACTAAAAATAGTTATTTACCAGTTTCCGGTCCACAAACCCTGTAAATACTTGCTTTCCTCTGTATTTAATTGGAAAAAATCCAAATTTCATCATAATTCAGTTGTTGCATTTATAATTCAAGTTTCTCAAGACCCTTTGTTTCACCAATTCCACTTAAAAACCCTATTTTCCTATTTGAATCCATAAGAACCAGAATGGAAACCCCCCGTGGCCCTCAATGTAGCACCTATCACTACCCCTCATCGTGATTTGGATTATCTGCCCTTAGCAGATAAAGATTTTCAAATAAAAGACCTAGATACTGATAAAGATCACTTGGAAGTATTTTTCCAATGCCAAGACAATTACATGAATGGCTATGATACCATAAGAATTTGGGAATCAAGTCTCCCAATGTAGTTTCTCCCCTCTGTGTGCATTTTCGCTGACATTATCCATCAATGTCATGCCAATTATGATCCCAACCGCAAAGCAGTAATGTCCCCCAATCAAACTATTCTCTTCACAATTACTGTAGACTCAATCAATGAGATGCTTTAGTTTCAGCCCGGTGAAAATCTCACCCCCATTTCCCTAGGATATTTGCTAGAGAAATCATCTAAATTGTCCCAGTCTGAACTCAGTAACCTTTGCTAGACTTTTGTGGATAAGCAACATCAACCCAAAACTCCCCCTCCTTATTTGGCAGTTTTCTTCACAGAGATAGGTAAGAATATAGTTGATATAATAGTTGTAGTCATGGGTTTCAATACTAGTGAGTATGTGGATGAGTTGACCCTAGTTTTAATGTCTATTTTTAGCCCTGGTCATCCTCCTGCTATCAAGTATAACTATGCTGCATTCATTGCTGAGAAAATCCATGACCAATTCATGAGGTTGGAAAATGAAAAAGTATTCAAGTATTCCACATTCATATATCACCTTGTCCTTTACTATCAGTTTGACATGTTCCCATTATCCGTAAATAAACTTGATACAAAGGGTAATCCCAAATCAGTCCTTTTTTGGACTTCTATCTTCCACCACTCATTTGCTTGTCCTTATTCATACAATGAATTCATTGACCAGTTTTTCCACCAAGTGACCATCATGCTGACAGGAAATCCTCCTCCTAGGATTAGTGATGAAATCAAAATAATCCTTCAGTTATCCAAGCAATACAAAATATGTGACTGGTACCTATACCGGAATCACACAGAGATCAGAATATATGGTTGTGAACTTCCTCCATTCACAATACCAAAATATGTTCCTATGAGGTTGTTTGCATTGGAATATTATAGGCAAATGATAAACTATGATCAAATTCACTTCACCAGGGCCAAGAAGAAAGCACAGTTGAGAATTAAAGATCACTTAGGCCCATTTGTATGCAACAATAGAGAAGCAGGCAAAGAAGCAGAAGAAATCCTAGAATGAACAAAATTAAATAAAAGTTTTGGTTGGCAATATGACCCACACAGTTTCATTTGTGATAGGAGAATGAAACATAATTTATCAGCATATTTTCATCAGAAAATCCTTGAAATAGAGAAATATGCAAATATGGATGAATGGACAGAAGGAACTCTACTTGAGATGGATAGTGATCAGGTCAATGTAGAGAATGTGATGAAAGACCTAGAAAAGAGACTTGACATGGACTCTTGTGAACAGGTGCTAGTTGGAACTACTCAGAAGCCAACACTATGAACTTGTCCCTCTACGGCAGAGACTTCTCAAAGGCACTCCTAGGAAACTAGTGCACCCCCTACAAAACGACCACAGGGAAAAGAACAGGGAACCATTTCTCCAGCATCAGGACAATCAGACATGTCAAAACAGTTGGAAATCTCAGAAGAACAGGCTCCACCACAGTCTCATCCAGCTTAGGTCAATATGGGAGACCCCCTAGTTTTGTAGACTCCTCTGAATGAGGAGAAAAGCTTAAAAAGAGACATGAAAGTAGCTACCCCTACTAATGGTCCTTCAAACCAGCCTGGTGCTAAGATGTATAGGCTAAATCCACATTTAGAAGAATAATTTTTTGAAGAAACAATAGGGAGTTTGAGGAAAGAAGGTGGAGACAGTCTACATACATTCCCATTAGGTGGAACACCTTCTAGTTCACAAAGATAGGAGCTTGAAAGACAACAAAGTACTGAAGTGTCATCTTTCAGGTCTTCCTCTGACAAGACCTTAGATGTCAAAGGAAAATTTAAGGAGATAAAGGCCAAAAATGAACAACTAAAGAACCAAGCCTACACACAATACTTGAAGATGGCCCCTACTAATCAAACTAGGTTGATGTCAGTTTATGACATCAAAGAAGGAAAAATGCAGATAAGCTTTCTAAAGCCTATAGTACAGTAGGCCAAATCACTTGTAGATTACCTCAAAACTGATTTTAAGGTCTTGGCCAAAGATATTCACCCCATAGATCAAATAGAATTACATAAGCAAATAGGGGAAATGGTTTATTCCACATTGACAAGAAAGGCCATGATGGCACACAGATTGGAGAATTCACTGAACAACACCATTGCTCAATTGTAGCTAGAAAGAGCCTCCTCACAGGCAAAGAACAACATAATCAAATCATTAAAGGATTTGATTATTGGATTGGGCCATAACCCAAAGGATGTCAAAGCTGCAGAGGCCCTAATAAAGAAAAAGAATGAAGATATAGCTTCCATGAGAAAGCAGTTGAAATTGCCACCACTTATGCATCCACAGATTGTTGAAGTAATTGAAAAGAAGAATGAAGAAGAGCTTATGGAATTGGTCCTCAAGCTAAATGAAAAATTAAAGGAGACAGAGCAGGAATTAGAAAAAACACTACAAAGTAGGCAGAGTGAGTCGACTTCTCAGCCTCAAAATGTAGTATCAGTGGTTTCTATAGCAGTCCCTTCTACATTGGCAACTGCTCTAGCACCAAATGTCCCTTTGGAAATAACTGAAACTATTCGAGTTACAAGTACAAGTATAGCACAGGTAGGAACCTCAAGTGAGAGCATTGAAGAATTGATCAAGTGCATGGAGGAAATGAAACTCCAGGTCACTGAACTCCAAAAGGTAAAGGAGAAATTCATTACCTTGGAACAAAAGTATGATGTGTCAAAAATTAATTTTGCTAAAGAAGGGAGGGAAAAAAAAGGCATGACTCAACAGGTCAAAGCATTGGAAAAAAATCTTACATTTGAAAAGCCTTTAATAGATATTAGGAAAATATTTTGGAGCAACATCACTCAATCAACCAATGATTTTTGGCCATCAATTCAAATCATTTTTGAACAGATTGACTTAGTCAAATTTGCTCTTCAAGAGATAGAAAAAACCAATCAAGAACCAGGAGGGAAGCCTGAAGAGGCCATCAGATTAATAAACTTTCTAAATAGCAGAAATAGGCATCAATCAGAACAGCTAAATAATGAGGATAGGACTCGAACCATCCTCAAAATCAAGAAAGTATTAACCAAAAGGACTCTAATGCAAAACCTGGAATGAAAATGTCAGAATATGCAACAAGATATTGATGAATTTATGGAAAAATTTGGCATCTGACAAAGTAAAGGACTTCCAATTCCTTTGGTCATCAATGATAAGTTAATGAGGCAAGATGGTTATGTCAACAAATTACATCAGTATGCAAATAACCAAGCCAGTTCATCTTCTAGTTCATCTGCACCAAAAGCATTACCCAGAAGGAGAGTTCTCTACGATAGTTTGGAGAACCCTTTTTATGTTGAGCATGAATTGAAACATTTGTTTCTAATACAACCAAATTTTGTAAAATACACAGAAGCTGATGAAATCTTCAGAAAGCTAACAAGGACCAAGATTCCAAGGGATGATTGGTGGACCGATATGACAGACATCTTATGATTTACATTGGTAAAAAGTAAATTGAAGTATTTACCATAGTCAATTTTGGTAAAAGAAGATGAATGATGGTAAAATAGGTAAAGAGTATCAGTCACAGGTAAAAGAATATCAGTGAAAAGATGAAAACAATCAACCAGCACAGAAATACGAGCAAGACAGCAAGATGCTCAATCATAGGACCTGCCTCGAGATCGTTCAACAAAAACAAGGACAACAACCAAGCAGTTCACATTCAATTTCTACTTTCGAGACCATCGGTCTCTACATTTATTTAAAATATATTTAGTTTTCCTAGAATATATCTCTCTCAGTTAGGAGATATTTTGTTGTAAATTTTGTATAAGTACTTCCTCATTCGAATTACTGAGTGTGGATTCTTAGACATTTTTGTAGATTCTCTATTTTGGAATAAAAATTCTGTTGAACAACTATTGTATGACTGGTTGGACAAAGTAATAAAGCAAAGGATTTTTACAGGATTCCTGTGTCAAACGAGAAACACATAAGTATTCTATATCTTATGTTTTTACTGTTCTCTTCTTTAAATATTTCACATGTGTTTCATATCTGAATGAAAAATGAAAAAGTATATTTCAGAAAGAGCTTTACTGTGTTCTGTCTTTGAAATCGTTTATATTCTTAATGTTTTCTTCTAAGCTATCATAGGTAGGGAAATCTTAATTGCTCCTTGCTTCTTAGTTTATCATTGTGGCCATTTAACAAAGAATTCTTAATTGCTTTTTGTTAATGATCACCCACTTTCCCTCATCTTGAAATTTTGTTGAATGATTCTTTACTGCCCTTCCTCCCTTTCAAGACCATTTCACCCTTTTAAGTTACCATTTGTCTCTTGTTTAGCTATCTTGCTGAGTGAAGCCCTCCTTTTTTAAATCAACCTGATCCAGTTACGCCATATTCGGTTGACTCCATAGCCCAATGGCCTGAAATACCTTGTTATACCCATCTACTCCTGAATTCCACCACCAAACAAAATCAAAACCCCCTAAGCTTTCATAACTAGCCTAATATCTTATAAACAAAGCTAAATCATAAAGAGAGAGCCCTCTCTGAGTAGAGATTGGCTAGATTCTGTACTTAAAATTTGGTTTGTGGTTACCTCGAACCCCTTTCCTTCTTCTAACAACTTCAAGGAAAATCTAAGTGTTACATACTGGTGACCATACTGGGGAAGACAATTCCTCAGTCAAAACAAATCTTTAAGAAAGTTTAAACCCTAAATCTAAAGCCTATTAAAGAAATCATAGAAGTTGTTTTGATATCAGCTGAGAGAATCAAAAACAAATCCAAAAATCTTGCTTCAGAAAAGACTCGTTACACTAGAGCTAATCTTGATCCTAATCCACCACAAGTGTTTGAGAACCCCAATCTGATCCCCTAAATTCTTAGGAGACAAGAAAGTTCTGTTATTCCTTGGCCCACCTTTAGATACTCATCATGTCCTGTTAGGTGGATTTACCTCGAAGACCAACCCTTTGATGAATACTTTGAGACCTCTTTATTTAGGACTTCGTCTGATTCCGAATTAGTAGATCTAGTCCAAGACCCAGTGTTCATCCAAGAGTTAGAGCTCCAAGTAGCCAATTTGTCAATTGATAGATATTTGTAGAACTCACCACAATATGATCTTACCACTAAAGGAACACCTAATCCCTCTATAATCACTACTATTTCTGCAAACTCATCATCATTCCCTCATACATCTCAACCTCAAACCACTCCACATCAGACCATCATCTCTAGCTCTCCATCCAGAACTCAAACATTCACTGTTATCCTAACCCCAACTTTTATTTCACCATTACCTACAACAATGGCAAATAGATACACCACCCTGGTACTACCAGCAAACTTAGGTGCCATGCCCCAGGACTACCAAAGTAAGATCACTACTTTTGATGGTACTGGTACCTATACAGCCCAGTAACACACCAAGAAGATGACTAATTATTTCGAAATATATGAAATAGACACTGCTGATGTGCAAATGAGAATATTCATTTAGAGTTTATCTTGGGAAGTTAGAACTTGGTTCAAAGGTTTAGTAGCAAATAGTATAGACAACCTAAGAACTCTCTATCAACAATTCCTGAACAGGTGGGAGAAAAGAAAAGATCCCCTTCAGATTCTATCTGAATACAAAAACCTAAAAGGAGTAACACAAGAAACTGTGTAGGACTACTGCACTAGATTCAACAGTGTATACAATGCCATCCCATTAGATCTTAGACTCTCACCTGGTTTAGCCTTAATCAAATTCCCAGATGGATTCAATTCTAATATGGATTTCTAGATGAGAGAGTGAAACCCCCCTACTTTGGAAGATATGCAAAGCATAACAGTCAGTGTTGAAACCAACCTGATATCTAAAAGAGCCAAGGCTAGGAGTGAAAGGAGGATACCATTAAAGGAAGAAAGATCACCCTTTGAACAAAAGCTAGATGCCATAATTAAAGGAATGGATAAACTAGGGGATAGAGTAGAGACAATTGAAAGGAAAGTTCCTTGGGATGGTCAGCAAACCAACACAGGGAGAAATCCTAATTTTAGGAAAAATCGAAACCCAAACATTAGAAAGAATGGTCCTGACCAAAACATTAGACCACCTTTCGAGGAGAATTATGCAGAAGCTTCCAACTCTGTATGTCCAGAAGAAGATACTCATATTAATGTGATGGGGCTTGGTAATGAAATAGAAGTTTTCTTGACCCAAGATGATCAAGAGTCCCACATAAATAGTTTCAAACTCAATCAAGGGAATCATTCGACTTTAAGGAAGGATATGACAGAGCCATCTTTGAGGTGCACAAGAAATACAATCTAAGAAGTAGGAGAATTGATGTCCCTAAAGAAAACAAGAAAAAGGTTCCAAATCAGCCCAAAAAAGGTAAGATAGTAACCACAACTGTACATATTCTTTCTAGATTAAACACTAATCCTTCTAGCCCTAGAATTAAAGATGTCTCTAATAATCAACCAAACAATAAACAACCCTCCACTTCTCTTCCTTCTAACGGAACTATGGAAGAACCTCGAGAGGCTGATCTAGGAGAATCAACAAATCAGGATCCCACTCCTGAAAAGGAGAAAAACATAGAAAACACAGAAAACAGAGAGAATGCTGCTGTTCGAAATCCAAAGGCCCAAACAGAAAAACCCTTTAATCTAGAAACTGAAGTAGGTAAGCTAAAAATTTTTGTCCCATTATCTGAATTAGCTAAACATGATGCCTATTGAACTGAAATCAATAGATCACTAAAGATTACCAGAACTAAAGATTCAGTTAATACTTTTGATGACTAGCCCGAATTAATCTTTGGCTCAGAAGTCAATGGAAAACCATTGGAAGGAGGAATTCCTCCCTTCTATGTGATCTTAAACATACATGATAAGATTCTTCACAATGCCATGTTTGACTCTGGGGCATCTCATAATCTCATGCCCAAGTCTGTAATGGAAAAGTTAGATCTAGAAATCACTAGACCATACAAAGATTTGTTTTCTTTTGATTCTAGTCAGGTGAGATGTTTCAGATTGATAAAAGACTTGTGTGTCTCATAGGTTCAATACCATGCAAAGACAACTTTAATGGATATAGTGGTAGCAGATATACCACCCAAATATGGCATGTTATTATCTAGATCCTGGGGTGCCAAACTTCAGGGATCTCTTCAATTGGATATGCCATATGCTACTATATCGATTTTTGGACAACCAAAGAAAATATACAGAGAAACATTGATTAAATACGTAGTCAGTAGTCAGGAAGGACCCCAAAATTTCCCCATCTACTCAGTACACTCTGATATGGACTCGTTCATTCTTTACAATGCAGAAACCAATCGTTCCAATACTTTAGAAGTTTTAGCAGTAGAACCAAAACAAATTAAAAAAGAAAAATCAAGTGTTCATATTCAGGAAATGTTAGATAACAAAGAAAAATTAGATGAGAATGAAAAATTAGACCCCACTATTAAACAAGATCCTACTACTCTAAACACCAATTATGAGCATGAAATCCTTTGGCATTTAGAATTTTAGGGCTCAGTCATAAACTAGGGGCAGGAGTAGGAGTTTGGGTGTACAATCTAGAAAATGATCATGCTGAAGGCCATGCCTACAGATTAAATTTTAAGTGCACCAATAACATGGCAGAGTATGAGGCTCTCTTGTTGGGTCTTAAACTTGTTAAAAGATTAGGAGCAATTAGGTTGTCTATCATTGGAGATTCAGAATTAATAATTAAACAGATTAAAGGAAAATACTTAACTAGGGATCCTAGATTAGGATATTATAGAGGAACAGTCATAGAAATTCTTAACACTTTTTTGGAAACTTAGCCTGCAACTATCCCAAATAAACACAACATGCAAGCTCACAATCTAGCCATGTTTGCTAGCATCTGCAAATTACCTTTTCAACATAATCATCAGTTCACTGCTGAGATTAGGCATAGACCAGCCATCCCTGATAATCTGAAGAACTAGTAGGTTTTTGATAGTGATGTGCAAATCAATAATTTTTTAACTTTAGATGAAGAGTTTTCTAACAATAACATAGATGTAGATATAGTTATTAGTTTTAATCAAATAGATGAGGTAGAAATTAAAATTTCAAAAGAAAGTTCAATAAATATGCTTCATCCCACAAAATTGACACAAAAAGAAATTCAAGACCTGAAATAAATGGACCTAGATGAAATAATTGAAGAGGAAACAGAGGTTATCAACTTGAAAGGCAATCATCTACCTAAAGGATTGACTCCTCTAGAAGATCTATTTGATTCTAATGACAATGCCAAGAAACCTAAAATGGAGCCATTAAAAGCATATATTGAAGAATACAACCTAGGAACATAGGACAATCGAAAAATGATAAAATTGTCAAAATCTTTACCTCCTAATCAGAAGCTAAAGTATGTTGAACTTATGAGGGAATTCTAGGATGTCTTTGCCTAGAGTTATGAAGACTTGAAATCCTATGATACCTCTATTATTCAGCACACTATTCCTCTGAAAGAAAATCAAAATCCCTTTAAACAAAAACTCAGAAGAATTAACCCTGGGCTATTACCATTGATTGAGAAAGAAATCAAATGCATGTATGAAGCAGGGATTATTTCCCCTATTAGATTTTTAGAGTGAGTTTCTAACTTGGTACCTACTAGGAAGAAAACTGGGGAAATAAGGTTATGTGTTGATCTGAGGAATGTGAATAAGGTCTCTCTTAAAGATAACTATCCTTTACCCAAAATGGATCATATTTTGCAAAGGGTAGTGGGTTCTTCCAGAATTTCACTTTTAGATGGGTTTTCAGGATATAACCAAATATTGATTCATCCTGATGACCAAGAGAAAACTGTATTTACAACACCATGGGGGAATTTTATGTACATGAAAATACCATTTGGACTAAAAAACATATGAGAAACCTTCCAAAGGGCAATGGACATTGCCTTTTCCAAAGAAATTCATGATTTTCTTGTTATATATCTAGATGATCTAACTGTTTTCTCTAACTCAGATCAAAAGCACTTGGACCATCTTAGGCAAGTCTTTTTAAAATGCAGAAAATATGGCATTTATTTGAATCCATAGAAGTCCTTGTTTGGTCTGGAGGAGGGTAAAATTTTAGGTCACATCATTTCCAAAGATGGCATTCGAATTGACCCTTCCAGGATTGAAGCTATTCTACAGATACCTCATCCAAGAAGTATTAAAGAACTTCAAGCTTTCCTAGGGAAGATAAATCTTTTAAGACGATTTATTTCTAACTTAGCTGAACTCATTAGATTACTAAATAACATGCTAAAAAAGGATTCACGTATCAAATGGATAGTAGAGGCCAAGCAATCATCTGAAGAAATCAAAATGGCCTTAACCAGAACACCAGTCCTCACCAGTCCACAATTTGATAGAGACTTCATTATTTCTTCTTTTGCATCAGAACACACCATAGCTACAGTTTTACTACAAAAGGATGATCAGGGATGTGAAAAACCTATAGCCTTTTTTAGTAAATCACTCAGAGATGCATCATTAAAATACAAAATAATGGAAAAACAAGCATTTTCACTGGTAAAAGCCATTAAAGACTCTAGAGTCTACATATTATACTCTCATGTGATAGCTTATGTTCCTAATGTAGTTGTCAAAGACATCCTAACTCAGGATGGAATTGATGGCAAAACAGGTAAATGGATAGCCACCATCTTAGATTATGATATAGAGATAAAACCTACAAAACTAATAAAAGGTCAGGGATTGGCCAAACTCATGGTAGAAACTAATTGTTAGGCCCTAGACATAAATTCACTAGATAACGAGCAGGAGGTGGCGACTCCACAAATCAGCCAAGCCTTTTCAGACTCACCTGTTATAGACATTTTTGTGCCCTACAACTCCAAGCATGAAATGTCCATAAACCAAGGGCTCCTAAGTCCCTAAAAGTGTTGTTCTAACCCCTAAAGGAACAAGGTCAACAGATTACAACTTCTCCCAGAAGTTCTCCACCAGAAACTGCTTAGAATAAGTCAAAACAGGATCATTTCAGCTGCTCCACTGGCTAGGTGCGTTGCATTGCACCTAAATACACTGTGAGGGTGCGTTTCATTTCAAAAGTCCCTTTTGTGGGGTGCGATGGGCGAGAAATGACAAATGGCAGTGTCATTCTGCGAGGTGGAGAGACAATGGAAGCTTCCAGAATCTTCTCCCGTGACACTTGCCTCACTGAATTCGACCAAGGATGAGTAAGAGGCCTTCAGTCTCCAAGTGGAAGCAAGAACTGACAGAGAGAAGACACTAATCAAATCACAAGCTGACTCATCCTCCTTACAGATATCTATATATGGATCCCTCATCCCAGAGATCCAGAGGATGGAATTTTGCATATTGTAAGGAATTGCTGTTGGTTTTTTGAGACAAAACATCAGATTGTTGGGTGATCTATGCTTTGTTTGAGGTGAAGAGGGGCTTCTTTGCTGGGAGGTTGATGCTGGGTCAGGAACCAGTGGTTGTAACGCCTCCTGGATCTTTTCTTGTTTATCAATAAAAGCTATTTGAGTTTTCCTCCATGCTTTTGTATCATTGATGCTTGTTACATTTGTATGGTTAACTTAAATCTGATCCTAAGTTGTTTATGAATATAGATCCATGTCTTTGTATAGTTTTCTTCTTCTATGATCTTACAGGTACTTTGTGAAGCTGGGCAAGTAAGAGAGCAGGTAGCTGGAGACTATCAAAGAAGAGAAGGATTGGATCAAAGGAATAGCGCAAGACACAGGTTGGTTCTTTCTATTCCTCTCTATCTATAGTTCATAAAGGAAATACAAAAGTAGTTTTTCTCTGTTTGTTTCTAAGGCAGCTGTCACACCTTTGTGGGATAGAGTAGTTCTAAATAGACACTTTTCCCTGTAACAAAATGGCGACTCCACTGGGGAGCTAATTAGTTTGTTTGTTTATCATTCTTTGTTTGTTTGTTTCATAAACTTATAAGTGGCATTCGAACTGCATTTGCCATAACAAATACAAAATAGACATTTGTTGCTTCAATCCATTCGTTGGATCTGTTTATGATTTAAACAACTGATTCATAAACCATCTGATTTCCCTTGTGATAGCTCTTAGATCCTCCTTAGATCTACCCCTGATTGTTGAATTACTGATTGCTTTTACTTGGCCAAAAACCAAAGACTGAACTGCAAACTGTGACCCGGAACCCGGACAGAGTCTCGTTTTTGGCCCAGCGCAGGTACTGTTAAGAGATCTTGAATTTCAGCGCACTTCCCAAAAGGGCAACTTGTGCTGCATTTCAGATTCTCTGTGTTACAGGTGTGTTGATCAGACTAGCCCTGTGCAGCTGTGGTTCTCGTGCTTCATTCTTTCCAGTTCTATCTCTGAATTTTGCTGCCTGTGATCAGTATATGTCTCTTTGAAACCCCTTTTCCTTGCTGTTATTCCGCCTCCTTTGTACAAAATAACTGTAGATGTTTTTGTGTGTTTGTTGAGTCATTTACAGTTCTCCTTAGCAAAAGTAGCGTAATCATACTGTCGTCCTTTGATTTGAATTTGTCGTAAGTGTCGATTTCAATCGTTGGAAAGAGTTTGATTGTTGTTGATGGTTGATTATTCTGTTACTATTGCTTTTGTTCTAGATTTGTGATTTTCTAGTGTCAAAACGAGTATTCATTTCAAAATCATAAGGTGTCATAATCATCTCTATTGTTGATTTCGAAAGGAAGCTTGTTTATGTTTGTCGCTTGAAAAGAAATTCAGATTTGTGCATCAACTTTCTTTTTAGCATCCATATACTAAGAAATTCGAAAACAAATACATGCATGTGCATTTGCATATAGACAGTCTGTTTGGCTTGATTTAGGAAAAGTGCAGTTACAGTGTGCTCTTTGCTCTTTGTGAAAAGATTATGTCTTTCTTTTCCCTAGTAGCTAGGATTTTCATTGCATAAAAGAGATAAAAAGTTTGTTTATCATCTTTAGATTGCATTTTAGGAATTACATCTACATCTCATGGTGAACCCAAAAGGCAAACTTCATAAGCAAGATCAACTTAAAATAAATTCAATGAATCTAACAACGCTTCGGAACTTAACGCACAACATTGAGAGTTCTAGGCTAGAGACGTATTCTGACGTCGTAAAGCCTGGTAACTGTTGTTCTCACTATTGGTTGGGTGATTCCTCCACTTTGAGACGATAAGTGCCAGTACGGACTTGTGCTCCCACGTACCATCGAGTATATTTTGGGAGACCCCTATAGGCTTAAATCCTTTATCCATAGGAAGCCGTGTCTGCCACCCTATCGATCGCAATGCACTGAACACAGCATTCGGGAAGATTGACTGCCGTACCGTAAAAAGTATTTCGCAGTTTTGCGATTGGTTTGGTACTCCCTCTACCTAGACTTCTAGAGCAGTCCCTTTCATTCCTTTTTAGACTCTTTAACGGAAAAGGTCCATCTGAGCACTTGTCACTTCAGGCTCATTAAAAATCGAAGGAGACTAGAGTCATCTTTTGTTTTTTCTCGACTCTTAAAAACTGAAAAAACAAGTTGTGTCAAAGCGTCTAAAATTTATTTTAAACGGAATGTTCATTACCCCTTTCCTACGTTGATCTTGGGTTGAGAAAATGGAGTCCACCAACCAAGGAATTCCCCTTGGAGGAAATCCTAGTCCCTTCTCCTCTTGGGGAGATGTTGGTGCACCCGATATGGCCACATTGTCGCTTCCATGACTGACAATTGGTTTTCCTGTATGGCTCTTCTCAACCTCTGTCGTTCAGAACACCACTATTCCTGAACAATCCAATTAGCAATTAGACGAGTCCAGAGTTACCCACCAACCTTCTACTTCCTCTAATTCTTCCTCTCCTCCTTCCTCTTCGCTTGATGGGGCTATTAAAGCCAAAAGTCAAGTACCTAAGGAGAAGAAGGAAAAGAAGAAGAAAGAGAAGAAGAAGAAGGAGCCAAAAGCGAATGGGGGAAAACGAGTGTCGTCTAACGAAAATCCACACACTGCACCGACCAGGCCTAAATCGCCATGTGTCATTTGCAAGGGAGACCACTATCACAAAGATTGTCCTTGCATCCCTCGGATCTTAAGGGACTGGTCTCCCCGTTTGCACAGCCCGGTGTCGTCAACCTCTGATGATCATGTTGAAAACACACCGTCAACTAGTGAAAGTGAAGCCCCAGGACAAAAAGGAAAATATATATTTCCTTTTAAACTGTGCGAAGGCGATCATGCCGTCCACCGTTGTCCCTTCTTAGACGAGGCTAAAAGAGTTTTGGATGATCGTCTGGTTTCACTGTCACGACTTCCTCCTAGATATAAAAAGCTCTTGTTGAGACTGTCACCAGTTGAAAATCCAGCCGGCCCGCTCAGGTGGTCGGCTGAAGCACCTATCATTGAAGATAAACCATATGAATCCATACCAGACGAAAGTCAAAAGGTCGAGGCGGCAGTTGACCCAGTCTTGCCTTCAGAGGTTTCATCTTCGGATGATACAGTCACTGAAGAGAACAAGGATGACACCGTCCAAATTCTCTTCATAAACACAGACTCCAACGAACATGGGGGAAATTTACCCGTTCCTTTACCGCAGGAAGGAAGTTCATCAGAGTCGTACCCGACCGTCTATTCGGTCCCACCTCCAAGCAACCTAGTTGTCTCCTTCGACTGGAATCAACTAGGTAGACCCCGTTTACCAGCTAGTATACCATTCCGAATTATTGTCCAAATATATAGAATGGTTATGGCTGGTACCATCATAGATGAGGGGGCTTCTGTGAGTATCCTTTCCTCAACTGCTTGGAAAGTGCTTGGTTCACCATCGCTTTTGTCTGAGATGAGAAATCTGACAGGCTTTCATAAAGGAACCAGTCAACTGTTAGGGATCCTTCCCAATGTGCCCATAACATTGAGAGGGAAAACCGTTCAAATGAACGTGATGGTAGTTCGAGGAGCCCTGGATTACAATCTACTCCTTGGACGAGACTATATTTATTGCATGGGAGCAATTGTCTCCTCACTCTTTAGAGTAATGTGTTTTCCGCACGAAGGAAGAGTGGTCAAGCTTGTAGACCATCTTTCATTTCCCAGATCACGCATAGCAAATAGTCATATACCACCCCTGAATGGTCTTTTCATGCAAGAAATGTCTCAATCTCCAGTCTGTCCACCCGATGAGTGCGAGTGATTCGGGGGGACATGACTGAAACCTAGGGGGCATGCATCCTAGTCTGCTTTGGCAGGAAAACTTCGGGTATAAGGTAGGTTTCTGTGAGAGAATATGACCTTCGTACTCACGTCCGTGATTGGAAGGGGGAGTTGGACTGGAACAAGATCCTCTTGTCAAAGTTATGTTAGGGACGGTCACGCCATACCACCCGCTCACCTTTGTTTATCTCAGTAGACATCGCCAAAGAAGTGTTTTGTTTGCGCTGTGAATAGAGAAATCTTTGGGTAACCAGTAAGAGGTAGGCCTCTCTCGGTAAAATGAATGTTTTAACGGACTAAAGAAGGGATAACCTTGAAACTCTGTTTTATACCTGGGGGCATGCAAACCTTTTGGAGTGCAAGCGAAGAGCGACTATTTATTTTTTAAATTTATAGGACCTCTAACCCTTTAAACTCGTAGGATTGGTCGTCTCCTAACTTGCATAAAAAAAGGATGCGGGGAAAAACTCTAAAAGTTGCCGTTTTTATATGAGACATTCTTATCATACGAATGGATTAATGGAGCAGTTTTAGCACATAGTTCAAGCTCGTTAAAAAATAAACATAAGACATGAGCAAATGTTTCCACCCCCGTTTAAGCTCGTTAAAAAATGAACTATTCCCCGGCAAATAACCATCGTGAATGTAGTACTTCAGCCATTAAAGCCTTGGTCATGTTTGCACCGTCACCTCCACTTTTTCATTGGCCGATCATTCACCTCCATTTGATTGTTTACCCATTTTGAGGAACAGCTGCGAAGAGTGATCTCACTAGCCATCCTTGTGACACTGCCGTGATTGGAAAATTCCAAACCTTACCTGGAATCAGCTGCTACCCGTTTTATCACTCGTTCCTCAAAAGACGAGTCTCCTTTAAGCTCTTTTCAACTGACTCGTAAAATATGAAAAGATTGCCGAGTCCTTGGCGTTCCAACTTGTTAAAGGGACAGGAAGTGCTATCCCTCCTCTAGATTTTAATCTTTTTGGACCTGAGGGTTTATTACACAAAAAGATCGAGCGCTTGTCTTATTCGGCTCGTTAAAAGTATCGAAAATTCATCCCTTCTGTATTGTTTTATACTTTTTCGGACTTAAGGGATTAGATGACGAAAAAGGAATTTTGGAGTCTCCTTTACGTTCCTTTTTAGACTCTCTAAAATTGAAAAGGACCGAGTTATCTTTTTCGTTAAACTCGTTAAAAATATTAATAGCGACAAACTTGTCTATAGACGAGAACGAGTTTCACTATCGCTAGGCTCGTTAAAATATAGCGATGGGTTTGCCCGAAGGGTAAATTATAGAACAAGCATATGTTATCCTCCTCAAGCTTGAAAAAAATAAAGAGGTACTGGTTAGCAATGACTGGGAAAAATTGGGAAGAAAACTCAAAGAAACTTTGTTGGTAGCAAGTCGCTCTTGAACATGACACTTCCACTTCGTGTCCGAGTCGGGTTGTGTTGTTTCATTTACCGGTCACATCGCCATGGTCATGCCATACCATCCACATTTGGGGTTAATGCTACCAATCCATCACATCAGTGTTGCCGATATGTTCAAGAGAAGTCATCTAAGTCACCTGTGTCTCACCCACTACCATACATTATACTCCATTCTTTCATGACCGCCACCCTGAATCTTATATCATCAGATCGTTTTCACCTACATTAAAATCATTTGCTCCGTTCCGTGTCATTGATGTGGGATTCATTAAGGCCCTCCTGTGACGGATCACTTCTTGTCGACATCAGCTCATTATCCAAGAAGTGGATCTAGGAACACCCCATTCAGTACTTTGAAGCTTGCATGCCTCAATGGCAAGTTTCTCACTTCCGGCGACAGGTTTACATCAATGACCTTCGACCGAAAGATTTTGCGTGGTGTTCGACGCCAAGTCCTTTATTCACACCACGTGAATTGTATTGTAGTACCTTGAGGATCATTATCATTATCGGTGATTCCTCTCGCGCTTGTTAACAGTTTACATCATTGACTGGTAATCAAGCGATGTCTTTCCATGTTCGACTTCGGAACATTTCTCACATGGATCGACTTGTACTTCGAGTGAAGATCGGACAAGATTGAAGACCCCGGATCTAGTTTCATCCATCCGGGCTGCGATATATATTCAGGAAAATAAATACATTAAATGTACATCATTACTTCACAGATAATCATCCACTCAAAAGGATGATGGCTCTATCAGAATCATTAGTCTAGACTCAGACTTTTGTCTGTCCTATGTACATGGAAATGAATTTATAAAGTTGAGCATGGGAATGCCCGCCTCATCTAGATCATGAAAATAGTATGAAGATAATGTATTGTATTGTATCTTATTACAGGTCTCCTCCCAGCATTGAAAGAACTTCGGATCCTCATGATAAAGCATTTCACCCGACACCAAAAGGTTAACGGCCTCATACTTTAGGGGGCAACTGTTATAGACATTTTTGTGCCCTACAAATCCAAGCATGAAATGTCCATAAACCAAGGGCTCCTAAGTCCCTAAAAGTGTTGTTCTAACCCCTAAAGGAACAAGGTCAACAGATTACAGCTTCTACCAGAAGTTCTCCACCAGAAACTGCTCAGAATAAGTCAAAACAAGATCATTTCAGCTGCTCCACTGGCTAGGTGCGTTGCATTGCACCTAAATACACTGTGAGGGTGTGTTGCATTTCAAAAGTCCCTTCTGTGGGCTGCGATGGGCGAGAAATGACAAATGGCAGTGTCATTCCGCGAGGTGGAGAGACAATGGAAGCTTCCAGAATCTTCTCCAGTGACACTTGCCTCACTGAATTCGACCAAGGATGAGTAAGAGGCCTTCAGTCTCCAAGTGGAAGCAAGAACTGACAGAGAGAAGAAACTAATCAAATCACAAGCTGACTCATCCTCCTTACAGATATCTATATATGGATCCCTCATCCCAGAGATCCAGAGGCTGGAATTTTGCATATTGTAAGGAATTGTTGTTGGTTTTTTGAGACAAAACATCTGATTGTTGGGTGATCTATGCTTTGTTTGAGGTGAAGAGGGGCTTCTTTGCTGGGAGGTTGATGCTGGGTCAGGAACCACTGGTTGTAACTCCTACTGGATCTTTTCTTGTTTATCAATAAAAGTTATTTGAGTTTTCCTCCATGCTTTTGTATCATTGATGCTTGTTACATTTGTATGGTTAACTTAAATCTGATCCTAAGTTGTTTATGAATATAGATCCATGTCTTTGTATAGTTTTCTTCTTCTGTGATCTTACAGGTACTTTGTGAAGCTGGGCAAGTAAGAGAGCAGGTAGCTGGAGACTATCAAAGAAGAGAAGGATTTGATCAAAGGACTAGCGCAAGACACAGGTTGGTTCTTTCTATTCCTCTCTATCTATAGTTCATAAAGGAAATACAAAAGTAGTTTTTCTCTGTTTGTTTCTAAGGCAGCTGTCACACCTTAGTGGGATAGAGCAGTTCTAAATAGGCACTTTTCCCTGTAAGATCACCTTGGTATGCTAATGTAATTTATGTTTTACAAAACCTGCAGGCTCCTCTAGGGTTATCCAGAACCAAGTATAAGTTTTTAAAAATGAAAGCTTCAAAGTTTTGTATCTTATATAATACTCTTTTTTGGAAAAATCATGAAGGAATTTTATTAATTGTTTATTAAAAGATGAAGCTGACAAGGCTCTTCAAGAACTTCATGCAAGAGACTATAGTGGACATCTCTATTGGAAGTCAACTGCAGATAAGATCCTAGGGGCTGGATTCTATTGGCCAACCTTGTTTGCAGATGCGAAAAGATTTATAACTTCTTGCCATAAATGTCAAATTTTTGAAGGAAAAAGAAAGTTGTTACCTTTTCCCTTAAAACCCATTTCCATCGACAAACCTTTCCAACAATGGGGTCTTGACTTCATTGGAGAAATCCATCCACCCTCTTCAGTCCAACACAAATGGATACTCATTGCCACTGACTATTTTACTAAATGGATAGAAGCCATTCCTTCCAGACAGGCCAATGACACTATGATCATAGGTTTCCTAAAGACCAATATCTTGTCCAGGTTCAGCTGCCCCATTAAAATCATTACTGATAATGTTGTAGCCTTCAAGTCAAAGAAAATGATTAGTTTCTGTAACAAGTATCACATTACATTAGGCCATTCCATAGCGTACTACCCTCAAGGGAATGGACTGGTAGAAATTTCCAGCAAGAGTCTATTTAATATCATCAAAAAATTGTTGGAGGAAAACAAGAAAACTTGGAACAAAAAATTGATCAATGCTTTGTGGGCAGACAGGCTTATAGCCAAAAAATCCATTGGAAACAGTCATTATAAGTTAGTATATGGCATGGAGGCTGTTTTTCTTTCATCACTAGGAGTTCCTGTCATGAAAATACTCTAAGAAGCTCAAGTGGAACCGAATGATATTCAAAGGAGGATAAACCAAAATATCAATTTACAGCAGACCCGAGGGGAGGTGTACCAAAGATCCTAAGTGTTGCAGTAGAAACTTAAGAAGATACTTGATAGAAGAACCAAGGCAGATGATTTCTACCTTGGAGATAAAGTGTTAAGGTGGGATTCCAAAAGAGACGACAAGGGGAAAGATGGGAAGTTTGACTTCCTATGGAAAGGACCATACATCATCTATGCTTTCAAAGGAAACAATGCATATTTTCTTAAAGAGTTAGATGGTACAGAAGCAGAAGAAGGACTAGTCAATGGTCGGATGTTGAAGCATTACTTTGATCCTACTTACTAATGTTACCATGTTCTTCAGTACATATTATATCCTTTGTAATGTCATAGTGTTGATTGGACAGTAAGGTTTTGGAGTTGAAGCCCGAAGAGAAGGCCCTAAGCTTCAGAAATATCACTGTCATACATACAATAAAGTAGTAAGCAAAAGAAGAATGAAGAGCATAGTCAAAGTCATTAAGAGGCCACTAATCTACTGTTCTTGACTTTCCACCAGGGAAAGCCATCCCCGAGTGGAGCCACTATTATGCCCCTATACCAATAGTTAACATATATCATGATTGACTTGGTTTAGCTTTGAAATATGTTCATGCCTTTACTTGTTTCAAAGATTTTCCATATTTGTAAAAACTCAAAATATTTAAAAAATGTAAAGGGGGTATACCCTAAAAGAAAAATCAAAGGGTGAAAAGAAATAAAAAGAGGTCAAAAAAATGAAAAAAAATTAACCCCAACAAAAAGAAAAGACCAATAAAGTGTGCAAGTCTAAATGCCACTACTTTTTTAATTTTGTATAATAAAAAATTATGTGCAGCTTGTCACCTATGCCACAATTCATGAATAGTCAAACAATTTAAGCTTGGCTAGTGCATATTTTCAATTTCATGTTGTAGAAATAGAAAATAAGATCTAACCAAACAGTTTAATCTTGGTAGATAAGTAGATAGGTAGAGTCAAAAAAGGAGCTCAACAGTTTAATCTGAGCCCTTGGATGTAATAAGTGTAGACTTATATAGGCATCACCATGTAAAAGAAAAGAAAGTTTGATAAGGGTTTGCCAATCTAAGTGCACCCTAATAAAGAAGTAAAATTGCTAGGTTAAGTAGGTAGGGTAAGTAGATGATAGTTGCAGAATAATATGTGGTGAATGATAAGTCTAAATGTGTAAATCTTTTACTTTCATCACAAGGAAAAGGCATGTATCACATGGAAGGCACATCAAGCAAGCAAAGTCAAAAATACTTAACTTCCCTACTCATTTCCCTTAAATTTTCACTAATTTCCTCTAAGTACCAAGGTATCTATCAAGATATAGGGGCTCAAAGCATTTCTCCGACTTTTGGAGGGACTAGACCCTCGACCCAATACTTTATAATACCTTAAGCACTTAAGCCCATTCACCAATAATCACACCCGTTCATAAGTTAATCATTTCCCTAATAAATGTTTTCCTAAGTAAAATCCTATTTTATTAAGAAGATTCTCGGTGTAAATCACATGTAGAAAACCTTTGTCGCCGTGTTTTGAACCAACTAGTGTGGTTCATCGTTAGGACAATTTGAGGAGTCAGAACATTGCTACCAATTATATAGGGAGAACAGATCATCCAAATAGCTAGGTTGACAGGGTTGACCATCAACGTCTATCTACAACGGCTAGATTAAAAATAATATTAAAATATTAATAAGTCAAATGTAATAGAAGAAAGAACTACTTGTAGTATATCAGTTATTCAATTTTATCATATTAATATATTTTTCTTAGGTTAATAATAAGAGCTTCAATAAGGAAAAATCCCATCTCCTTAATGTCTTCGTGGAGAATGGCTATAGTAGGCGCCTAGGTCAGAAGGCTTTCCTTAAAGCCTCTAAAAATTCGGTTATTAGAAAAGAACCTAAAGAACGCCTGCTAGGTGTCCATCTTCCCTATGTCTAGGGAACCACGAACAAGATTGCTCGGATCCTTAAGAAGTATAATATTCCCTCAATCTTTAGGCCCCTCAACACCATTCGTAAATGCCTCTGATCGGTGAAAGATCCCATTGACCCTAAGGACATGAAGGGTGTCTTCTTGATCCCCTGTTCTTGTGGGACCCCCTACATCGGGGAAACTGGGCGCTCCATCCATCAAAGGATAAATGAACATGCAGTTGACCTAAGACATGGGAGAACCAAGTCTTTAGCTTTAGTAGAGCATGCGGAAAAGATGAAGCATCATGTTTGTATTGAGGAGGCCAAGGTTGCCCAATTCCATCACTGTAAATTCAGGGACATGATTGAAATTGAAGAAAGGCCTAAAAATCTCAATAGAGATGATGGCTATGTTAGTGTCAATATTTTCATCCTTCCTCCAATGATCAAACATGCTCTTACAAAGTGATTTTAAGGTGTCAATGTCAAATTTTGTCATTTCAGTGAGTCTTCAAGCAAAATTTGGTCACTAGGCATTAGGTCTAGGGTTTTCTTTTACTCCTTTCAAAGTTTTCCAAATGTTGGTCCATCATTCAACTGAGTGTACCATCATTCATAGGGTTTTCATCATCATTTCAGGTTCCAATGGGTCATTTTACACCTTGTTCGTGCTTCAGTTGCGTCTAGGTAGAGTTCATTTCCCTCTCCTATGGTTTTGAAAGTAATTTATCTTGGATGGTCAAATCATCAGAAAAATTTGTATCCTGATGTTCATACACCTTCCCCTATCCTTAATGTACCTTATTTAACACTTCCCATCACTGAGATCCCCAAAATTCCTCATTTTCGCACAAACCCTAGTTTCCTACTACAACTTGGCAATTTTCTAGGCTAGACCTGTGTTTTTCCCTTTTGCACCCCTTCCCCTCACTTAATCTTTTAAATTCCACTTTCCTCTGCTTCTCAACATCTCTCCCTACTTCCCGAAATTTTCTCAAGAATTTAGAAGCCCCTTATCCCCTTCATTTCACTTCATTTCTACAAATCCCCTGTTCCACACATCGGGATAGATTTTACTCAAATGATGTTTCTGAGCAAGAAAAGATGAATTTTGGAAAAATGAGAGAGGTTTTGTTCCAAAATAGTCCAAGGAAGAAAAACCTCCTTCACTTTTTACACAGGTGTCATGGTTTTAGTGAAATTTCAAAAATCCAGTTGCCTCGGGAGAATTGATGCACCTTTGAAGTATCCATGGGAAAATCAAGTTTTCTCCTAGCGTGGTTGGCCAAATGACTTGATGAGTCAAATGATAACTAGAAACAAAGATATTTACAATGAGCTATCATGATCTCAATTTGGAGTTGAGGAAGCCCTTCAAAATTTGACTGCAACAGCACTTTGCCTTTAGGCAACCTCATTTTGCACATTTTCACCAATCTTGGGATATTTGATTTTTGACAGGGAAAATGAACTCCAAATTGAAAAATTCTAGTTGGATTAGAAAGTATACTCAAAGCCCTTTCCAACAAGCTATCCCCGCCTAATTTTGACACCAGGAAGGCCTCCAAAAGTCTCCTAGAAAAAGCACGACACATTGGGCAGGTGGCACAACGCACATAACTGGTGTGACACATTGGGCTGCAATTTCTAGTGCAAATTTACACTAGCGCGACGCATAGAGAAGGCACAGCACATTGGGTATGTTGCGTGGTGCACATAGCCAGAAAGCTTGAAAATTTCCAAATTCGCTCCAAAATCGCCCAAAATGCATGCATTGCCATCGATACAAGTAGGTTGAACTTCTCTCATGGTTTTTCATCCAAGATTGATGGTTGTTGATGGTGATTGATGAATGGTGAAGTGTGTTAAGGAAAGCGAAGCCTATCCCTTCAAAGTTGTCAAAGGAGATTGCTGCTAGGGTTTTGTGTTGGTCATTTTACTACCAAGTATTCCCCCACCTCATCACTCCCTAGTTCCATACTCCCTTTGCTTCCCTTATTTCCCAAGTTTACATACCCCTTAATTCACTAATCATATACCCCAGTTCCTATTTCCTAAAACCCAAATACAAACCACAAATTTCCCTAAACCCTAATTGTTTTCCAAAAATCTAAATATCATTCCCTTAAAAGCCCTACAAATAATCTACCCAACCTCTCATACACAGTTCTTCCACATTCCCTCCACAGCCCCTCATACAAACATACCTTTGGAAGCAAAAACCTAATCACCATAAATCTCATCAAGAAACCTCACACATTAGCAAGCATCAGGAGTCTTGGCCTGAAAGAGTCAACATTCATCTTGAGAAGTTGTTGGCGAAGGCAAACAAGGACAAGGACATGCTCGGGCACATGAAAAACCATTATTGGGCACGAACTCATGTTTGCAAAGCAAAGGTCAAAATCCTGAAGGCAAGATTAAGGAGGGCACTATAATGGTGCAAAAGGCATAATAGGCTCTGAGTCTTGGCTGAAGCTTCTTTGGCTGAGCATGATACTTGATGATGGACCTTCAGTCCAAATTTCAACGAATTTGGAGAAAATTTTGTCAATTTTGAATTTTTTTGGCTTCAAAACATATTTTCCTGCCCAATGCATAGCGCTACTTGGCGCACGCTTATAATCGGGAGATACTCTGGAGGAAAACTTTGCATTTCTGGATTTTCTATGGAAAATTATGCATGCTCATGAATTACCTAAGGATTTCATCAAGCTCTGGGCTGCCTAAAGGGTCAAAAACACATAAAAATGACCTTTCTACCACCTTTTGCACCCACAGGAACCAGTGTTGGGAGATTGGATTTTTGGAGGGGATAATGGACACCAAATCTAGACATTCCACTTGGGTTGGAAAGTATACGGGTCGGGCTTTCTAACGCGCTATCATGAGCTCAATTTGGACTTCGGGAAGGCCCTCAAAATTAGCCTCAAAATTGTGCTACGCATACAGGTTTCAGGTGCGACGCATAGGGAAATTTGGCCTATTTTCACTCAGCAGCTGAGAATTTTGCCTAATTTTGACTAGTTTCACTTTTTCATGTAACTCTTGATTTATCTTGATGTAAATTCATGACTTTGATGTAATTTTGGCACATTGTTACTCATCCATGTAGATTCATTCAGTGAAAAGATAGTGAATGAATCAGTTTCCTTTTATATAAATTCAAGTTGTTTCATTGCCTATTTTTCAGTTTCTTGTTTAGATATGGTTGAAACAGCTCCTAGAATGATGAGCTCAACCCCTAGAGGCATGGGAAGGAGTTAGGCTTGTCTATATCATGTAATTTCTCAGTCATTTTTAGGGTTGGACACTTGGGATTGCTTGGCACTCCATTGTACATTTGATTTCTGCATTTTTGGCAAAGGAAAGACCAGGGTTTGCAGCACTTCTTGGGATCCTTGTGGCTCTATGTTTTGATGGTGTTCTTCTCTATGTAATTTTTAAGTTCACTAATATTTATGTGTACCATTTCCTTTCTCTTTTTCTTCTGAAATTAAACAAATGAGTGACAAAGGTAGAATTCATTAGCTTGCTGTGCTCTGCCTTTTAGTTTTGTTTAATTTTCAATGTTTTCTTCAGTTTGAAGAGGATTCTTGATACCCTATCACTCTCTTCAACTTCTCACCAGTCTGAGCCCTCCATATTAACAAATCAAAGCATCAAAACGATTTCCTTTCTTGCCCCAATCAAAACTCTGCAAAATTGGCCTTCATCCCCATACCCAAATTTGCCTTCCCCTTGATTCCAACAAAACCTCCATTTTATCAAATTAAACTCTCTTTCACAGATACCTAGCCTAAAATTAGAAGATATTTCAGTCATCTCAAACCCCCATAGATCATAATTTGCCGAGATTGACCTAGAGAGAGCCCTCTCCTACCCTCGCAGGGCAAGCTACGAGGCTGAGCGTGGTTTGATGTTGTCCTTGGATCCTACCTTCTTTAGCATGAGTTAAATCTAGGCACTAACAGGCTGGAAGATTAGTTGTTGCTAGATCCCTGCCCTTTCTTCTTAGTCTTGTCGAGTTGTCTCCTTATTCCCCGGTTCCTTTTCCTTATAGCTGTCTTTCCCTTCCTCCTAGGGTTCTCCTTCTGGTTATATTTTTCTATTGTCCTGTTCTTGTCCTCCTTGTTAATAAATAAATAAATAAATAAAATAAAATAAAATAATAATAATAAAACAAAATAATATAAAATTTTGACACTCGTTTTAATTTTTATTACTATTTCCTTATAAAAATTTTTATGAATATTATTATTTGTTACTAAGTGTCTACCTTTACCATATAAATAAAAAGAAAAAGAAAAAAATAGAAACATATATTAATTTTAACCAATACTCATAATTTTTTCCATTAAATCATAATTATAATAAATAAATAAATGAATATATTAATAAATAATTAAATAAATAAATATTTCTAATATATAACCCCTCCCCCCCCCTTTTCTCATCCCTAGCAATTCAATTAATTAAATAAATTAGAATTAGGCAACTTAGTTTAATAATTAAAATAAAATAATATAACATTCTATTATATAAAACCCCCCCTTTTTATGTATATGATTATAAATGAGTTAAATTAAATATTTATTAACCTAAGAAAAATATATCAATATGATAAAATTGAATAACTAATATACTACAAGTAGTTATTGATTCTATTACATTTGACTTATTAATATTTTAATATTATTTTTAATCTAGCAGTTGTAGATAGTCGTTGATGGTCAACCCTATCAAACTAGCTATTTGGATAATCTGCTCTCCCTATATAATTGGCATCCATGATCTGACTCCTCAACTTGTCCTGATGATGAACCACACTAGTTGGTTTGAAACGCGTTGACAAAGGTTTTCTACATGTGATTTACGCCAAAAATCTTCTTAATAATTGTTATGGATCACAAAAGCCTCAATTCTACAATCCTATTTTACTTAGGGAAAATTAAACACTTTCCATATAAACCCTCATGTTCACTTAGCCTAAGTTATATATATATATATATATATATATATATATATATATATATATGAAAATGTTTTAAACTTAGCGTGCATTTCACAAAGTCGTATTAACCACTAATTCATGTTATTATGTAATTCCCCTATATAAAGTTACCCACTCCCGTATTATTATAAATATACAAATTCCCAAATTTTTATATATCCCACCCCTCGGTTAAATATAACCATAATACAGTCAATAAACAGGATTAATTAACTAATCCGTAGTTAATTAAGAGCCCGACCCCCACCATGCTAATAAAAGAATTAATTAATCCTCACGATTAATTAATAACTTCAACCAATCACGTCGCCCCTGATGTAATTAAAAGCCTTTAATTATATTGGGCCTGCCATCCGTTAACCTTCTGCCACCTCACCTCCCCGATCGCTGTCTGATCGGATCCCGCAAATCTGAAGGGTGTCACGCATATCGCATGGCCCTCCATAGTCAACCTTTAACGCACGATGGCGAGCAGTTTTTTTAACAATACCTGTGCTACGTGTCAAATGTTGTATGGAATCATGCCGTCGTGCCCAAATACCACCTCCCGTCCACTAGTGGTGCGATGAAAACCGCTTACCGCCTCTCGCTACCGACAAAACATCAAATCATTTTCCCGCTAATGCCATCTGTCCAAATCATGAACCCGCCAAAGTTTTGAATTTGCATTAAAAACAAAGATAATTAGTTTTTCGTCGTTATTTCTGAAAAGCGCATGCATGCAACTTGAATGTTGAAGTCGACCAGTTCATTCACCCAACCGTCAACCACCCTCAAACCTGTAGTTCAATGCCGCTCCAAGTCCGCCATTTGCACCCAGTGAACCTGCATCCCATTGCCCATCACTAAAAACAGGTATTTACCAGTTTCCATCCAAAAACCCTGTAAATACTTGCTTTCCTCTATAGTTAATTGGAAAAAACCCAAATTTCATCATAATTCAGTTGCTACATTTACAATTCAAGTTTCCCAAGACCCTTTGTTTCACCAATTCCACTTAAAAATCCCAGTTTCCTATCTGAATACACAAGAACCAGAATGGAAACCCCCGTGGCCCTCAATGTTGCACCTATCACTACCCCTCACCGTGATTGGATTATCTGCCCTTAGCAGATAAAGATTTTCAAATAAAAGACCTAGATACTAATAAAGATCACTTGAAAGTATTTTTCCGATGTCGGGAAAATTACATGAATGGCTATGATACCATAGGAATTTGGGAATCAAATCTCCCAATGTACTTTCTCCCCTCTGTGCGCATTTTCACTGACATTATCCATCAGTGTCATGCCAATTATGATCCCAACCTCAGAGCAGTAATGTTCCCCAATCAAACTATTCTCTTCGTAATTACTGCAGACTCAATCAATGAGATGCTTCAGTTTCAGCCCGATCAATATCTCACCCCCATTTCCCTAGGAGAATTGCTAGAGAAATCATCTAAATTGTCCCAGTCTGAACTTAGTCACCTTTGCCAGACATTTGTGGATAAGTAGCATCAACCCAAAACTCCCCCTCCTTATTTGGCAATTTTCTTCATAGAGACAGGTAAGAATATAGTTGATATGATAGTTGCAGTCATGGGTTTCAATACTAGTGAGTATGTGGACGAGTTGACCCTAGTTTTAATGTCCATTTTTACCCCTAGTTAGCCTCCTACTGTCAAGTATAACTATGCTACATTCATTGCTGAGAAAATCCATAACTAGTTCATGAGGCTGGAAAATGAAAAAGTATTCAAGTATTCCACATTCATATATCACCTTCTCCTTTACTATCAGTATGAAAAGTTCCCATTCTCTGTAAATAAACTTGATATAATGGGTAATCCCAGATTAGTCATTTTTTGGACTTCTATCTTCCACCATTCATTTGCTTGTGCTTATTCATACAATGAATTCATTGACCAATTTGTCCACCTAGTGACCACCATGCTGACAGGAAATCCTCCTCCTAGGATTAGTGATGAAATCAAAAGAATCCTTCAGCTATCCAAGGAGTACAAAATAGGTGACTGGTACTTGTACCACAATCACACATAGCTCAGAATATATGTTTGTGAACTTCCTCCATTCAATCTACCAAAATATGTTGCTATGAGGTTGTTTGCATTGGAATATTATAGGCAAATGATAAACTTTGATCAGATTCACTTCACCAGGGCCAAGAGGAAAGCACAGTTGAGAATTAAAGATCACTTAGGCCCATTTGTATGCAACAATAGAGAAGGCAAAGAAGCAGAAGAAATCCTAGAACGAATGAAATTAAATAAAAGTTTTGGTTGGAAATATGACCCACACAATTTGATTTGTGACAGGAGAATGAAACATAAGTTATCACCATATTTTCATCACAAAATCCCTGAAATAGAGCAATATGCAAATATGGATGAATGGAGGGAAGGAACTCTAGTTGAGATGGATAGTGATCAAGTAAATGTAGAGAATGTGATGAAAGACCTAGAAAAGAGACTTGACCTAGACTCTTGTAAACAAGTACCAGTTGGAACTGCTTAGAAGCCAACACCGGGAACTTGTGCCTCTATAGCAGAGACTTCTCAAAGGCACCCCCAAGAAACTAGTGCACCCCTTGTAGAACCACCATAGGGAAAAGAACAGGGAACTAGTGCTAGAGCATCAGGACAATCAGACATGTCAAAACAACCAGAAATCTCAGAAGAACAGGCTCCACCACAGTCTCATCCAGCTTAGGTCAATATGGGAGACCCCCCAATTTTTCAAACTCCTCTGAATGAGGAAAAAAGCTTAAAATGAGACAAGGAAGTAGCTACCCCTGCTAGTGGTCCTTCAGACCAGCCTGGTGCTAAGAGGCATAGGCTAAATGCACATTCAGAAGAAGAATTTTTTGAAGAAACAATAGGGAGCCTGAGGAAAGAAGGTGGAGATAGAATACATACATTCCCAGTAGGTGGCACACCTACTAGTTCACAAAGATAGGAGCTTGAAGGACAGAAAAGTACTGAAGTGTCATCTTTCAGGTCTTCATTTGAAAAGACCTTGGACATCAAAGGAAAATTTAAGGAGATAAAGGCCAAAAATGAATAGCTGAAGGCCCAAGCCTACACGCAATACTTGAAGATGGCCCCTACTAATCAAACTAGGTTGATGTCAGCGTATGACATCAAAGAAGGAAAAATGTAGATAAGATTTCTAAAACCTACAGTACAACAGCCCAAATCACTTGTAGACTACCTCAAAACTAATTTTGAGGTCTTGGCCAAAGATATTCACCCCATAGATCAAATAGAATTGCATAAGCAAACAGGGGAAATGGCTTATTCCACATTGACAAGCAAGGCAATAATGGCACACAGATTAGAGAATTCACTGAACAACACCACTACTCAATTGCAGCTAGAAAAAGCCTCCTCATAGGCAAAGGAAAACATAATCAAATCATTGGAGGATTTGATTATTGGATTGGGCCATAACCCAAAGGATGTCAAAGCTGCAGAGGCCCTAATAAAAAAAAGAATGAAGATATAGCTGCCCTAAGAAAGCAGTTGAAATTGCCACCACTTATGCATCCACAGACTGTTGAAGTAATTGAAAAGAAGAATGAAGAAGAGCTTATGGACTTGGTCGTCAAGCTAAATGAGTAATTAAAGGAGACAGAGTAGGAATTAGAAAAAACACTACAAAGCAGGTAGAGTGAGTCAACCTCTCAGCCTCAAAATGTAGTACTAGTGGTTTCTACAGTAGTCCCTTCTACATTGGCAACTACTGTAGCAACAAATGTCCCTTTGAAGACAACTGGAACTATTGGAGTTATAGGTATAGGTACAGGTACAACACAAGTAGGAACCTCAAGTGTGAGCACTAAAGAACTGATCAAGTCCATGGAGGAAATGAAGCTCCAGGTCACCGAACTCCAAAAGGTAAAGGAGAAATTCATTACCTTGGAACAAAAGTATGATGTGTCAAAAATGAATTTTGCTGAGGAAGTGAGGAAAAACAAAGGCTTGACTCAATAGGTCAAAACACTGGAAAAAGATATTACATTTGAAAAGCCTTTAACAGATATCGGGAAAATATTATGGACCAACATCACTCAATCAATCAATGATGTATGGTCATCAATTCAAATCATTTTTTAATAGATTGACTTAGTCAAAGTTGCTCTTCAAGAGATAGAAAAAACCAAGCAAGAACTAGGAGGGAAGCCTGAAGAGGCCATCAGATTAATAAAGTTTCTAAACAGAAGAAACAAGCATCAATTGTAACAGCTAAATATTGAGGATAGGACTGGAACCATCCTCGAAATCAAGAAAGTCTTAACCAAAAGGACTCGAATGCAAAACCTAGAATGAAAATGTCTGAATATGTAAGAAGATATAGATGAATTTATGGAAAATTTTGGCATCTTACAGAGTAAAGGACTTCCAAGTCCTTTGGTCATCAATGATAAGTTAATGAGGCAGGATGATTATGTCAACAAATTACATCAGTATGCAAATAACCAAGCCAATTCATCTACTAGTTTATCTGCACCAAAAGCATTACCCACAGGGAGAGTTCTCTATGATAGTTTGGAGAACCCTTTTTATGTTAAGCATGAATTGAAACATTTGTTTCCAGTACAACCAAATTTTGTAAAATACATAGAAGTTGATGAAATCTTTAGAAAGATAACAAGGACTAGGATTCCAAGGGATGATTGGTGGACCGATATGACAGACATCTTATGATTTACATTGGTAAAAAGTAAATCGAAGTATTTACCATAGTAAATTTTGGTAAAAGAAGATGAATGATGGTAAAACAGGTAAAGAGTATTAGTCACAGGTAAAAGAGTATTAGTGAAAAGATGAAAACAATCAGCCAACACAGAAATACGAGCAAGACAGCAAGATGTACAATCATAGGACTTGCCACTAGCTCCTTCAATAGAAACAGGGACAACAACCAAGCAGTTCACATTCAGTTTCTACTTTCAAGACCATCTGTCTCTACATTTATGTAAAATATATTTAGTTTTCCTGGAATATATCTCTCTCAGTTAGGAGATATTTTGTTGTAAATTTTGTATAAGTACTTCCTCATTTGAAGTATTGAGTGTGGATTCTTAGACATTTCTGTAGACTCTCTATTTTGGAATAAAAGCGATGTTGAACAACTATTGTATGGCTAGCTGAACAAAGTAATAATGCAAAGGATTTTTAAAGGATTCTTGTGTCAAATGAGAAACAAATAAGTATTATATATCTTATGTTTTTACAGCTCTCTTGCATAAATATTTCACGTGTTTCATATCTGAATGATAAACAAAAAAGTATATTTTATAAAGAGCTTGACTGCATTCTGTCTTTAAAATCGTTTATATTCTTAATGTTTTCTTCTAAGCTATCATAGGTAGGGAAATCTTAATTGCTCCCTACTTCTTAGTTTATCATTGTGGCCATTTAACAGAGAATTCTTAATTGCTTTTTGTTAATCATCACCCACTTTCCCTTATCTTGAAATTTTATTGAAGGATTCTTAACTGCCCTTCCTCCCTTTCAAGACCATTTCACCCTTTTAAGTTACCATTTGTCTCTTGTTTAGCTATCTTGCCTTGTGAAGCCCTCCTTTGTTAAATTAACCTGATCTAGTTAAGCCATCTTCAATTGACTCCATAGCCCAATGGCTTGAAATACCTTGTTCTACCCATCTGCTCCTGAATTCCACCACCAAACAAACTCAAAACCCCCTAAGCTTTCATAACTAGCCTAATATCTTACAAACAAAGCTAAATCGTAAAGAGATAGCCCTCTCTGAGTATAGATTGGCTAGATTCTGTACTTAAAAGTTGGTTTGTGGTTAGCTCGGACCCCTTTCCTTCTAAAAACTTCAAGGAAAATTTGAGTGTTAATAGTTTCGACAGGAGGGAATTTAGTTCGAGCACCTCTTTGATGAATTCCTCAACTATAGGAACATCCTTATACTTAGCCATGGCTTGCTGCAAGTCTTGGAGTTGCATGTTTTTGGCCGATATGTCTGCTTCATGGCTTATCTTTAGCACCTCCAAGTTCTATTGTAATTTGGATAGTTGCTCAGTGGCCTCCCTGTTCACACTTGCCTTCTCTGTTTCGAGCTATTACTCAAGCTGTGCAATCTTCTCTTCCTTTTCCCTCAATAAAGTATATATCTCGGTAGCTTTGTCCATGGTGGAAGTTGCATACGTTCTTGTAAACTTTAACAATTTGGTCAAGTTTTGAGCTGGATTAGAAGGAATGTCCCTCCAGACTATGTCCATCAGTTCATTCCCAAGTGGGAGGTCAGGTGTTTCTATCATTCTCCTTTTCCTCTGTCTCTCGACTACAGCCTTGTGCGCCGGGCTATAGAACACATGAAGAGGAGGGATTTCAATCACTTTTAAGACAATTTCTGATGTGGGTAGAGCGGGGATGATTTTGGGTTGCTGATATGTTATTGCTTGCTCATCCATTGGTTCAGACTGTATTTTTTTGAACATGTAGAGGAGTTTGATACTCCATAGTTTCCTGGATATCTGTTGTCTTGGGAGTGTCTTGTAGTTTCTTATTGAATTGATCCCACTCCTGCTCCAAACTTCTACTTTTTATCTCTGAACCAATATCTTTAGGCGGGGTGCTCATACCCTACTCTTCGGTTGACTTCCTGCTGGATTCTGCTTTATTCTTGGTGTGTTGGGCCTTCCACATATCTAGTGATTTCCCTGTATCCACTTGACACTCTATGCAAGAATTAGGTCCCCATTGACAATCACACTAAGCATAGGCTTGTCCTAAATTTTGAACAAATGCAGTGGGATTACTTTGAGCCTTTTGTTTCTGAACTCCTGAAAGGTTTCAAAATATTCAGGACTCATATTTGTCCTTGCCCATTCGAACGATTGATCGAAGGATTCGACCAACTATAAAATGTGTTCAAAATCATTAGCCTCATGGTTATAAGGCTTGATCTTTACTATAGTTGTGATATTATATGCTATTTTGTCTGGATCAAATTTCCTTTTCAGAAAATTATGAAGCTTGAGGCCTTCTAGGCTTACTGACTCCTTGGTTGCATGGTTAAAATTTGCTAATGAAAAGGAACCACACCTAATAGGAAAAGATGTCCATAATAACTTCTTGTTTTATTTTAGGAGCTTGGTCAAGTCTTTTCCCATGGTTTGATGGGTTATCTCTCTTGTCAATAATTTGTCAGAGACATATAAAGGGAGGGAATGTGGGCGTGTTGTACTACCAAAAACCCTAGTATATGTAAACCAATCTTCAACAAAATACTTTCCGATAACGAGAAGGTCTGTAACAACTTCTTTAGAAAACCCGACGGCTTTATTATTGAAAATTAATTAATATAATGGAAAACTAACATTATGGAATATTTTATAAAAATGGGGTATATAATGGGATTCCCAAATTTGTTTACGACCGAGGTGGATAGGGTAGGGGTCCTGCATGGTCCATTTGCAACCCAGGATTGGAAATTTAGTGCAAAACCAGATAGCATCCATGATGTAGGGTTGAAATAGAATGGAGGAAGGTTCTCTGGGGAGGAGGATCTCTTCTGATGATACTCGGTGATGGCAGTGGCTAGGTTATTAGATAGGATGGTGGCCCAATTCATAATGTGGGAATTGACACAAACATCAATCAAAGGAATCCATTTTATGGAAAACGTAGCATTATTAGTTAACCTGTATAGTCTACATAACATAGAAGCTACATAGTTGTAGTGGTTTTCCAAAGAGGCTACAGGATACATACCCATTTTATCAAATTTGGACTTGTTTTCTAGTACCCTCCAGCCTTGGATCATCTTGAAAGGTTCTTCGTTCTTATTTGCCAAGTTGGCCATGTATGATTTATCATATATGTCTTGAGGGTCAGGTATATGGTACATTTGCTTTAGGTCTTCCAATTTGAATGACCCCATAAGTTCCATTCTTGATTTTTTGAATTGCTTGTCTTCAATAGTGAGGTTTCCACCACCCACCTAATCATATTAGTGTATGGGAGGATTTTTTCTCTCGCTCCTATTCTATCATGGAATGAACATGAAGCATCCATGAATTGGAGTCTTGAAGGTTGTATTGAGTCAGCTGTCACATTTGTGATAGTAACCTTGGGACGCTCATCTTCAAGCCTGTTGTATATAACCTCCCAAGCTGTTGCTCCCCCATAGGCGCTGCCAAACATATCAAAGAATATAGGAGACATTTCTAATAGCTCGGACTCTTTAATTCTCTACTTTTTCTATTTTTGCATCACCTTCTCTAATGAAATGTCTTTTGTAGCTTGCTTGAAATGGACAAGATATATCAATGTAGGCGATATTAGGAAATTAAGGCTAAAATCTTTGTGAAATGACTTTGAATCATGGGAGGATTTTAAATGAGATATTCAGCATTAACTAGCCATAACTTGGAAAATAATTACCTCTCGTCGGGCCCCTAAACATTAATTACCTTATCAAAAAGTTCATTATTATATTAAAACAAAGTTGCTTCCCATGCTTGCTGCTTTATTCACACATTGCATTTTTTAAAACAATGTAATATAGAATTTCTCACTTATAATGAGAAATGCAATTGCAAATATCACAATATCTCATTTCACAAATTGTTAACAGATGACATAGTGGTATGGCTTATTTACTTGTGACTCCTACGAAATGCGATTTTGAATTATTAAGATGTTTTGATCGGAATGTTGCAGCAGGAGGTTTGATCACATATTGCAATTTCTTTAAGGTGTTTATGATCATCACATGGGAAAAATGCAATTTGTGATTTGCGATGAGGATCTTAAACTTGGGTTGTTTTCTAAGAGTTTTCAAGGTAATTTCTTAGAGTTAGTATTTATTATTCAAAGACTAAAAATGTAAAAAGGGTCCCCATTTATATGTATAACATTAGTTATTACTCTATATAAATGGGGGGGTTGTTACATAGTACAATAGACTATTCCCTGCCCTAAAATTAATTATTATAAAAATTTACCAAACTATTCTCTGAGACTCAGAGCACTTCTCCAACGATTGGTGTGGTTTGACCCACATCTCAAAGCATCTACTAAAAGACATTAGTCAATATCAGTAGTAACATAGGATGACTTTTGTATTCCCCAACTTCTTATAAATAAGGGGGATGAGAACCATTCGAGGCATCGAGAGTTAGAGAAATTTAGGGTCTCCGATTCAAGAATTATCCATACTCTACATCTGTGTCTTGAAGGCAATCTTCTTGTATCACAAAGAAATGTTTAAGTCTGATTTATAGAGAGTCTAAAGTGAGAGAAGCCTACGGGTCAAGATCTATGAGCCTCATGAGAACTTAAAGTGGCCAGACTCTCTTAAGGAAGAGTCTTTCAGTTTTATTCTCTGGTTCATAGGCAGAGTTTGCAATGGGCCAGGGGGCCTTTGATTTCTAGCTTGTTTGGAGCTAGTATAATTGATAAATGCCTTAACAGTCAATCTCTGATAAAAATCAAGACTCTATGATTGTAATATCCATTGATTCTACAAATAAATAAAAGAAGTATTATGTCTCATTTTTGGTTGCACTATCTCTCAGTGTTATACTTTGAAGGTGTGAAGTTAATCTAAGATTCATTAGAGGTTTGCTTAGGATCCTCAAGTGCAATTTTTCTCGTATAGGCAGGAGGTCACTAAAAGAGCCCGTTTTGCATTAGATCTATCTGAAGGTTTGTGTATAAGTTTGTGTAAGAGTTCGTGTAACTCAATCAAGAATCATACATATCTTCAAGCGTCATTCTCCATCAGAGGAAGCCTTTGCAATCAATGCAATCAAAATTTTCACTTGAATTTGATATCCCACTAGAAATTTAAATTTGAATTTATATAACTTCTTAGCCCATGTTTTTTTTAGCTTCTATGTTCATGTGCTCAGATATTGAAGGTCATTTGGGTGGCAAATGAATTCACCATGAATGTCATCGGACGTCATCCGAGAAGTGATATGAGTAGCACCAATGTTTCTACGACTTGAAAATTCCTAGGCTCCACTGAGCAGGTTTTTAAGGGTAATGAATGCGAAGGGAAGTTGTGGCCACCATCATGATTACAATGACATAATCATGATCAAGAATAACAACATCTTGAGAAAAAATATGAGAAACAAGTAGAAGAGGAGAGGGTCATTGCAATTAGTTGCAACAGTGAGAGTAACAACAAGAGGAGGAAAGAAGAAGAGGTTGATCACAACGATGCACTAGAATATGAGTTTGAAGATAGTAAGGAATCTTAGAACGTTGTTATTAATGTGGCTAGTAACAACCCAAGTAACAATAACAAAAATCAAAGAATATCAAGAGACTCACATCCGCACGTGAGAATTTGAGTGTAATGATATTCATGAGACCTGAAGTATTCATGAGACCCGAAGCACTGTATTAGTGTGGGAAGTAACAACACAATTAGAAAGTCTTGCACTGAGGAGGAGGAGGAGGAGAAAGAAATACAACAAGACTCATCTCATGGTATTGTGAAGAGATTTGATAGTTTTTAATCAACCTAATTTGTTAGTGAAATGTAATTTTGCTATACGATTCGTCTTATTAGAAAAAATGTATTCTGTTTATTGTTTTTGGTATACTGTTGCAATGGAGTAAATGAGCTTCAAATTCAGCTAAACAATTTCATGCTATTATATTTTTCAACCTCTTATGACTGTTCTAAGGATTAATGTTCTTTAGTTCAAAGATATTTAATTAGGATTTCAGCACATTGTCTGTTCTGTAATTTTTTATACTGGCACAATAACATTGATTATATAGTCTAATTAAATTCAATCTCAAGCTTGGATAACTTTAATCAAATGCATAAATTGTATACTTTGTTATAGTTAAATTAATAACCAAGAAACTTTCATTCACTATGTCAAATGGAAATTTGTATCGACTTAATAGTTTTAAAAGTGTAGAAATTAAAAAAATCTATGTAGTGTAACATAAATATTACATTTTTACAAAGCTTAGAGCTCAAACTTAGCATACATTAATTGGTTACACGTGACATCAAACTATCAACCACAATTTTCCACATGGCTTCATCATCACACGAAAACAAAATGATTCTTAGATTGACTAAATCCTTTCAAATTGGGTTCCCTCTTTTGTTTCAACCTTAGAGTAGCCTCAGAATAAAACCTCTTGCAAAAGGAGAGCTCCCTCGGAGAGATTCTCTGCCTTCTTTTGAAATTTTCTAAACATGAAGAAATTAAAGAGTTGAGAAACTGTTATTTTCTATAAATATGAAGAAATAAAACAATTGAGAAACTTTTACTTACGTTCTTATTATTTCCACAAAAGGGAAAAATAAGGAATTTTATCTTTCGTTAATTTCATCTGCAAGTCTAGAACCTCTTGGAATCTCTTATCACCAAGAGATTTGAATACTTTTATTTGACGCTAGTATAAGAGGAAACCATAAAGTATACAATTCATCTTTATTATTGGACCACTAATCAACAACAAGATTTAAAAGAAATAAAATGTTTCTAAATTGAAAATAACATCTTCCATTCATATCTAAAGATTTAATATTTGATTTATCAATATTTGAATTGATTATAGTGTCGTGCGGTATAAATGCAATATTTATACCAACATTTAATTTGTCAATCTGGATAAGTAAACTTAGAGGTGTAGCACAATATATGTGAAAATACGACCTCAGGCATCTGTTAAATAAAAACCAAGCTCTTGCAAGAAATTTAAAAGAGGATCATTCAAGAAAAATAATCAAGACTCTTCAAAGAAAAGGAAACACAATCCGGAATCTACTTTTGACTCCTCTTCTAGGTTGAGTTAACTCCTGCATTAATTCTTCCTCAGTTTTCCAGGGGACAAGGGAATGTAGGCCTCGTTCAAAAGAATGCAATTCAAGAAATAAAGAATGAGAAACCTCTTAAAACATTATTGCTATGTTGCAAACACGAAATTAAACTAGAAATCACACAACAATTTCATTCCAACTAATATAAGGAAATAATTGAACGCTTTAAGAAGAATGAAGATAATAATGCACTTCTTCTCTTAAATACAATTCAATAGTTTAACCATTAGAGAAATATGCAATAAGAACAAATATATAATTCTTGTTGTTTGGCATGATCTTATTAAATACTTCCTTATAATACATGCAACATTTAATTATAATGAGGAATTCTGTGAGCATTTTGTCAACAAGTTTCACAATATTTCCTTATGCTGATCCTGACATCTACTTGCAAAAGTGTATGAATAAATGTTTTTCTGCAAAAGTGCAAGAATAAATGTTTTTCTGCAAAAGTGCAAGAATAAATATTTTTTCTGCAAAAGTAAAGAAATCCAACTCATATAATATTCAAAGGCAGCCATGGATACATGTTAAGTTAAGTTAACCAGAATTCTTGATCATCAGTTATTTCACCATTACATTCTAGAAATAAACTGTGTTATGCAGCAATGAGATCACGGTAAATCTTTGTAAGAATAAATAAGAGATGCAGTTAAAACATCGGCTGTTTACGTTAGTTCATTATCAAAATACATCCAAAAGCATTGATATTAAACATGGATAACCAGAAAAGTAAAATAAAGCTTTTGGAATGAAATTGAAAATGAAATTACTAAAAGAAGAGCTATGAAATGAAATTGCGAAATTATCTAGGATCACACTCACACCAAGAAAACTAAAATGAAGCAAAAGAAAGTTAAGAGGTTTGGAGCAAGGATTGGCTGGTGGGCCCAACCATCTAAGTCATTTCCCTTGTAGTAATTAAGTCACAATCTTCAGAACAATATGGAGAAAAAAATTACTCAGAAGTGATTTCCAAATAAACTCATTTCAGAGTAGAAACCATAATACAAAATTTAATGCGAAGGAAATTCATTTCAGAAGTCTTCTTACAGATTCATTAAATAATGCAAAATTGGCTCCAATGGTCCCCTCCAGGGATCATCCCACTAGTGCGCAGCTCTTCCTTCCCTGCACATCAAGATCTAATTCCCTGTTCTGCAAATGAAATACAATTTACAAAATAAAAACTCCCATCCTCCTCACACCTACGTAGCTTCTCTCTTTTATATTGGTTTTTACATGATAGTTTCTTTAGCAAATAACATGGGGATTGAATCCAAACTGATATTCATAAAAGGAATATCATTACAACCATTTACCCATTGAAGTAATGAATATTTGGCACAGATTTCTCAAACCTGGCCTTTTTCTAAAATTATGGAAAAATCAGTTTTTTTAACAAAATTCCTCCAAAGAACTCTACGTATCTCCTTAACCATTACGAATTTTGAAAACATTTTTGGAGGAAATATAGCTTTTTATATTTTCAACAATAATGACTCTAAGAATTTTCTTGTTCAGATCCATTGCCTTGGAAATTGTGCCTTAAAATCATTGTTTGAAATCTGAGATGCTAAGATTTTGGAAAAACACTATATTTTTAGAAAATTGCCTCAAAGATCATTATGTAACTTTTAGACCATTACGAATTCTAGAAATTTGTTTGAGGCTTTGTCCATTATCTATACTGGGACAAAAACCCATGTTCTAGAATTTCTTCATTCACCTTCACGTGCAAGTAAAACAAGGTAGAAGTTGGTAGTTCGGAAACTGCTGTGAATTTGGTGCTGAGGCATTAATTATTGCCTAAACATAAATCTGTATGACCTGGGTGTATATTATCTTATGTGGAAGTGTTAAAACACCATCTTGAACAAAAGCCTCCTTCATATTTCCCTAGAGATGTGTCAATGTACCGAAGTCCCAAATTAGTGCAGGCATGTTGGTCCAAGCAGAGCTAGTTCAGGAATGTTGGTGCAGGCACAACTGGTACAGGAAATGCTACTACATGAATGTTAGCACCTGCCATAAAAGATCCTGACATTAATGATATTTTCAAATTAAATTAACAAAACAAGAAGAGTTCATAGATCAACAATTGTCAGCTCTAAATGCCTCCAAATAATAACTTAATAATGTGCAAAACGAATAATAATGATTGTAGACACTTAGTACATGAATAAAATTATTCAGTTAAGTCATGAAAATTTGGAAAAAATGGAGGCTCAACACTCCCCCATGCTGACCTTCTTGCATTTCCTCATGCAAGCCAAACCATAGGACCATAAATGCACGGAAGAAGGTAGGGGAAATGTTTTAAAGATCAAATTATGCTTTCCAACAAAAGTCAACAAAAAAATCTTAGTAAGGAAATATGAATATATCATGGTATGTAATCATTTAAAGTATTCATCAAGTCTGAAACATTTTTATTACTGTGACAACTAAAACCATGTCACATCCCTTATGAAAGTATTGAGTGTAGGAATGATAAAATTACAACAAGATCAAGTATAGGAAAGCAATGCTTTGTATCATACATTATGGAAAAAGAATACTACACATTTATGATAGACATCACATATCTTATGTCTTTTTTCAATTGAATTCCTTGCTTGTCATGGATTTCAGAGCCCTTATTTCTGTCTAGAGTCTTATTAAAAATCATGATAAAAATCAAATCTTTGTTGAAAAGGTGCGATTTCAAGAAAACTACCATAAGATTCCTGCACCTAATACAACAATCTTGTACCTAGGTCATGCAGTGCTTATTTAGAGGCAGCCACAATCAACACACATTTTTGTCCATCAACACGTAGTGAGTAATCATCGTTGAGCAATTTATCACTCTAAATACCATAAAAAATTAAGTGAGTTATGATAACAGAAAAGGGAGATAAAAATACAACAAAATGAAACCTTCCTGGACCGATCAGCAAATTGAACACTCTAAATTTATTGTCATGCAGATGTGAAAGTAAATTTCTCCTTAACTTAGTACACAGAATTACGTTCACTAAGGGTACCACATCATTAAAGATTCTTAATTTTTGAAAGATAGAACTCAAAGCACCATGCTCAAATTATCTTAAAACCATTTTGAAAGAAATTAAATGATAGGGAGAGAGAAAGATAACCAAGTAAATCATAGTATGCAACTAACTTTAATACCATAGACATGGCCTTGCTGCCTGCAGTTGTTTATAACCTCGGCATGGATCTCTTTTAACCCAGTGAAATGCTTGTGTGCCACTTACTAGATATAGATTCAAAGTTATCTTATTTGATTTTAAAAATTAGATGAAGGCCATTGTCCTAGTTTGGTAACCAGCTAATGGCAGTGCCACTCATAAGAAATAACATGGATGAACAGGCCGACTCATGATGCGACCTCTTGTCTTCCATATTTTCAGCTAAAAGCCATTACTTTGGCTTGGTGACCAGCAACAGTAATGTCATGCATGTTAGGTCTCATGATCGTGGTAGGTTGGCTCATCACGAGACCTCCTATCTGTTACACTAAAAAATGTCACCATGACTACTTATAGTTAGTATGGCTCAATCAACAGTCATGCTACCCTCTTAGGCAAGTCTTATGCCTCTGCTATCCATCTCAAACTCAAAGAAGGGAGAAAGTCTTGTAAAAAATGTGTTTATCTCTGGGGACGCAGGTTCTCTCTAGCCTCACCTGCGGGGACGCTCACAATGTTCACAAAAGCTGCGTCCTTGGACGCTCTGTATGTTAAGGGACAGGTGCGTCCTTCTGTAAAAGGCAAAATGCGCAAGTTTCATCTTAAAAAAGTTACTTGTGGTTACTTCTAGAACTTTCTAGAGGTCGGTTTGATGAAATGGATGCGCCTCCAGTTGGTTCATGTATCCCTATTAAGGAGGAACTTATCCCATCAATAAGGGAGCTATCCCACCCAAAGAGGGGGATTATCCCATTGATGGTGGACCTGAATAACCTCTTTACAACACTATAAATAAAGGCATTGAGCCAGAGGGAGAGGAGGTTGAAGCTATACATTTTGCATCCTCCCAACTACAACCAGGACTACTTCTTATACCTCGCAGCTTCGCATTCCACCATAGGAATGGTGTTAGTTCAAGAAGATGAATTCGGAGCGGAGCATGTGTTATATTATCTTAGTAGGACCTTGAATCCCACTGAGCTAAAATATTCGCATGTGGAGAAATTGGCCCTGGCAGCCGTTCAAGCTGTCCAACGTTTCCGTCACTACATTCTTCTCCGCAAAACTACAGTTATTTCGGATTGCAACCCTATGATTTATATTTTGACAAAACAATTGCTAGGGGGCAAGTACTCTAAATGGATTGTCATCCTGCAAGAGTTCGACTTGGAGTTCGAGAAGTCCAAGTCTAAGAAATCCTTAGTTTTTGCGGAATTGATGTGTGATTTCCCGAGTGCTGACACAGAGACTGTGGCAGAAGAGTCCATTGCGGACGAATCTTTGTTTCTTATCAGTACTGTAGATCCGTGGTACGGGGATATAATCATCTATCTCCAAACCCAAACCTTTCGGCCTGAAGCTTCCAAAGCGGAACGTCGAAAAATTCGGTTTCAATCCCAGCCATACAAAATTATTGGAGATACACTTTATCGCCGGGGGGCAGACTTAGTTTTTCGGCGTTGTTTAACTCACGAAGAGGCTGAGAGGGTTTTGAATGATTGTCACTCTGGAGCATGTGGCGGTCATATGTCTGGGTATGCCACAGCTCAGAAGGTGTTGCGCGCTGGCTATTTCTGGCCGTCTATGTTTAAGGATTGTATCATTGCAGTCAGGAAGTGCCACAACTGTCAAGTGTTTGATCGCAAGATGCGCGCTCCACCTGCTCCTCTCCACCCTATAATTGTCGTTGGTCCATTCGCCAAATGGGGTATCGACTTTATTACTTGTAACCCTCACTCGGCCGGGGGGCATGCGTATATCATCCTTGCGGTTGATTATTTTACTAAGTGGGCCGAGGCGATGCCTACATTCGACGCAAGCGGCAAAACAGCTGCAGTTTTCGTATTCAATCATATCATAACTAGGTTTGGTGTCCCACAAGCAATCATTACTGACCATGGGAGCCATTTTCAAAACGTCATGATGACTGAGCTTACAAGCCAGCTTGGTTTGCGCCACGATAGCTCTACTCCTTATTATCCGCAAGCCAACGGTTTGGTTGAGTCTATCAACAAAGTTCTAGTTATCATGATCCGACGAACCATTGGTGTTCATCGGTCGAATTGGCATAACATGTTATTTTCAGCGCTATGGGCATACCGAACCTCAGTGAAAAATTCAACAGGGTTCACTCCTTTCCAGCTAGTTTATGGCTTAGAAGCTGTGTTACCCATTGAATGCGAAATCCCATCACTTCAAATGGCTGTCGAATTACTTCCAGCTACTTCCGAAGAGGAGAAACGTTTATTGTACTTGGCTAAATTAGATGAGACTCGACGTGACGCTACATTGGCAATCGAGACTCACGCAAAACAAATGAAAGATCAGTATGATAGAAATGTAACCCCTCGAAGTTTTTCGGAAGGAGACCTAGTACTATTATATGATCAAGCTAACGATAAGCTAGGTGCTGGAAAATTCGTTCCCATGTGGCATGGGCCCTACATTGTAAAGAGAAAGCTAGCAAAAGGGGCTTATGAGCTAGTTGACTTTGATGGGGACTCTTTGGGTAAACCTAGAAATGGACTTTACCTAAAGAGGTATTATGCTTAAATGATGGGTATGGAGAAATTTTTAGATAGGTTAGATTTTCTTTCTAGCTAGCAAGTGTGTTAGTTTAGTCAGTGTGCTTAGCTTAGAGAGTGTGGTTTTTCGTCGTTATTCTGGCTTATCTTGGTTTTACTCTTGGTATTGCAGATGTCGACGCCTCTCCAAACATACATTGGATTTGCTGATGGTGCTTGTCGTAGTACACGGAATATATCTTCCGCAGCTTGGGTTATCTATTCGCCCTCTGACGAGTTAGTTTCTATGCATGGGGTAAGCCTCGGTCAAACAACGAACAACATTGCAGAATACAGTGCAGTGATTGAATTATTATCCGAATCTATTTCATTTGGAATTCGACGTTTGATAGTGAGGTTAGATTCTGAACTTGTTGTATTACAGCTTAATAGAGTTTATGCCATTAGAAATCCTGTGTTATTAAGGTTGTTTTTGAGAGTGCATCTCTTGGAACGTGAATTTGATTACATTGAATATCAACATATTCCAAGGTCTTTGAATACATTAGCAGATGCAATTGCTTCTCGAATGTTGGACAGACATTTACAATAATCATGCAAGTAAATTTAAAAAACATTTCATCACATATGTTAAACAGGATAAGCCGGTAATAGTGATATATATAGATAGAAGTGTGTCAAAAATATATACATCGTCTTCGATCATAGGTTGAAAACACCTTATGATCGGCAAAATGATAGTACAAAAAGTCAAAATGTCACATGTGACTACAAAAGTGACTAGTCAATCACTGGTGGTGCTCTCTGTATGACACCACTGCGCGGGCTACCTTACGCAAAAATCTCCTAAACGGTCCAGGGACCGCGACTACGAAGCGCTGAAGCCTAATAGGAATGTTGTCCATAGTAGTCTCAGGTATATCTGCCGTGAGACGCTCTAGATCATGCTCCAACTCAGCTAGTACTTCTGCAGCCGCGTCCTGTGGGGCCGGTACCGGTGCAGCTGGATGTAGTCTATCAAAAGGCTGGAGGTTGGCTGGACGCTGTGGACCAACATCTGCATTTTGAAAATTTTACTATTAGTTTTGAGACGATATATATGGAAAATAAAAAATACATAATTAGAAAACTTGTGAAAATAAAAGTACCTCTGTCATCCCATTGTTCTCCCGGTGGAAGAACCATGTCCGGATCACCTCTAAAATCCACTCCGGCATACGGAAAGTCCTGTATCGAAAAAACCTGGTCCTCTAACCAGTGAAAGTAACTATCTGAGAATCGAACCACTGTCGCACCCTCGTCAGGATGCCGGGCCATCACCGTAACCCATCGTATCAGCTTTGGCTCCCGAGGACCCAAGATATCAACTGTGAGTTGCTGAGGGATCAGCATTGGAACTCTCTCCAAGGCAAAGCTCACGACTAGAGGCCCATATCCAAAAGTCTTTAGTCGTCCGTTCTTTGCCTTGGTCAGTTGGCTCTTCATATGAGCCGACACAGCTTCACACCAGTTGAAAATGGTGCCTTGGTAACAGTCAATTGCCATCCGCATTTGGGATCCGGAAGCAATGTGTAAAGCGGCCGCGCCGCAAATTCTGGTAACCGTGAACGCTATGACTTTGAGTTCACGCAGAGTGATGTGTTTTATCTCTATGCCTTTTGAATGGCGAGCCCCAGGTGTGCACCACTCGCCGCGGAGACTATCAAGGGATTGGCCACCCGGCCTAGTCCCCGCAAGACTGAGTTGCTCGCCTCTGTTCGGCAAGCCAGTGAGAAAGTATACATCCGAGGGCTCTATCTCGAGCTGGTGCTCTCCTATGTAAAAGCATTGTTCTTGAACGTTCCATCGCTCAACCAGCCATTCCAAGAATCTTACCTGGCCCCTCATGCCTGGTATGGTCCAATATTTGTATAATCCGCATGCTCTTAGGGCATCCAGGGAAGGTTGATGATTTATTGCAGCTTCATCATCCTCTACATGCTCTCTTTCTCTCCAATCTAACATGGTTAATGCCCTGCACACCAGAAATAGTCATTAGAAATTGATTTGGGGATTTTTAGATAGTTATTTGAGGGGGTTGGGGTTTTGAAATGCGCGTTTCACGGAAGACGCACCCCGCCTTTACAGCACAGGGCGCCCGGACGCGGCTGGCCTGAAGGCGGACTGCGTCTTCCGACCGTTTTCCTGTATAGGAAAAAGTCGGGGGACGCGGGTCACCCGAAGGGCACCCGCGTCCGCCAAGAGGTGCATTCCAAAACCAAAACTCCCCCAAAAAATGAAACTAAGACCTAAAAATTAATTCTAAATGGATAGAAATGCAGAGTAGGATGTGTAAAATACCTGGATAAGACGGCGTTCGATTCCGATGGTCGGATTTTCCGCAGCGACCACGGGAAGTTTCTTGTCAAAAGCTCCTTTTTCAACCTCAACAGTCAAACGGTAAAAATGACATGGTAAAAGGTCTTTTTATAGGTTTTTTGGATGAATTAGTTCATTTTTTACCATGAAAAGATGTTTTTCAATGTATTTTTGCCTATTTTAAACAGGTATGAGTAATGTGTTGCTTTTGCGCAGGACAAAGGGATTTCGAGGGAAATTGTCATTTTTTCACAAACAAAAATATCAGAGTCATCTTTTAAGCCCTTTTCTGACTCCTAAAACATGAAAAGATCGCCGAGCGTTTCTTTTACACTCGTTAAAATGGAATTAAAAGACGGTCCCCTTTTAGCTCTTTTCTGACCGCAAAATCAGGAAAAGATTGCCGGGTTTTTGTCGTTTCAAACTTGATAAGGAAATAAAACGACGTGTCCTTGATCGCTTTTTACTTTTCAGGTCAACGACACTATTATGAAAGTACTCCTTGGTCGCAAGATCAAGCGGTTCCCCCAGGTATTATTTTATACTTTTTCGGGCTTGAGGGACACAAATATACGAAAAAGTTCAACGTGGAGTCTCCTTTTGTTTTTCAGACTCTCTAAAATTGAAAAACGCCGAGTTTCTCCTATACTGGGCTCGTTAAACTTTTACAGTAGAGGACCTGTTCAATTACAAACAGGAACGAACCACTCCTTCCTAGGGTTCGAATTTAAACTAGGTTGGACTCGTCCGAAGGATGAGCTTATAATCAAGCATATGTTATCCTCCTCAAGCTTGTTAAAAATAAAGAGGTACTTACCAGAAATGGTGGGGAAAAAGAGAGAAGAATGAACCTGTTTGTTACCTTTTGTCTCAAAAGAAACTTTATTACCACTCTTGAACACGACACTTTTTCATTCACCTGGGTTGGGAAATCTTTTACCTCACAGTTGATCAAACCACTTTGAAAGTCTTTAACCGGGTTCCGGAGATTAACTTTGAGTTATTCGTCACCAAGCCATCTGTCGTGTCGTTATGTGTTCAAGAGGTCTGCAAGCAAAACTTTCATCTGCAAAATACTTGTCATCCATTTGACCATCCCTGAGTCAGTCCTTACAGCAACATTTCTTCAACTTGAACAATGATTTCGTGTTGCGGGCTTGCCTGCAACGGGTCGCTTTCTATCGACATCGACACATTATCTAGAAAGATGACTTAGGAATCGACAGTACCTTGAAGTCTGCATGCATCAATGGCAGGTTTCTCGCCTTTGACGTCAGTTTACATCATTGACTTTCGATCAAAGGATTCCGTAAAGTGTTCGACATCAAAACATCTATTCACATTTCACGGGTTGTGCTTGGTACTTTGAGAACCATTGACATTACTGGTGGTCTCTCTCACGCTTGTTAACAGTTTACATCATCAACTGGTAATCAAGTGGTTTCTAACATGTTCGACATCAAATCATTTAATCACATGGCTAGAATCGTACCAATTCGGGAAGTAGAAGTGAAGACCCTGGATCTAGTTTCTACCATCCAGGTTGCGAGGAGTTTTGTATTCATTATCTATGTAGACTAATCATAAACAGATGGCTGCGTCCATACTGTGTCTACAAAAGTCTATAAAAATGATGTACTGCAAGATCATTCCTATATCAAAGTAGTTAGTCCTTTAGTTAAAGTTTTGAATCTGAGTATGGGAATGCCTACCTCAGTGATGATATAATCTTATACATGTATTTTGTGTTGAAAATTGCAGGTTCCAACCAGGTCATCCACAAGACAATCCTTGAAATGATAAAGCGCTTCACCCTTCCTAGAATTACAAACCCTAATCTATTCCAGGCTTCGCACTTTAGGGGGCAATCTGTTACACTAAAAAATGTCACCATGACTACTTACAGTTAGTATGGCTCAATCAACAGTCATGCTACCCTCCTAGGCAAGTCTTATGCCTCTGCTATCCATCTCAAACTCAAAGAAGGGAGAAAGTCTTGTAAAAAATGTGTTTATCTCTGGGGACGCAGGTTCTCTCTAGCCTCACCTGCGGGGACGCTCACAATGTTCACAAAAGCTGCGTCCTTGGACGCTCTGTATGTTAAGGGACAGGTGCGTCCTTCTGTAAAAGGCAAAATGCGCAAGTTTCATCTTAAAAAAGTTACTTTTGGTTACTTCTAGAACTTTCTAGAGGTCAGTTTGATGAAATGGATGCGCCTCTAGTTGGTTCATGTATCCCTATTAAGGAGGAACTTATCCCATCAATAAGGGAGCTATCCCACCCAAAGAGGGGGATTATCCCATTGATGGTGGACCTGAATAACCTCTTTACAGCACTATAAATAAAGGCATTGAGCCAGAGGGAGAGGAGGTTGAAGCTATACATTTTCTTTGGGTAAATGCTGCAGGAATTAGGACTCCCATTTAGAACCTTGTGAGGAGAGATTGTCTTTGCTTGATTCTACTTGGAAGTGGGTGAGCTTTGTCAAAGTAGAGGAAAACCCTTGATGGACCCTGGGAGGAACTTGCACAACACCAAGGCCAGGTTGTAAGAGTTTCTTTGTTTCGTTATTAATACAAACTGGTTTATTTTTCTCAATAGCTTGTGTTAATGAGTTATTTCATGTGTTCCTTGGTCTGCATGTTGAATATATGTTTTATTATATGAAATGCAAGTGCTTGGTAATTGTTTGATTGTTTGTGGTTGCAGGAATTGATGTGAAGGAGGAGCTCATCCGGATCGGCAAAGACGGACTACAACAACAGCGTTTTGGAATAAGGTAAGCCTAAACACTTGTAGTTTTCATGTTTTAAAAGGTGTATTTAGAGAAAGATCGCTCCATTTTGTCTTGTTTGTCGCTAGAGAGTTTAGACTCCTAGGGAGGTCAGTTGTGTCCGCACAAACGACTTTTTCCGCCATGACACTATCCTCCTCTAAATATTTTATAAATTCTGATTGTGATTAACCTTAAAGGTTACTTCATAAGTGGGGAGACAGATCTGCTCCTTAAGAGTACAGGATGGCGTGAAAAGTTTTTAATGAATAATCATTACTTGCTAGTTCCTCTACATTAAAGACTTATTAAAAATATCCCAGATAATGACTGAAAGATTCATTGAGTTAATAATGCTAGTGTTCTCATAAATAGCTTATTATGATCTTTACAAGACAGGTTCACCAAAGGGTGTTCTCCAATAGTACCTTCTCAGGGAAACTAAAAGTATATATCTCATATGACAACTTTGCTAGAGTGGTTAATCATGGTTACTTTTGAAAAATGATGAGGTATTAGAGTGAATCATACTCAAAAATATTTGTTACAGATGTGTGTGTTAAAATTTGATGTGGATTAAAAGCAGTTTCAGTGGCTATGCTTTGAAAGTCAAAACCCCAATTGCTTTTTTGTAACTTTATTCATGGTATTTATTTATGATTCTACCCTACTCTACCCTAAGAATAGAAAGACTCCCTTTTAAGTATAGGAGGACTTCCAATGTAGCCAAGTGCGCAAAAAAATGTTGATTATACTCACACTTAGTTTTAAAGAATAGACTTCCAGACACACAAATCATGAGAAACCAATTGCTTCAATTGATATGATACCAAGAGTTTTTGAATGATGAGGAAATAAGGTGGCTTACTAACTGCTCGAAACCAGGATTCAATGAAATCCACATATGTATGATTATCCAACTAATGGAAGTCTTCCATAGTTTGATAGTCACTCTCCTCGAGGCACAAATAATTTGGTGAAAGACAAAAGATAAATCCCTCAAATTCAGGCTCAAATATTTGATTTTCAAATTGACAAGAATGGTTGAGAGAGATTCTAGGGTTTTCAACTTCAACAACATTTTGAGAACAAGTTCCAACGAAATATTTCTCCTCTGGTGGTCTTTGAATGACAACTTCCCGGGGTGATTGTTCTGCGGTAATGGGGGAAGTTTCAAAATTCATTCCCTTTTCAAACATGGAAGATATAGTATTTTGTTCAACATGGTAATCAACCGGAAGAATAGGTGGTTCAAACCGTTGTGCAACCTGATGGTTTAGATTAGGATTTATGATAAGGTTTGGGCTAGGGTTTTGGTCAATGCTTGGACTAAGGCTTGGGTTTGGTTTGGGATTAGGGTTTGGACTAGGGTTAGGTCTAGGGTATGGACTAGGGTTAGGGTTAGGGTACGGATTAGGGTTTGAATGAGAGCTATGGTATGAGTAAGGATAAGGAGTAGGGCAAGGATTAGGATAAGGGGTAGGTTATGGATTGAGGCTAGGGTAAGTTTGCACATGCGGCTGAAACCATGGGGGAGGATAACTTAATGGTGCATTGGAAAGAAATTGTGGTTGTTGTTGCTGCTCATATGATTGAATTTGCATGGGAGGTTTCCCTAGAGATAAGGATCCAAATGATTCTTGAGGCCATGGAGATATCTAGCTCGAGGATGAGGGCCATTGTGACCATGAAGTAGGATAATCAATTGGAGGAGGATTAAAAGTTTTCCATGAAATTGCAGGAATATGAACATGTTGAGAAACCTTCTCAAGCAAATAAGCATTATTCCAAGTATCAAATGATAAGGGTTTTTGTGTTATACCTAGTAGTCGATTCGATTCTTTGCTTGATTTCTTGAGTACCTGTAGTAATCTTGGTAGTGACGGGCAATGTTCTATAGGATGATCCTCTTCACAAATTTTTCAAATTTCTAGACTACTGAGTGGACACTTTCCAAGGAGGTGTTTCTTTCTATAGTTGGCGCAAAAGATAAGCAGTGGGTTTTCACCCTGCTCCCACTCTACCTGCAAATCATCCAATTTTGAAATGAAATATTTAATAATATCATTTTTTTGTTTAATCAAAATATCATTTTTTTCACTTGTTAATTCTTCATTGGATGAATTTTATGTCTCTGTAGTAGCATAAAAGTTCCTCATTAGATGATCTTGCAAAATACCATTTTCCTGTTTTTAACAAGCCAATTGGTACATTCATGAGCACATGAATGGTGTGTGTATATATATATATATATATATATATGTAGGGTGGGGAGTTCTTTCAACATCAGAGAAAATGAGAAACCTTAAAGCAGCAACGCAAGAAAGAAATAAATTCGAAGAACATAAAATTGTAAGAGAAACTAAGTGAAGGAAAAAAACAAATGCGACAGATCACCAAGGTCAATCGCCTGAGTGCCTCCCCAACAACGGCACCAAAATGTCGGGCGATATAAATGCAATATTTATACCAAAATTTAATTTGTCACTTAGGGTAAGTAAAATTAGAGGCATAGCACAATATATGCCTGAATTCGACCTCAGAGATCTGTTAAATAAAAGCCAAGCTCTTGCAAGAAATTCAAAAGGAGCATCATTCAAGAAAAAGAAACAAGACTCTTCAAAGAAAAGTAAACACACTCCAGGAATCTACTTTTGGCTCCTCTTCTAGGTTGAGTTAACTCCTGCGGTAATTCTTCCTAAGTTGTTGAGGGGACAAGGGAATGTAGGCCCCATTCGAAAGAATGTGATTCAAGAAATAAAGAATGCAAAACCTCTTAAAACATTATTTCTATGTTGCAAACATGAAATTAAACTAGAAATCACACAACTTCATTCCAACTAATCTAAGGAAATAATTGAATGCTTTAAGGAAAATCAAGATAATAATGCACTTCTTCTCTTAAAAACAATTTGATAGTTTAACTATTAGAGAAATATGCAATAAGAACCAATATATAATTAGTGTTGTTTGGCATGATCTTATTAAATACTTCCTTATAATATATGCAACATTTAATTATAATGAGGAATTCTATGAGCATTTTGTCAACAAGATTCACATTATTTCCTTATGCTGATCCTGACATCTTGCAAAAGTGTAGGCGTAAATGTTTTTCTGCAAAAGTGCAGGAATAAATGTTTTTTTGCAAAAGTGCAGGAATAAATGTTTTTTTGCAAAAGTGCAGGAATAAATATTTTTTTTGCAAAAGTACAGGAATTCATGTCATATAATATTCAAATGCAATCATGGGTACATGTTTAGTTAATTTAACCAGAATTATTGATCATCAATTATTTCACCATTACACTCTCGAAATAAACTATGTTATGGAGCAATGAGATCAGGGTAAATCTTTGTAAGAATAAATAAGAGATGCAGTTAAAACATTGATCGTTTACTTTAGTTCAGCCTTTATCAAAATACATCCAAAATCATTGATATTAAACATGAATAACCATAACAGTAAAATAAAGATTTTGGGATGAAATTGAAAATGAAATGACTAAAAGAAGAGCTATGAAATGAAATTACAAAATTATCTAAGATCACACTCAAACCAAGAAAACTAAAATGCAGCAAAATAAAGTTAAGAGGTTTGGGACAAGGACTGGTTGGTGGGCCTAACCATCCAACTCGTTGCCCTTGCAGTGATTAAGTCACAATTTTCGGAACAATATGGAGAACAAGATTACTCAGAAGTGATTGCCAAAGAAACTCATTTCAGAGTAGAAACCAAATTCAGAATTTAATGCCAAGGAAATTCATTTCAGAAGTCTTCTTACAGATTCATTAAATAATGCAGCGCTGACTCCAATGGTCCCCTCTAGGGATCATCATACTAGTGCGTAGCTCCTCCTTCCCTGCAAAACAACATCTAATTCCCTGTTCTGCATCTGAAATATAGTTTAGAAAATACAAACTGCCATCCTCCTCACGCCTACGTAGCTCCTCTCTTTTATATTGGTTTTTACATTATAGTTTCTTTAGAAAATAACATGGGGATTGAATCCCAACTGATACTCATCAATAGAATATCAGTACAACCATTTACCCTTTGAAGGAATGAAGATCTACCACGAATTTCTCAAACCTTGCCTTTTTCTACAATTCTAGAAAAATTGATTTGTTTTCTACAATTTTGTGTATCTCCTTAACCATTACGAATTTCGGAAAATTGTTTGGAGGAAATATATCTTGTTATATTTCCAACAATAACCTCTCTCATAATTTTATTTTTCACATCCACTGCCTTGTAAATCGTGCCTTAAAATCATTGTTTGAAATTTGAGATGCTAAGATTCTGGAAAAACAGTCTATTTTTAGCAAACTTCCTCAAAGACCGTTATGTAACTTTTATATCATTACGAATTTTAGAAATTGGATTGAGGGTTTGTCAACTTGCTATACTAGGACCAAAACCCATGTTCTATAATTTCTTCTTTCATCTTCACTTGCACAAAAAATGAGGTAGAAGTTGGGAGTTTGGAAACTGTTGTGAATTTGGGGTTGAAGCATTAATTATTGCCTAAACATAAATCTGTATGACCTAGGTGTATTTTAGCTTCTTTGCAAGTATTAAAACACCATTTTGAACAAAAATCTCTTTCATATTTCCCTAGAGATGTGTCAATGTATGAAAGCCCCAAATAGTGCAGGCATGTTGGTGTAGCCAGAGCTGGTGCAGGAATGTTGGTGCAGGCACAACTGGTAAAGGAACTACTACTACAGGAATGTTAGCACCTGTCACAAAGGAGCCTAACATTAATTATATTTTCACATTAAATTAACAAAACAAGAAGAGTTCATAGATCAACAACTGATAACTCTAAATGCCTCCAAATAATAACTTAATAATGTGCAAAACGAATAATAATAATTGTAGACACTTAGTATAGGCATAAAATTATTCAGTTAAATCATGAAAATTTGGAAAAAATGGAGGCTCAACATATAGTTCTTGGTTTTTTCTTATTTTTAGTGGTTTCTAGATTCCATTAGAGTGAAACTTGGTTTTGTCGAAGACTTACGTGGGATAGGATTTTTCAACTTTAAATATATTGTCGGTGGCAATGGCTTGTGTTAATAAATAAATTTATATTCATATTATTCTCAATTGGTTTGAATACACACACACACACACATATATAATTATATAATTAAAAAAAAATATGATGATTTTAAATAAATTTTATTGTTTTATAATAATTATATATAAATTTTTTATTAATGTATAAAGTTTAACATACAATTACATGTAGATTTCCATGGTCATTTTCTCTTTTTCAACTTCTTCCTCCCTATTAACATTTTATACCATAACTACATTATATACATATTCTTGAAATTTTATTTTATGATCTTATTATAACATCATATCTTCTTATATCATCCTTCACCCTTATTGTACTATGTTTTAATCTTTGGGTGACATCAAACTAGTTCTAAGAAAATTCATCTCTTTCCTTATTTTTTATCATTATTTTCATGTTGAGCTTGAGCAAGAATATGCCATATTTTCTAGGTAATGAAGTCTTGGTTGGTGTTGATAGTGCTGGACCCGCTAACATCTGAGGGGATCTCCCTGGAAGGAAGTCCCAACTAGACTTTAGATTGTTTGGAGTAGGAGCCCCAGCAATGGGTAGTAAAGGTAGCACCTTAACCACGGTAGCGCACAAAGGTAAGTGTGATAACTTTGTAGAAAGCAAGTGTGCGACCTTGGAGTGAGTCAAGTGAGATGCATGGTGGTTCTAACATGTTAGGCCAGGTAGTAACTCCTCCAAATCAATTCACCTTTATTCATTCTAGTTGGTATTTATTATATACATGAGGGAGAGACTGTTCACTTCATCTCTCGGTGACTATTCATATTTCTTATTATTTATTTACATCAGTTACACTTATTCACCCAATCCTAATGATTAGTTGTCAACATTCCCCCCCTTAATTTGAAGGGATGTTGGTGAGTCCAAGCATTGTTCTAAATCGTTCAAGCTTTTCTCTTCCAAGCGCTTTGGTGAAGATGTCTGCAATTTGCTCATTAGTGGAACAATGGTGGAGATGGATTGTTTTGGCCTCAACATGATGTCGAATCAGATGATATTTAGTATTGATGTGCTTCGTTCAATCATGGAACTTTGGATTCTTGGCCAACTTTATTGCTGAGGTATTATCAACCATGAGTGGAGTCGATTCTTCTTGTTTTACCTACAAATCTTCAAGAATTTTCCTGAGCCACGCAATTTCTTTTGTTGCCTCAGCTGCTGCCACATATTCTGCTTCTATTGTGGAATATGCTAGAACTAATTTTTTGCGTGATCTCCAAGAGACATCTCCTGATCCAAGACTCATAGCATAACCTAAAGTGAATACCTAAGTTTCTTTGTCTCCATCAAAGTATTAATCAAAGTATCCAATCAAGATGAAGTTGTCCACCGGTGTATACATGATTCCAAAGTCTTTACTTCCCTTCAAGTACCTTAGAACTCATTTTGCAGCAGACCAATGTCCCTCACAAGGCTTTTGCATAAACTTGGAGAGGATTCCAACAGCAAACGAAATGTCTAGTCTAGTAGTAGTTAGGTAGTTGAGACTTCCTACAAGTTGTCTATACTTTATTGCGTCGTAAAATTCTTTTTCTTCAATGGATGTGAGCTTTAAATTTTGTTCCATTAGAGTAGTAAGAGGATTTCATTCTGTCATGCCAAACCTATTCAACAGATCTCAAATGTACTTCTTTTGAGAAAGGAATATGGACTTTGGATGTTGAGTTAATTCAATACCAAGATAGTAATGAACATAGCGCAAATCAGTCATTTCGAAACCTTTCCTCAATTCCTTCTTTATGGATGCAATGTAGCTTTCATTGTTCCCTGTCATCAAATATCATCTCCATATACCACAAGATATACAACTGTTTTTCCAACTTTCTTGACAAATAAAGTTGCATCATCAAGATCATAATGTTTGAAATTGAGTTTCAGAAGATGCTCAGTTAGTTTTTCATACCAGGCTCGCAGTGCTTGTTTGAGGCCATACAAGTATTTCACAAGTTTGCATACTTTATGTTCATGTCCTTTCACAGCAAATCCTTCCGGCTGGGACATAAAAACATTATCTTTTAGATCTCCATTCAAGGAAGCAGTTTTTACATCCATTTGATGGACTTTCCAACCATTTTGAGCTGCTAGGGCAAAGAGTGTCTGGATGGTAGCCCATTTTGTTGTGGGGGAAAAATTCTCCTCATAATCGACCCCTTCCTTCTGTGCAAAACCTTTTGCCACAAGCCTAGCTTTGTGCTTGTCAAATGAGCCGTCATCTTTATGGTTGTTCTTGTAGACCCACTTGCAGCCAATTGGTTTGGTTCCTAATGGAGGATCAACTAGATTCCAAGTGCCATTCTTTATCAGGGCATCATACTCCTTTTACATCGCTTCTTTCCATTCATTATGAGAAGCAACTTCTTTGAAGGAAGTTGGTTTGAAATCTGTAGACAAATTCAATTCACAATCATAAGAAACATCCATATCAACAGGTGAATTAGAGTCATCTACATCACCTCCATTTTGCCGGTTTGAATTTCTAGTTCCTGTCTTTCCAACCTCATCAGGATGACTTCCAAGTGTCTTTATCAGCCACTTTGGAGGAGCTTTCTCATATGGTCCAGGCTTCTCTGTTGATTGAGTTGTGACTGAATCAAGATTGACTCTCCCAATTCTATCAATCACATCACTTAAAGCATCATCCGTTGTTGGAGTTTCATGCGGGGGAGAGAGTTCTTCAGAAGAATATTCCACATGTTGATCTAGTATAGGAATCCCCCCTTCAAGATGTGGAATCTGATTATCAACTTCTTGAAATGACTTTTCATTTGGGAATCTATCCAAGCAATCAAGTTGCCACTCAACAACATTGTCAGTTTTGGATGATTCAAGAAAGATTACATCTCTAGATACAACAAACTTTTTATTGACTTCATCATAGAGATGGTATGCTTTGGACATATTTGAATACCCCAGGAAGATACACTTACAACTTCTTGCACCAAGTTTGTTTCTATGTACCTTTGGTATCAAGTCATAACAAGTGGAACCAAAAACCTTGATATGCTTTACCGAAGGAACGTGCCCATACCAAATTTCATATGGAGTCTTGTTTCTAATAGCATTAGATGGACATCTATTCTTTATATATACAACACATAGAACTGCATCAGCCCAAAACATCAACTTTACATTTTTGAAAAACATCATGGAGTTCACCATATTTAAGATTGTCCTATTCATTCCTTCAGCTACACCATTATTTGGGGATTATAAGGCATAGTTGTTTGATGTTTGATCCCATGTTGGCGAAGATAGTTTTAAAATTCATTTGAAGTGTATTCTTTTCCATTATCATTGCAAATAGAGCCAATATGAGATTGTGCATGATTTTCAATTCATGTATGAAATTTCTTGAATGTTTGAAAAGCATCAGATTTGTTCTTTAATAAATAAACCCAACACATTCTGGTGTAGTCATCAATAAATGTCATCATATATTTATTTCCATTTGCAGAAGGAACATGCATTGGACCACATAAATCTGAATTAATGAGTTCAAGCTTTCCATGTGCTCTTGAATGTGAATCATGAAAAGACTGTTTGCTATGTTTTCCTAGAATGCAAGCATCACATTGCTTAAGTTTCCTAGGAATTGTAGGCAAACCAGCAACACCATTTATCTTCAACAAGCAAAGGCTGTCATAGTTCAAATGTCCAAATCTAGCATGACATAATAAACTTGATGGAAGTGTACCTTCTTCATAATGAGAATTGTATGATAAATGTTGTGCACGAGCAGAGGTACCTTGCAGCTTGAGAAGCCTTTCTTCTTCTATTCCCCTCATGACAAGTGAGTGGTCAGATGCTTTTCTCACCACAAGCTTGCCATCAAACATATGAATAGAGTGACCTTGCTGACAAATGTCGACCAAGGACAACAAGTTTCTCTTCAGCTGTGGGAGATATAGAACATGATGTAGAAGAAAGCCTGGAAGACTAGGCAATTTAAGCCTGATTGTGCCAAGCCCTGATGGGTTGATTTTTGATTGATTTGCAAAGTATACTACTCCATAAACATTGTCAGTAAATTCTTCAAAAAAATATTTTCTATGAGTCATGTGGCAAATTTCTCTTAAATCAAGCAACCAATCATTTCTTCAAGAAGCAAGTGAAGCATTAAATAAGTCTTCATTTACTCCAATATTACATTGTGCCACAACATAATGAGCCGATTCAGGTGATTTAACTTTTTCTGTGTCATTAGTTTTACCTTTCTGTTGGTTCCTTTGCTGCTCAATTTTGTCCCATGGTAACTTGCATGTAGAGGCATCATGTGATTCATTTCTTTTGTAGCATATGCAGTGCAAGTCTAACTTTTCTCCTTGAGAGTGTCTACCCCCCTACCTCTAAAATATCTTCCTCTTCCTCTTCGACCACCTCTTCCTCTGGAAGAATCTTGAGCAAAGGACACTGCCTCTTTAGAAGATTCCAGGGTTGGCTTCTTTCCAAAAGCTTTCTCTCTTTCAGCAAATTTTTTCATAAGAGAGTCAAAGGTAATATCTTTGAGATTTCCATTTGCTTGTAATGACTCAAGATAATTGGAGCAAGTAGGATAAAGTGCCTTGAGAAAAGTGACAAGAGGAATATCCAATTCAACCTTAGTGGCTTTGATATCATGCATTATAGATTGTTTTTGGATTGAAGAGCAAGAGGATCATTATTTTGCAATTCAAGAGTGAAGAGTTTAATCATGAGTTAAACAACTTCAAGTGCAGAATGTAAGTCATAGAGTTCTTTCAGCTTTTGTAAGGCTTCGAAAGCAGTTGAAAATGGTGAAATATGGCGACTCACCTCTTCACTTACAGATGCTGCAATTAATGCATAGGCTTTGCTATTCTTATTTTCCCAAATGGCGAACTCTTTGTCTGAGGTAGGTTGTTCTGGCTCTTTGTCTCTGTCTCCAATACACTCTCCTTTAAACAACTCATTGAAAATGAGGGTGTGTTTATCATCTGGTACCATTCAGGATAGTTCTCCTTGCCAGTAAGAACTATTCCCACAATAGATATGATTGAATGCATACTGTAAAAAAAACTTCTGCTGGCAAAAAATTTTTTTGTGTACTGTAAAAATACTTCTTCTGGGAAAATGTGCTTCAAAATAATGCAGCCCTATTCTTCCTTCTTGATTTAATATACAAAGACCAAAACTATATTCTATGCATATAGAATATCACCAATTTTTTTTTTTTGTATTACAATATGGTTGCAATTCAAGAGAAATATAATAGGCAATATCATCCCACTAGTACCAAGATACCATAAGTTGCATGAAAGTTAAAATCCTATGCTTTACACCTTGACTACATACTTTTTTTATATTGAAAATTACATATCTTTCTTTGTCTGTCTCTTAGTCTTCAATTCTTCTAGGGACGAAAATCAAGAGGCCACAAAAACACTAAAGAAAAAGCAATGTGTTTGTTATGATTTCTTGTACATATAAATATATTAGCAGAAGCAATGTGTGTCTGGAGCAAAACAAATAACAAGGATCTAGAATGTCAGCAAAGAATCTCTAAGAACGGCCTCACCTAAAGCTCTATCCAATCAAATCAAACCCAAGATCTGCTCCAGCGAACAACATTTGATTTAGCCAAGGCACTGAAATGTACCCAAATCTCAGTGTATAGAAATTCCAATAAGAAACTAAATGGGATCTATCTGCTCCCTACCGTATTCAGCCCCAACATGTTCAAAAATAATATTCAAAAATCATGCTACAGTCTTAATTCATATATAGATATATCAATGTACCAACATTGTATGCAAAATCCACATAATAAATTGGAGAACTAATTCACATATAGATGTCACCAGCACTAGATATTCTCGGCCATGGATGCTCAGAAGAAACTGGATGTTGAGGCTGGGGCAAAAACCAGCTAGACTTACAGGGTGAGTGTTATGTCAAAAAACAAAGTCAGCAGCATTTAGATGTTTATGAAATTTATTGAAATGGAAGGAGCAACATGGTGAGGGAGAGAGAAATGTTTAGATGTTTATGAAATTCATTAAAATGGAGGGAGCAACGTGGTGAGGGAGAGAGTAGTGTTCAGATTTTAAAATGCATATGACAGCGGGCTAGTAGTAGATTTTAGAATGCACACAATATCAAAGCCATGTCAGGTGCATGGCCTCATATCCCTCAGCAGTCACTGCGATTCCAGCGAAGTAGGTGACTGTTCAGAGGAAATATCAAAACGCATATGTTCAAAAATGTATATGACACTGCCTAGAGAAGGCTTCAGGAAACCGGGCAGAATATAGGTAGGAAACTGACACTAGGAGTTACACAAAAACTAATTTCGGGAGTTGGCTCTGATACCATGTCGGGCGAGGAAGTAACTCCTCCAAATCAATTCACCTTTATTCATTCTAGTTGGTCTTTATTATATACATGAGGGAGAGACTGTTCACTTCATCTACCGGGGGCTATTCATATTTCTTATTATTTATTTACATCAGTTACACTTATTCACTCAATCTTAATGATTAGGTGTCAACATAACACATAGAGGGGAAAAGGAAGTGTGCCCCTTAGAAGCGCATAATAGTACACAACATGAAAGGAGAACATGATATGAATGACATCACAAGATGGAACGAGAATTGTTCGCAAACCAAAGTGATAGATTAATACAACAACAAATCTTCAACAAGATTCGTACAATTGCATACAAAATAGTTCATACATAAATGCGTAAGTTAAACAACATACATTGTTAAAGTAACCATAATAGTCGAACTACAATAACAACACATGCATGAAAACATGTTGGCTCAGTTATATTATTAAGTTAAAACTCCATCCATACATACACCATTAACAACCACTAGCCCCAATAGTGGAACATTACAGTCAACAACGCCTGCTCTTCCAAAGGAGTGTACTCGCTCTACGTTTTGGAGAAGCCAAAGCTCATAACAATACTCTACAAGTCCTCTCTAAGCAATGGCTAGCCAAAATATTGGCTCTCAAAAACCATTGTTGAGGTTTTTTGTCTTTGTTATAAATGTCATGTATATCATTTTATGTAAAGTTCATGTAAAGACCTATGATGCAATAAATTGACGAGGCAAAATGTGTCTCATGGGATTCTCTAGCGCAGTGAAGGTAGTCTGACATAGTAGGATGTAATGTTGGAAGTGATTGACAACAAAGTAATTTCCTTCATCTTCCTCTAAATCACTTAAGTGTGAAATCAATTGTTGCTACCATGATTTTGTGTTTTTCTCATCAAAATTGTGTTTGTATAAAACTTGATTGGGTTAAAATCCATGCCCAATGGTAGTATTTTCACATAGCCCAGCCAAATTTCAATCATTCTTCAATAAATATGGCCATAGGACTCAATTTCAAACTTTCCACTACAGTTACCTTGAGTAGTTTAGTTTAGGAATCGATTCATCTCTAGGTTGAAGGGTCAGCTTTCAACCTCAAGAAGGCTCCGAGGTGACCTTAGAGGTTTTCCCACAGCTAGGGTTTCCTCTAAGAGATAACATGTTGGAAGCTTAATGTATGAAATGATTTACACAAGTCATGATATTGCACATGTAGTGGGAGTTGTAAGTAGATACATGAAAATTATAGGAAAAGAATAGTGGATGGTAGTGAAATGTATTCTTAGGTATTTGAGAGGTACCAAAAATAAAAAATTATGCTTTAGTGGTTCAAACATTGCTCTACAAGGATATGTTGATGCATATATGGTAGGTGATAGACATAATAGGAGGAGCACCACAAGGTGTGTGTTTGATGTGGATGGAAAAGCTATTAATTGGGTTTCAAAAACATAAAGTGTTGTAGCACTTTCAACAATAGAAGTGGAGTATGTTGCTGCTACAAAGGCTAGTGAAGAAATGATTTGGTTACAAAGGTTTATGGATGACTTGGCTAAGAAGTAGGAGATGGGTTGGTTATATAGCGACAACCAGAGTGTTATTCATCTTGCAAAGAACTTATCATTCCATTCCAAGACTAAACATATACATATCAAGTTCTATTTCATATGGTTAGTGTTGGAACATGGACAATTGAAGCTGGGAAAGACACACACTAGCTAGAATCCTCTAGATATGTTATCCAAAAGTTGTAACTAGGAAAAAAATGAGATTCTTCTCAGTTTCAATTGGTCTTCAAATCTGATGGTGAAGATGATAAAAATCCAGGTCCAAAGTGGGATCATTGTCCATAAAATGAAGCAACAATGGAGTTGTTATAATCCATCCCCAAGTGCAATATTGTTGGGTGCAGAGCCTAGTTATCTTCCTAATTCATACATGTTGTTTTAGTCGGACGTATACCCTAGGAAGAATATACACCCCTCCATGCAGGGGGTTGTGTGGGGGTACTTGTTCCCCCCACCGGCACCCCCCGCCTCCCCCGCCCCGACCCCCTCTCCCGCCCCCGTAGGGGTGTAAGGACGACCATCACCCTTGGCTGGTTAGTTCTAGTGGCTAGTAAGCCCTCGACGGGGGTTTGTGGGAAGCACCCACGAAGCTAAAAATAGATGAAAATTTTCCTTCTAAAATATTTTAATTTCATAATCAATTTGAGCCATTCATTAGGTGGATGATCTCACAATATAATTTATGTTGATTTATGGTTTTTTTCTCTAGAAGGAAAACCTTAGTTTATATGGCGAAATTGTATTATGGTTGTGTATTATTATTCTAAGTGATAGAGAGAGAGGAGGTTGTGTGAGAGTGAAGAGGAAATTATGAGAAATCTACTATGGATTGTATATCTTTATTTTGGTGGATTATATAAAAGAAATTGTTGTCTCTTTCTCCATGGACATAGCCCAAATTGGATGAACCATGTATATTTGTGTCTCTTTTTTATGCATTTTTTATGTTTGTGTTTCTGTAATATTGTTGGGTTAGTGGGTCCTGACTGAGGTTCAGAGTTAATTTTAGCCAAAAAAATCCCTACACTACTGGAACTTTCGGCATCAATCTATGGAGCACTGACTGAAGCCTCACCTGAATCAGTATGGGTGGATGATGGAAATAAGTTTCCGCACCTAGAAATGCTAGTGATGTCGTTTTATGGCCTAACTCTACCTTCATGCAAATCAATAAGCCTTTTAGGGCCTATTGATATACTTATCTTAATCAGCCTCTAAACCTTCACGAAGGTCTACAAATGTCTTTCGCATACCCTAAACAGGTGAACCAACAATCTACACGCTTATGTAATTACTCCTACTTCCATATTTACCCAGATCGGCTTAAGTATATGATACTTCAACATGCATTAAGATATTCTTCGTGTAAATAGAAATTATTAATTGTGTTCATATAACAAAGTAAAATATGCAAATTCATGCATCAATACAGTATTAAATCATAAACCCGTTATTCATCATAACATAACTGCATTCATACATAACAGAAGTAAATGGGTAAAACACAGATATTTCCAGAATAATCTTCTTTATTGATACTTCAGATCTTCTTACAGATTAAAACTACCCTACGCACTCAGCTGCAAAGCCTTCCTTCTACTCTAAGACTCTTCGTGCTTAGCTCCTATTGACCTATTACATTCATATCATTCACTACAAAACTCTTAGAACTACCTTAGACTCTTCTAAGACTCTCTCTTTTACACAATCCCATGGTCTACGGACCATGGGTAGATCTACTAAAGCTGACAAAACTTACATAAACAAAGGGTGAAGCCTTTTACAATACTTTACCATCTACGCACTTCATGACCACAACATGTGGAGACTTTACATTTTACATACAAAAACTTGGGATTTTTGCCCCAAAACTTGGGCTTTTAGCCTTAAAATTGACCCTAGGGGACCCTGTCCCAACAGGCCCCCAATAAAAATATGGTGACTTGCCCCTGAGTGACTCTGTTGGCACGAAGATCTTACTACAAAGACCTCCCAACTCCACTTATGTCACCGCAACTTCAGCTATGTACTACGTAGCTACCTACTTAACCTGCTCTAGTAGCTGCTCCGTTGCCGATCCTGTGCTATCTACCTAGATCTTCTAGTGTGTTGTCTATAGGCTAGCTAGCTTCTCCCCAATGGTGGCATAGATAACATAGGCCTCCTCCAGTCAATGCCCCAATCTATCCTTGAGTAGTGCCTCTTTCTATTGTTGCTCCCACCTGTTATTGTGGCTGCTTTGCCTCCTGTAGATTTTCCAGCCTTTGCATTATAGCAATGGTGTGTGCCATCGCCTTTGCTTCGTCATAGTGCTACTGCAATTCATGGTCCTCTATGTTCAAACTCTAAAGGTTAATATCTTCCTACAGACTCATGATTAACTCCATCGATTACTCGAAGAGCGCAGTGCATTTTTCCATCCCGACATCTATTGCAGTGACTCCACCTTTGACAGTGGCTTCATGTTGTTCTCTCACCTCTGGTGGAGTTGAAGGGTGGGCCCTCAACTCAAGCTCTATGATCTTGAGTTTCAGCTCAAACTAAACCTTGGCCATTTCCATTTTAGTGTCATGCACACCTACAACCAATTTCCGGATCTTGGCCTCCAAAGGTGCTTCTTCTGGTATGTACATTTCTAGAACTATCCTGCATGCTTTGGCTATCACAGCTGCAGTGCACTCATTCTACTCCTGAACCTTTTTCCACAATGTTATGGCCATTGTTTTCTCCACAAATATTTGCTCATTGTTAACTTTCTGCTCACTGATCAAGCTCAGTACATGCTGCTCTCGGGCCGTAAGCTCTACAATCACACCTTCTTGCAGAGTGTGAAGGAATTTGCTAGGGAGCATGGCCAAGTTTAGTCCAACATTCTTCAAAGCACTGATTGTAGTCTTATTAGTGTCTTCCTCCATGCTCAAAGCTCCATCAAGCAACTCAACTTCCCAGAGATCCAAAGAGTGAACCAACTTCACTGCTTGAGTTGTCCCCGATGCTAAACTAGTTGAAGCCGTGCTACTCTTCCCTGCACCTACCTGCAGTCTAGTGCCTTGGATCTGCAACTGGTGCGGACCTGTCTAAATGGCACTTAATGCTTGCTTCTACTGCTATTGAAACTGCTATAGCAATTCCACTATCATATACCATACCTTATCCCCAGTGTCATCCAGGTCACCCTCTGTCAAGGTTATTGGGTCTAGCGACGACTTAGTGGCCTTGGTCTTTTTGCATGGCCCTTCCTTCTCCTGCTCCCTATTCCATTTTACCCTGAAGGGAGTGCTTTCTTGATCTCAACCACCCTGTTCTGATGGCTCCCCTTCTTATGTTTGTGTTGAAGGATATTTCTCACTTTGGTCATGTTAGAAAATTATATATTACGGAGCAATGGAACACATAAAATATTGCAAAGATATAAACATAGAAAACACATAAAACAAGAGAGACACAAATGTACGTGGTTCACCCAGTTTAGGCTACATCCACCTTGAACAGCCAGTCCTTCCTTTCTATTATCCAGCAAAATGAAGAGACACAACCTATAGTAGATCCGCTGTAATATCCTTTGTTTTCTCTCATAGTCTCACATCACTGCTTCTCGCTCGGAGAATACACATATATTACATAGACTCAATGCAATGCCCTCATACAAAGAGAGGGGTTGCCTTCTAGGGCAAAAAACCCTAAACTAAACATAAGTTTTACCATCAGATCATCTGCCTAATGAACGACCTAGGTTGACTAGAAATTACTATACTTTTACAAGGCAATTTTACATCTGTTTTTAGCTTTGGGGACACTGCCCCCGAAACCCCCCCACTGGACCCCCCTTGTAGTGAATATTTTATGGGCAGCATTGTCGCCCCATTTCGAATTGGGGTCCAATGTCGCAATACCTTTGAATACAAAAGATAATTAGTCTCCACACCCAACAATCTCCCACTTGGAGAGTGATTATAGCAACTCCACCGCTGCTTCATCTGCTGGACATTGAGTCCTCTTTGGACCTGGCTGTTTCTCATCTTCATCGTCATCCTTGGAGACCAATTGAAACTGAGCATATTCTCAGTTTCTCCCTGGTTACAACTTTTTTAAGCATATCTGTAGGATTCTGGCTAGTGTGTATCTTTTCCAGCTTAGACTCTCCATCTTCGAACACTGACCGTATGAAATGGTACTTGAGCTGTATGTGTTTAGTCTTGGAATGAAATGCTGAGTTCTTTGCAAGATGAATGGCACTTTGGCTATGACTGTATAACGTGCCCATATCATGATTCTTACCCAATTCACCCATAAACCTTTGTAACCAAATCATTTCTTTACTAGCCTCTGTAGCAACAACATACTTTGCTTCTATTGTTAAAAGTGCAACAACACTTTGGATTTTTGAAACCTAACTGACAGCTATTCCACCATCAGTAAATACATATCCTGTAGTGCTCCTCCTATTATCTCTATCACCTACCATATTTTCATCAACATATCCCTGTAGAGAAATGTTTGAACCACCAAAGAATAATGCTTGATTTGTGGTACCCTTCAAATATCTAAGAATCCATTTCACTGCCATCCAATGTTCCTTTCCTGGATTGTTCATGTACCTGCTTACAACTCCCACTGCATGTGCAATATCAGGCCTTGTGCAGACCATTGCATACATTAAGCTTCCAACCGCTGATGCATATGGAACTTTAGACATATAATCCATGTCTTCTTGGGTCTTTGGGCACATTTCCTTACTAATTTTGAAATGGCTAGCAAAAGGTGTACTAACTGGTTTTGCATTGTGCACATTAAATCTTTTCAACACCTTTTGTATGTACTTATTCTAAGACAATGTTAATTTACGATTTTTCCTGTCTCTAGTTATTCTCATACCAAGGATTTGTTTTGCAGCTCCCAAATCCTTCATTGCAAATGAATTTGCCAATTTTCTTTTGAGCACATTTATTTCCTGCATGTTAGACCCTACAACAAGCATGTCATATACATACAATAACAATATAATATAGCTTCCATCATTTTGCTTTTTCAGATAAACACGATGATCAAAGTGACATCTAGTATAACCTTGTTCAGACATAAACTTGTCAAATTTTAGATACCACTGCCTTGGAGCCTATTTTAAGCCATACAAGCTCTTCTCAACCTACACACTAGTTTCTCCTTCCCTTTCACTTCATATCCTTGTGGCTGCTACATATATATCTCTTCCTCCAAATCCCCATGGAGAAAGGTTGTCTTTACATCTAACTGCTCAAGATGAAAATCTTCAATAGCTACTAGACTTAAAATAGTTCTGATTGAAGTCATTTTAACAACAGGAGAAAATATTTCATCAAAATCGATACCTTTTTTCTGTGCAAACCCCTTCACCACAAGTCTAGCTTTGTACCTCTATTTTCCTCCATCTTCTTCCTTCAGTCTATAAACCCATTTATTCTGCAATTTTGTTTTACCTACAGGAAACCTGACTAAGTCCCAATACTGGTTATGTGCTAAGGAGTCCATCTCTTCTTTCATGGCTTGCTCCCACTTCTTCCTCGTTTTAACTTGCATTTCTTCTTCATAACATTCAGGTTCACCAGAATCAGTCAACAATAAATAATATAATGAAGGATAGTATCGTTCAGGGGGTCTACTTATCCTAGTAGATCTTCTAACACCAATTTCAGGTGTTTGGGGTTCTTGTTGCTGTTGTGGTGGTTGTTGTTGTTGTGGTTGTTGGTTATTATTATTTTCAGGCACCTTTACTTTTTCAGTGATTTCAGCAAGAACTGCGTATTCCTTGTTTTCTTTTTCCTGTTTCTTTTCCTGAAACTGATTCTTATACAGGACCTTTTCATTGAATATTACATCTTTGCTCCTAATGATTTTGTGATTTTCGTAATCATATAAGTGATAACCAAAATCATTAACACCATATCCAATAAAGGTATATTTCTTTGACTTTGCCTCAAGATTTGTTCTATTTTCTTTATCAATATGGACAAAGGTCTCACAACCAAAAGACTTTAAAAAAGAGTAGTTTACCTTTTTACCTGTCCATGCTTCCTGTGGAACACCACCATCCTGTTGGAAATAATACTGAGAGGGGGAGTGAATCAGTATTATCAAATTCTTTTCAATATACCATCCAGATTTATACTTTAAATTATTCTTCAGATATTGGTGATTAACTTGTATGTCAGTACCATATAATAAGGAACAAGAATAATGAAAAACAGATAGTCACACCAAAGAACACCAGAGATAAGGTGGAAACCCAATGTGGGTGAAAACCACCTGCTGCAATATGTCTCTATCTTCCTTCAATTAGAAAATTCTTTTACAATGATTTTGTACTAGTGCAGTCCTTTACCAGTACACAGGCTGCAACCTGTAGAGAGCTACAACTCTCTCTCGTTCTCCTGGAAGGGAGCTACAACCCCCTTAACTCTTGTACTAGCCAAGATACTAGTACGTAGGTGTTGGCCTACTGAAGGCTACAACCTTCTCTTTCTTCTAGGGACCACGTTTCATAAATTTTCAGACTGGATCCATGAACATCAAATGATCATCAAGTACATATGAATCAACCAATTTCCTTATACAATAAATCCAATGAATCACCCAAACTTATTAGAATGCTGTAAACAGAAAATCAATACTAGTAATCTAAACCCAGAACACTGTAGCAATAGATAAAAGGCAGCCAACAAATATTTCAAAACAAGCCCGTAACTTCACCAATATAAACCTACGGATATCCGCAACTTTTGTGTGCCTAGACTGCGTAGATCCACACCTGCACTGTCTGCTTGACAGCATACCCTCGTACTAGTCCTTCTGTGCCTCTGCGTACCTCCACACTGTGCTTTCTTTTGCGCTGCATACCTCGCACCAGCGCCTTCTGATTTACTGCGTACCCCCACACTTGCAGCTCTTGCTTCGCTGCGTACCTCTGCACCTGCACTGTGGATCACCTGCGGACCTCTGAATAGAGCCAAATTAACAGTCCTCTAATGTACCACAGATAGTTAGATTCACAGATCTGATCATGCACTCGAGAGATCACGACTTATCAATAGATTCGCCTTCAAGTTCACCTTGATTTAGATCTAGCTTTATGAAACCGATAACCCAATATTTCAAATCTTAAGATATTCAAATTTCACCAGTGACTAGCCAAATGATCTCCTTTCCCTTTTATAGGCAAGCCCTTACTAAAACCATGAAGCAAAACCATAGAGTGCCAATACAAGGGACCCAAAAACCTGGGGCTCAATAATTTAGAATCAATACCACGGATCAAAACCATAGGATCATGAATGACGGGCTAAATACCACGGGCCAAACATAAGAAACCCCACGTGAGCGCGCTTCTCTGCATTGGAGTGAGTGAACTGGGGGACTGCAACTTATAAACGGAGAATCTACGGGTATGCCCGCACTTGTTGGTCGGGGTATGTCCGGGTCTGCACCTTTTGAACTATGCACCTGTGGACCTCTTATTTTCATCATTTTGAGAGCTTGATCAGAGTTTTGCCACTTGAATGAGTTGCCATCAAGTACAACACCTATACCATAGAGCCATACCAGAATCGTAATGCCAACAATCTCCCCCTTTGGACTTGATGGTAACCTCAAGATCCTCAATGTCATTCTCCCCCTTTGACATCAAGGGAAAAGGGTTATGCCCCCCCTGAGAACATGCTCCCCCTGACTATAAACTAGATCTGCAAAAGGAAAGAAGGAGAAAAAAAAATGATCCACCAAACACCATAAATGACCATGAAGGAGATAGAGACATATTGCAGCACAATTCAGATCAGCATCCATGTTCTCCTTCTGTACTACCATAATGCCAACAATGCATTATATATGCTCCCCCTGAACCTGTGCCAATCGAGCTGCGACCAATCCATAACCCATATGAAATTTGTGTACAACCAACAATCTCTGAAACAGATGAGATTCAACAACAAGATGATGCATCAACAACCCCCAGCTTTTGCCTGAGGTATTCAAAGGTCTCCCTGGGCAATGGTTTGGTGAGTATATCAGCAACTTATTCCTTAGAAGGAACATACTCCAACTTGACCTTTTGTTCAAGCACTTGTTCCCTGAGAAAATGATATTTGATCGGTATGTGCTTGGTCTTTGAATGCATGACTGGGTTCTTTGAAATGCTGATTGCATTTGTATTATCACATAAGATGGAGATATGTGGTGTACAAGTAATTTGAAAATCCTGCAAGGTCTACATCATCCAAAGAAGTTGAGTGCAAGAAGATGCAGCAGCCACATATTCTGCTTCAGTTGTAGATAAAGTAATCGAACTCTGTTTCTTACTGAACCAAGATACTAATCTGGAACCCATAAAGAAAGCACCACCACTTGTGCTTTTCCTGTCATCCACACTTCTGGCCCAATCTGCATCTGTGTAAGCATTAAGTGTGAGATCTGTATCTCTAGGATACCATAAGCCATAGTTCTGAGTTCCTTGAAGATACTTGAAAATTCTCTTCACTGCCTGAAGATGAGTTTCCTTTGGATTTGCCTGAAATCTTCCAACTATTCCCACAGCATGCATAATGTCTGGTCGGGTACCTGTCAAGTAAAGTAGACTTCCAATCATAGATCTATAGGTTGGCTGATGCACTGTTGCTGATTCATCATTTGCACTAAGGCTGCATCCTGTAACCATGGGGGTACATACTGGTTTTGCATCTTCCATGCCATATTTCTTCAAGATCTGCTTGAGATACTTGGTTTGAGACAAAAGGATACCGTCTTCATTTTGTTGGATTTGCAAACCAAGAAAATATGTTAGTTCTCCAAGCAAAGACATTTCGAATTCTTTCTGCATCACTAAGGCAAAGCTTTGACTCATAGCTTCTTCATTGCTGCCAAAGATAATATCATCTACATACACAACAAGTATTAGCAATTTGTCATTATCAATTTTTATATAAAGATTGTTGTATGTTGATCCTTTTGAAAAACCTTGTTGATGAAGATATTTGTCCAAAAGGTAGTACCAAGCCCTTGGAGCCTATTTAAGACCATAGAGAGCCTTTTTGAGCCTGCATACAAGATTTGGATAATTCCCAAGGATGAAACCATCTGGTTGCTCAATGTACACTTCTTCTTCTAAGTCTCCATTTGGAAAAGCTGATTTCACATCCATTTGAAATACTTTGAATTTCTGAGAGCTAGAGAGAGCAAGGAACATTCTGATGGCCTCAAGTCTTGCAACGGGAGAAAAAGTTTCTTCAAAGTCTATTCCTTCTTGTTGAGCATATCCCTTACAAACAAGTCTGGCCTTGTTTCTGATTACTTCCCCATTTTCATTCAACTTATTTTTGAAGATCCATTTTGTCCCTATGATATTCTTATCTTTTGGTCTAGGAACCAATTCCCAAGTGTTGTTATTTTCAATTTGCTCAAGTTCTTCATCCATTGCCTTGACCCAGCATTCATATTTGCATGCCTCCCTTACATTTTGTGGTTCATTGGAGGAGAGTAATGCCAAATAACTTGAAGCTTCTGCAATTGTTCTTCTTGTTTGTATGCCTGCCTCCTTTTGCCCCAAAATTTGAGATTCTGGATGATTCTTTTGAACATATCTGGATGGAGTCTTCTCTTCTATCCTTATATGTTCCTCTGGTGCCTCTTGAGGTTCTTCTTCTTCATCATCAGTCTGATTTGGAGGGTAGTCTTCATCCTCTTCGATATTTTCATAGTTTACTTGCCTAGGAATGTATCCCTTTTCATCGACCAGTACATCAATGCTATCAACAATTCTTCCAAGTATTTTATTGTAACACTTGTATGCTTTGCTGTGAGGAGAATAACCAAGGAGAATGCCTTCATCTACTCTAGGTTCAAGTTTTCCAAGCTGTTCATCATTATTCTTGATAGAGTATTTGCTTCCAAAAATTTTGAAATGCTTTACCGAAGGAGTCTTACCGTACCAGATCTCATGAGGAGTTTGAGTGCTGTTCACTCGGACATTTGTTTTGTTGAGAATAAAAACCGCAGCAAATACAACTTCAGCCCAGAAGGTTGCGGGAGTTCCAGACTCATCAAGCATAGCACGAGCCATTTGTTGAACCGTTATGTTCATCCTTTCCACCACTCCATTTTGCTGAGGAGTCCTAGCTGTAGAGAATTCCCTTATTATTCCATGTTCTTCACAGAAATCGAAAAATTCATTTGAGGTAAACTCCCCACCTCTGTCAGACCTTAGGCACTTAATTTTTTGATCCGATTCGTTTTTAGCCAAAGCTTTGAGGGATTTGAATTTTTTCAAATGCTTCATCTTTGTGCTTCATAAGTCCTAACCAAACCATCTTGGAGAAATCGTCAATGAATAATATAAAGTATTCTTCTCCTCGAGGTGACCTTGTCCTAAATGGACCACATACATCTGTATGTACCAGCTCAAGAGGTCTGCTAGCTGATCCTTCCTTTTCAGGGAAGTTAGTTCTGGTTTGCTTACCAAACTGACATGATTTGCATATTGTGTTGTCTGGAATTTTGATGTCTGGAAGACCACGGACCGCCTGGTATTTGCATGCTTTCCTTATTTGTGAAAATCTTAGGTGCCCCAACCTCCAGTGCCATAACCAATGTTCATCGTCCTTGCTCAAATAGCATTGTTGTTGTCCTTCTTCAAATATGTATAAATTATTTGGAGTTCTTTTGCCTTTGATCACTGTTTCTCCTGTATCAAGATCACGAACACCACATCCATTTGATCGAAATATTACCTCGGTTCCTTGATCACACATCTGACTGACACTCAGAAGATTATGCTTCAAGCCATCAACATATAAAACATTTCCTGCTTTGACCTTTTCTTTCAACTGAGCAGTGCCTCTTCCTTTTATGACTGCAGGGGTATCATTGTTATTGAGAAAACTAGTGTCTATACAGAACTGCTAGTCCCACTAAGGGTGATAGCTACCTTAGAAACAAACACACTAAGTCTACTTTCATTTTCCTTTAAGAGAGATAGATGAGAGAAGAATGAAGGAGACCAACCTCTATCTTGCGCTAGTTTCCTTACTCGGTTCTTCTCCCTTCTGATAGTCTTTTGCTACTTGCTTCCTTATATACCCAGCTTCAAAGAGTACCTGTAGAATCATAACAGCATAAAACTATACGAGAACATAGATCTATTATCATAAGAAATATAGGATCAGATGTATATTAACCACACAAATGCATAAAACATCAATCACACAAACATGTGGAGGAAAACTTGAATAGCTTTATTAATAATGAAGAGAAAGCAAAGAGGATTACAACCAGTTGTTCTGACCCAGCATCATCCTCTCAACAAGAAGCCCTTCTTCACCTCATGAAAAGCTTAGACCACCCAACACTATGATATTGCACCAAGAAACCAACAGCACTTCCTTACAAGATACAAAATTCCAGCCTTTGGATCTCTGGGATGAGGGATCCATATATAGATGTTTGCAAGGGGGGTGAGTCAGCTTTTGAGTTTTGATTAGTGTCTTCTCTCTGATAGTTCTTGATTCCACTTGGAGATTGATGATCTCTTACTCATCCTTGGTTGAATTCAGAGAGGCAAGTGGCACAGGAAAGGTTTCTGGAAGATTCCATGCTCCTCCACCTTGCAGATTGGCCCTGCCATTTGTCTCTTCTCACCCATCGCAACCCATAGAAGGGTTTTTTGACATGTATCACACCTACTTAGTGTATTCAGGTGGGATGCAGCGCACTCTGCCTATGGAGCTGGTGAAATGGTCCAGTTTTGACCAGTTCTGAGTGTTTTTTCATGGAGAACTTCTGGGAGAAGATGTAATCAGTTGACCTTGTTCTTTTAGGGGTTAGAACAACACATTTAGGGACTTAAGAGCCCTTAGTTTATGGACATTTATGATTGGGGTTGCAGTGCCCAAAAATTTCTATAACAGTTTCCCCCTAAAGCATGAGGTCGTTAATTTGTTGATGTCGGGTGAAATGCTTTATCGTGAGGATCTGAAGTTCTTTCAAGCTGGAAGGAGACCTGTAATAAGATACAATACAATACATTATCTTCATAATATTTTTCATGATCTAGATGAGGCGGGCATTTCCCATGCTTAGCTTTATAAATTCATTTTCATGTACATGAGACAGACAATCGTCTGAGTGTAGACTGATGATTCTGGTAGAGCCATCATCCCTTAGATTGGATGATTATTTGTGCAACAATGATGTACATTTGATGTCTTTATTTTCTTGAATATATATCGCAGCCCGGATGGATGAAACTAGATCCAGGGTCTTCAATCTCATTCGATCTTCACTCAAAGTACAAGTCGATCCATGTGAGAGATGTTCTAGAGTCGAACATGGAAAGACATCGCCTGATTACCAGCCAATGATGTAAGCTGTTAACAGGTGCGAGAGGAATCACTGATAATGATGATGACCCTCAAGGTACTACAGTACAATTCACGTGGTGTGAATAAAGGACTTGGTGTCTAACACCACATAAAATCTTTCAGTCTAAGGCCATTGATGTAAACCTGTCGCCGGAAGTGAGAAACTTGCCATTGAGTCATGCAAGCTTCAAAGTACTGAAAGGGTTGTTCCTAGATCGACTTCTTGGATAGTGAGTTGATGTCGACAAGAAGTGACCCATCATAGGAGGGCCTTAGGGAATCCCACATCAATGACACGGAACGGAGCAAATGATTTTAATGGAGGTGAAAACGATTTGATGATATAAGGTTCAGGGTGGCAGTCATGAAAGAATGGAGCGTAAATGTATTGCAGTGGGTGAGACACAGGTGAATTCTCTGAGCGACTTTTCTTGAACATATTAGCGACACTGACATGATGGATTGGTAGCATTACCCCAAATGTGGATGGTGTGACAGAACCATGGTGATGTGACCAGTGAATGGAACAACCCAACCCGACTTGGATGCGGAGCGAAAGTGTCATGTTCAAGAGCGACTTACTACCAACAAAGTTTCTTCAATTTTTCTTCCCAATTTTTCCCCAGTCATTGCTGACCAGTACCTCTTTATTTTTGTCAAGCTTGAGGAGGATAACATATGCTTGTTCTATAATTTTCCCTTCGGGAAAACCCATCGCTATGTTTTAACGAGCCTAGCGATAATGAAACACGTTCTTGTCTGTTATGGACAAGTTCGTCGCTATTAGGTTTTAACGAGTTTAACGACAAAGATAACTCGATCCTTTTCAATTTTAGAGAGTCTAAAAAGGGCGTAAAGGAAACTCCAAAAATCCTTTTTCATCATCTAATCCCTTAATTCTGAAAAAGTATAAAATAATATAGAAGGGATGGAGTTTCGGTACTTTTAACGAGCCGAACAAAACAAGCGCTCGATATTTTTGTGTAATAATCCCTCAGGTCCAAAAAGATTAAAATCTAAAGGAGGGATAGCACTTCCGGTCACTTGAACTATGCGCTAAAACTACTCAACTAATCCAGTGATATAATAAGGATGTCTCATCTAAGATGCCAATTTTTATGGAGCTTGCACCTTACAAAATTTTGCTCTGGAGCCTCTTGAACGCAAGCTAGGAGTGACCAACTACTGTTTATGGAGTTAGCTAACCACTAAAGTCAGGTAGGAAACTTCTCCTTTACTCCGCCGACGCCTTTTAAAACAAAAGGTCCTCTGCGAAACGAATGGTCGGTCCGACCACTCACCTAACTTAAGTAGTTATAGTTAGAGAATGTATGAGGTTAGCGTTATGCTGGTCTCTTTTCACTTGCTTACAAGAGGTTTGCATGCCCCCAGGTATAGAATAGAGTTTCGAGGTTACTCGTCAATCTGGAAAGGCCTACCTTTTTCAGGTTACCAAAGATGGTTCTATCAAAACACTTCTTTGGCGATGTCTACTGAGATAAACAAAGGTGAGTGGCGCAGACGCCTCCACTCTCATAACTTTGATGAGGGAATCTTATTCTAGTCTAATCCCCATCTTCCCAAATGGATGGGAGTATCAGACTAGTCATATATCCCTCGCAGAAACCTACCCTATACCCAAAGTTTCCCTGTCGAAGCAGACCAGGGTGCATGCCCCCTGGGTTTCAGTCGTATCCTTCGAATCACTCGCGTTCATCAGGAGGACGGACTGGAGATTGATGAGACATTCCTTGCGTGAGAAGACCACTTAGGGATGGTGTACGACTATTTTCCATGTGTTAACCGGGAAATGAAAGCTGGTCTACGAGCTTGACCATTCTTCCTTCGTGCGGAAAACACATTACTTTGAAGAGTGATGAGACAATATGCAATAAATATAGTCTCGTCCAAGGAGTAGATTATAATCCAGGGGTCCTTGGACTACCATCACGTTTATGTGAACAATTTTTCCTCTCAATGTTATGGGCACATTGGGAGGATCCCTAATGGTCGACTGGTTCCTTTGTCAAAGCCTGTTAGATTTCTCATTTCAGGCAAAAGCGATGGCGAACCAAGCACTTTCCAACCAATTGAGGAAAGGATACTCACAGAAGCCCCTTCATCTATGATGGTACCGGCCATGACCATTCTATATATTTGAGCAATGATTCAAAATGGTACACTAGCCGGTAAACGGGGTCTGCCTAGTAGATTCCAATCAAAGGAAACAACCAGGTTGCTTGGACATGGGACCGAATAGACGACCAGATACGACTCTGACGAACTTCATTCCTGCGATAACGGAACGGGTAGACTGCCCCCATGTTCGTCGGAGTTTGTGCTTACGAAAAGAACTTGGACGGTGTCATCCTTGTTCTCTTTGGTGAATGTATCATCTGAAGATGGATCCTCTGAAGGCAAGACCGGGTCAACTGTCGCCTCGAACTTTTGACTTTCGTCTGGTGTGGATTCAAATGGTTTATCTTCAGCGATAGATGCTTCGGCCGACCACAAGGGCGTGTCAGCTGGATTTTCAATTAGTGACGGACTCACCAAGATTTTTTTATATCCAGGAGGAAGCCGTAATGGTGAAATCGGACGGTCGTCCAAAACTCTTTTAGCCTCATCTAATAAGGGACAACAGTGGATGGCATGGTCGCCTTCACACAGTTTACAAGGAAATTTACATTTTCCTTTTTGTCCAGGGGCTTCACTTTCACTAGTTGACGATGTATTTTCAACATGATCACCAGAGGTTGATGACACCTGGTTGTGCAAACGAGGAGACTAGTCCCTTAAGATCCGAGGGATGCAAGGACAATCTCGATTATAGTGGTCTCCTTTGCAAATGACACATAGCGATTTAGGCCTGGTCGATGCAGTGTGTGGATTTTCGCTAGATGATGCTAGGTTGCCCCTTTTCGCCTTTGGCTCCTTCTTCTTCTTCTCTTTCTTCTTCTTTTCCTTCTTCTTCTTAGGTACTTGATTTTTGGCTTTACCAGCTTCATCAAGTCAAGAGGAAGGAGGAGAAGAATCAGATGAAGTAGAGGGTTTGGGGGTAACTCTGGAATCATCTAGTTGCTGACTTGATTGTTCAGGAATAGCAGTGTTCTGAATGACGGAGGTTGAGAAGAGCCATACGGGCAAGCCGATTGTCAATCCTGGAAGCGACAATGTGGCCATATTGGGTGCACCAACATCTCCCCAAGAGGAGAAGAGACTAGGATTTCCTCCAAGGGGAATTCCTTGGTTGGTGGAATCCATTTTCCTCAACCTAAGACCAACGTAGGAAAGATGATAATTATTCTGTTTAAAATAAATTTTAGATGCTTTGACACAACTTGCTTTTTCAATTTTTAAGAGTTGAGAAAAAACAAAAGATGGCTCTAGTCACCTTCGATTTTTAATGAGCCTGAAGTGACAAGTGCTCAGATGGACCTTTTCCATTAAGGAGTCTAAAAAGGAACGAAAGGGACTGCTATGGAAATCTAGACAGAGGGATTACCAAACCAATCACAAAACTGAAGAATACTTTTTACGGTACGACAGTCAATCTTCTCGAATGTTGTGTTCAGTGCATTGCGATCGATAGGGCGGTAGACACGGCTTCCTATGGATAAAGGATAAAGCCTATTGTGGTCTCCCAATATATACTCGACGGTACGTGGGAGCACAAGTCCGTATTGGCACTTTTCATCTCAAAGTGGAGGAATCACCCAACAAACAATGAAAGAAACAGTTACCACATTTTACGACGCCGGAACACGTCTCTAGCCTAGACTTCTAAATGTTGTGCTTTAGGTTCCAAAGCATTTTTAGATTCATTAAATTTATTTTATAGTTGATCTTTGTTTAAGAAATTTGCCTTTCAGGTTCACCGCGTGATGTAGATGTACAATTCCTAAAATGAAATCTAAGATGATAAACAGTCGTTTAATCTTCTTTCAGCAAATGAAAATCCTAGCTACTAAGGAAAGAGAGAATGCTTTCTTTCAACAAAGAGCAAAGAGCACACACTATATGCACTATCCTAAATCAAACCAATCAAACAGTCTAAATGCAAATGCACATGCATGTATTGTTTTCAGCCTTCTTAATATATAAATGAAAGTAAGAAAGCTAAGTGCAAATCTGAATTACTTTTAAAGTGACAGTACTTAACAAATTTCTTTTCAAAAGGAAGTGAGGGTAAGAGAGACACTTAGCGATTTTTGAAATGAAATATTGCTTTTCGACACTTTAAAACTCACAAATTCAAATCATATGCAATAGTAACTTGTATAATCGACTACCAAAACAAGGGGATTGTCTTCTATGGCTAAAAACGACAGCTACGACACTTTTAGATCAAAGATCGACAACTCGATTATGTTACTTTTTTGCAAAAGAGAACTGAAAATGACGATAAAACACACTAAAACATTTACAGTTCTTTGCACAATGGAGGCGGAATAATAGCAAGGAAGGGGGTTTCAAAAGAGGTGTACTGATTACAGGCAGCAAAACTCCTGAATAGATCTGAAAAGAGTGAACACAGAAACGAAGATTTAGGAACAAGGCCTAGTCTGATCAGCGCACCTGTAACACAGTGAATCTGAAATGCAGCGCACCTGCTACACTCGGGAAGTGTGATGCATGTGAGGTTCACAGAACAGAGAGCACGATGGACCAGAGATGAGACTTTGAATGGGTTCCGGGTCATAGTTCGCAGTTCAGTTCAGGGATTTAGGCCGAGCAAATGGTAATCAGTAAATCAATCACAGGGGTAGATCCAAAGAGGGTGCTAGAGCTACCACAAGGGCAATTAGGGAGCTTGTAGATCAATTGTTCAATTCATAAACGAAGCCAGAGATTGACTGAAGTAGCATTGATCTACTTTGCATTCGTAAAAACAAATGCAGTTCGAAGGCTAGTTGGCTTGGCTTCAGGCTCCGTCTGTAAGTTTATAAAGTAAAAAAATGTAGATAAACAAACAACCTATTCGCTCCCCAGCGGAGTCGCCATTTTGTTATCGGGAAAACTAGTGTCTATATAGAACTGCTAGTCCCACTAAGGGTGATAGCTACCTTAGAAACAAACACACTAAGTCTACTTTCGTTTTCCTTTATGAGAGATAGATGAGAGAAGAATGAAGGAGTTCAACCTCTATCTTGCGCTAGTTTCCTTACTCGGTTCTTCTCCCTTCTGATAGTCTTTTGCTACTTGCTTCCTTGTATACCCAGCTTCAAAGAGTACCTGTAGAATCACAGCAGCATAACACTATATGAGAACATAGATCTATTATCATAAGCAATATAGGATCATATGTATATTAACCACACAAATGCATAAAACATCAATCACACAAACATGTGGAGGAAAACTTGAATAGCTTTATTAATAATCAAGAGAAAGCAAAGAGGATTACAACCAGTTGTTCTGACCCAGCATCATCCTCTCAGCAAGAAGCCCTTCTTCACCTCATGACAAGCTTAGACCACCCAACACTATGATATTGCACCAAGAAACCAACAGCACTTCCTTACAAGATATAAAATTCCAACCTTTGGATCTCTGGGATGAGGGATCCATATATAGATGTTTGCAAGGGGGGTGAGTTAGCTTTTGAGTTTTGATTAGTGTCTTCTTTCTGATAGTTCTTGATTCCACTTGGAGATTGATGATCTCTTACTCATCCTTGGTTGAATTCAGAGAGGAAAGTGTCACAGGAGAGGTTTCTGGAAGATTCCATGCTCCTCCACCTTGCAGATTGACCCTGCCATTTGTCTCTTCTCACCCATCGCACCCCATAGAAGGGTTTTTTGACATGCATCGCACCTACTTAGTGTATTCAGGTGGGATGCAGTGCACTTTGCCTATGGAGCAGGTGAAATGGTCCAGTTTTGAGTGTTTTTTCATGGAGAACTTCTGGGAGAAGATGTAATCAGTTGACCTTGTTCTTTTACGAGTTAGAACAACACTTTTAGGGACTTAAGAGCCCTTAGTTTATGGACATTTATGATTGGGGTTGCAGTGCCCAAAAATGTCTATAACAATCATTTCCAAAAGAAACTTTCTTTCCCTTTTCTAAAACACTATATGATTCAAGTTTTCCTTTATCACCTGTCATATGCTTTGAACATCCAATGTCAATGTACCATTGATTTTCCTGTCCTTCTGCATAAAAGGCTATCCCACATCTTTCTGGTTGTGGTTCCTTTATTCTCCATGTTTTGGTGTTTTAGGCTTGTTCCTTTGTCTGCAGAAATCTGCTCCTGCATTCAGAATCTTCATGACCAAATTTATTACAAATAGAACATTCAATTTCATTTTCAAGGGCCGAAAAGTTGTTATAGGTCCTTTTTGTAATCCCAGTCATACTTCTTTGTTTTTGAGCTTCTTTAGTCATAATTTTCTTATAGGCAACACATTGAGCTGCTTTGTGACCAAAGTTATGGCAAGAGAAGCATTGGCCATTGAAGAAACTTCTGCGATTATCAAATCTACCAGCCATATGATTGTATTTTCTATTGTCATCCATTCTTGAGGCAAATTGAGAAGATCTTACCTGTGGCTAATAGTAGCTTTTGTTCATCCTTAAGGTGGTTTGTCCCTGATTTACTTGATAGTCTTTGTTTAATCCTGATGGAATTCGTCCCTATTTTACCTGGTGATCTCCATTGGGTTTTTGCTCATACCTCCTTGTTGCATCAAGATAAATCTTTGAGGTGGATGCTTGAGCTGCTTCTCCATTGTACCCTAGACCTGTCTTGATTAGTGGAGAGAGCTGTACATTGATGGTCTCATCCAAAGTTTTAGATCCTTTAACAAATTTAAGATTAATAGCCTTTGTTTTCTCAATTTCTTTTCTAAGCCCAAAAATTTCACATTCTAACTTCCCAAGAAATTGTTCCTTTTCATCGAGTTGGAGTTGCAGAGTATCAATGATCATATTCTTTTCTTCTAGACATATTTTGAGTCTAGAAATTTCTTCATGAAAACCATCTATATCCATAGCATCCATGTAATCATCATCTTCAAAATCCATTAAAAGTTTATAGTTATTACCTCGTTCATCTTCATCACTATTTGAAAGACCATCACTATCTTCATGAGTGTAGTAACTTTTCTTCGTTGCATTCTGTTTCTTGTTCCATCTAACAGGTTCCTTCCCTTTATCCTTATGCAGACATTTGGCTGCATAGTGACCAACTCTCCCACAAGCAAAGCATTTGAAGGGTAACTTACCTCTGAATCTTCTAGTACCCCGTTGAAGATTCTTGACAAAATTTGATTTTTCTTCCTCTTCCGATGCATGTCCTAACTCATAGTAGTTTCCTTTGCCTGAAGCCTTGAAAGTTGCTTCTCTCCGGTCTGATGGTCCTCCTTTCCTCATTTCATAGGCAGTTAGAATCTCATGTAGCTATGACATGGTAAGGTTTCGAAGATTCTCCTTTTCTTCTATTGCCGAAACTTTAGATTCAAATCTAGGGGACAGAGATCTTAGAACTTTTTCAACCACCACAGCTTCTTTTATTTCTTCACCCAAGTTTTTCATACAATTAACAATCTCATCAACATGAAGGAAATAGTTAGCCACATTTTCATCATTGTGCATTCTGAGATTTTCATACTGAATCCTAAGAGTTTGAAGTTTTGCTTGTTTTACCTGCTCATCTCCTTCATAGCTCAGAACAATCTTGTCCCATATTTCTTTGGCGGATTTATACTGGATAACCTTGATGAATTTTGATTGAGATAGGCATCTGTGGAGCGATAAAAACGTGTCTTTTGAACTCCTAATTACCTTCACATTAATTATCAACCCAGGGACGACTTTTTATTTCAAGAGTGTACTCAGTCTGAGGTGGCTATTTACTCAAGAGTAATGTTTTGTAGTATAGTGATTAAAAGCTACAAAAGTAAATGGCTGCATGTCTATAACTTAACTACTTCAAAAGGCTAAATCACACCAAGCATTGTATCAGTCGAAGGTTCGGTAGCAATAACCCATCCTTTCCATAACTGATGAGAACAAATTCGAGGTCTGGGAGCTAGGTAGCAGATGTTGGGGCTCACTACAGCTTGAGATCGTCCTTGATGAATATAAATGAAACGACAAGTAAAGGAAATAACGATGAAATAGAACAGCACATCAGCCAAGGGTTTGGTGGCAATAACCTATCCCTTTCATAACTGATGGGAGCAGATCAGAGGTCTGGGAGCCAAATAGCAGAAGCTGACACTCACTACAGCCTGAGTCTGTCCTTAAGAAATGGCAAGTAAATGAAACAACAAATCAACAATCTTGAAATAGACCAGCAATTGAAATGGAACAACAACTAAATATGAATGTACAACAATCCAAATCAAGCATGCAACACACTTATCATTAAAAGGGACAGTAATCCGAGCTTTGATACAATATGCATGAATCACAGTTATAAAGTAACAGCAATTGTAACGGAACAACAATCCCGAATAAACAACAGTCACAATTTAAGAATACATCATACAGTTGTACCGATTTAGGAACATACAACGCGGTTAATCTGTAATCGAATGAAAATCTGTAAGGAACAACAATGTTATATCAATTATCAAAAGGAACAGCAATGCGATACAAAGTTAAAATGATAACATAGCATTCTTGTTGCAGATAACGATAGTATCCAATCAAGTATATCTAATAGCGCTGATATGTAAAACAGTAAAGTGCGTCAGATTACTGAACAGAGTAAAAGAAAGAAATCAAACCACACATGAAGCATAAAGATATAATACAGCAGCAGCGTACTCCACCAGAGGCTGGGCCCTTAGCCACCAGCGGATGCTGCTGGGTTACTTCAGGATCAAAGATGAAATGGAAACTAGATTTATATTAAAATATCAAAGCAGAGTTACAGTGGATTACAACAAGAAGTCTCTCAATCTCTCATCCATTATCCATTCTCTCTTCCATCCTCAATTCTGAATCTCTAATTCATCCTCAATTCCATCATTCGAGTCCCTCTGAAGTCATCCCCCTCTCTGATCTCTGTTCTGATTTAAATAAAGAGAGATCAGAGAGCAGTTACAATCAAGATAAGTACAACATGATTTCTATTACAAAATTAGATTGTTTCCAACCAATTGATAAACAAGAAGATATATTTCCATCCAGCTTTCAACAATAGCAAGACGAATTTGGCTTTGCAGCTAAGATTTGGAGGACGGCCGCAACAACAAATCTAAGAAACTCGTGCTCAAAGAACCCTGCGTTTCTCTCAGTACAAGCTGAATTTGGGCAAACCGTTCTTCATTAAAGTTAATTGGGTCCGTTCTGGACAAAACCCATGTTCCAGATTTTTCAGATTCTGCTTCATTTGCTTAGAATCGCAACCGCAAAACCGTCACTTCTTATTCCAGCGAATTTCTAAGTTGGCACTTTTAATGATCAAATCTTCAATCTGGAAATTATCTTGGAGGCTAAAAATGGTGAATAATGTTACAACTGATTTATTAAAACTATCATTGATAAAATCATGCATAATCATCAATTTATTAGAAATAAAGGAGAATAAATAATATTCATTCATAGAAGCATAAATCATCATAAAATGGATTTATATAATAAATTATAATAAATGACATGATGAAGAATGGTAGAAATGGGTGGAATAAGTGTTCAAAAGTGATAATAATAATAGCATATTAACGGCCCAACATACTCCCACACTCAATATGTTGCATGTACTCATGCAACCCAAAGACAAAAACCCATGTGTTAACCAAGCAATAAAAAATATGTTCATCTCAGCTCATGAAATGGATAGAACAAATGAATTTTTCCTTAATTAATGAATATTCACTTTTAGTAATCTTGATGAAGGCATAACAATTTTTACATTGACATTCAAATATATGTATATATGAAGTTGCAACAAAATATGATATAAGTAACAACAAACTTCATTAACCATTTTCTTAAAAACTGCAAACCAGCTTTTGTTGAAATTTGGCAAGTAAATTTATAATATATGAATGCCTTTATGATCCAAAAATCAGATTGTTTTGATGCACGGATCATGAGATATAAACAAAATGGCTGTAGGTGAGAGTGCATGATTTCCGAAATTTTATGAACCAATTTATCTTGAAATTATCTAGGTATGTGTATTTTAATAGTATGTCTGTGTTTCCTAGAGATCACAAGAATTGAGTTCATAGTTTTAAAAATATTATGGAAATCAATTTCTACACTGAAATTTTATGCCTTAAATGAGAAAGAAAATAGAAAACATCCATCATGCGTAGCAATTTCTCCCCCTCGCTAAAAAATTAGCATGCCCTCATGCGATGCTAGAAAACAAATAGAGGTGGTTGCTACCAGCTGTTGAATTCTATGCTTGGTGTCAAACAACATGGAAGAAGGGAGGTGTTGAGAAGGAATAAGAATAGCAATGGATGATAAAGAATATGAATAACATGGTTATAAGAAAGAAATGAATGAAAGCAACACTCCCCCAAACTGAAAGATGATATGTCGTTGAAAAATGGGAAGTGGTATAGATGTGGAGTGAAGGATGATAAATAATGTTCAAAATGGATTTTTATGAAATTCTCCTAAATTCGTAATAAATCAGAAAATTATGCGATTTTACCTCAAGTTTTACCTCCAAAAATGTGGAATGACATATATGGACTGGCATTTGTTGAAGCTGATGTAGGCAGAGTTGGTGCTGAAAGTGATACAAAAGGTGGAATCCAGGTAAGCACATCATGTTTGAAGAATTTTTCACGTTCGCGAACCTCTTCTGTTAAGTGCAATAGTGTGGTCATGCTATGAATAGAATTTTGCCCCATACTTGTTGTTCTCCTGTAAACAAATCACTATTTTGCATACAATGTTCTTGAATCCATAGTGTAAGCAATAGATAAGATGCATGCAAAAATTTCAATCAGAAAAACTTATGTATACATGCAATACTAATATTTTGGAAAATCAACAAGTGATGGCAGAGTGCAGTAATCATATCGCATGCAATCACATAATGCATACATTCCCCCTCCAATTGGAAAAGGAATTCCATGACCATAAAGCATATGAGAGGTGTTGTACTGATGGCAAGGCAAGGGAATGAACAATATAGCAGTGAATGAAGCAGAGTACACATATCAATGATAGGATGACGAGAGTTATGGTTATAATGAGAGCAGAGTGTATAAAGATAGTTATGAATAAGAGATAGGACGCTTTGAATTGATGATAAGTGATGAAAAAGAGAAAAAGAACAACAATATGCCAATAAGATGCTTTACTGATAGTATGCTAGCTGAAAATGATGCGATTGATCATAAAACAATTTCTCATGCATAAAGGTTCAAAACAGGGAAAAAGTTAAAGAAATAACTTCTCTGATAAAAAGAAAAAATAAGAAAAGGGTATTATATTAATAATTGACGATAAGATATAACTTTAATACCATAAGCAGAGCCATGCTGCCAGCAGGCGTCCATAGCCTCGGCAGGGTTGCTTTTTAACCCATATGAGCCAGGATCCTCAATTTATAAATGGAGAGTTACAGTGCTGTTCTACAGAAGAGATTAGTGTGCTGGTGTGGTAACCAGATAATCACACTGCCATTCACTGGGATGTAGCAAAAGTGATCAGGCCAGCTCGTGATGAGACCTCCTGTTCCAAGGATAATTTGGCTATCTAATGGATCATAACCCTGGTGTGGTGGCCATAATGGGAATGTCACTTTCTTACAACCTTATGAGCATGGTAGGTTGGCTCGTAATGAGACCCCCTATCCTCCATTTTCAAACAAAATTTTGTTGTTATTACACATTTTTATGATAAAAAGAGGGAGGCTCAGTACTCCTTAAGAGCAGGGATGGTGGAAGAAGTTGAACATGCCAATAGAAAATATATATATATATATATACCCATAATCTCATTTATTACAGACAGAGAAGATTATAACCAAGAAGGGTGGAACCAGCATGGTATTAAGATGATCAATCAATATCATGTACAACAGAAAAAAATGTAGTAAAGTAGTATATAAATAATTGTGTCCCTTTTGAAAATAAGCTATCATCAAGGAGCTGTCCTGTTAAAGATCATAACATGAATTATATTAACTCGCTTCAAAAGAATCCATAATTCTTGTCTTCATAAAAATAGTGTACTTCATGCCATAAAAGGGAATCAGTGAAATGTGGTTGAGATGGATTAGGAATAATCCCACAAGAAGAAAGAAGGTTTGCTCTCGAAAATATTCCCAAAATGTTGTTTTTTTTAACGAACAACAAAAACACTCAAAAAGAAAGTGGTGTTCTGTGTAGGGAACAACAAAGAAAATGCATGTGAAAAAGTGTTGTTCCTTAAGAGGAACAAAAAAATTGCGAAAATGTTCTTCCTTTGAAAAGGAAAAACAAAAATGTGAAAGTGTTGTTCCTTTGGAAAGGAACAACAAAAATGTGAAAGTGCAGAAGTGTTGTTCCATTCGGAAAGGAACAACAAAAAGTGAAAGTGCAGAAGTGTTGTTCCATTCGGAAAGGAACAACAAAATGTGAAAGTGCATAAGTGTTGTTCCATTCGGAAAGGAACAACAAAACGTGAAAGTGTAGAAGTGTTGTTCCATTCGGAAAGGAACATCAAAACGTGAAAGTGCAGAAGTGCTGTTCCATTCAGAAAGGAACAGTAAAAAGTGAAAGTGCAGAAGTGCTGTTCCATTCGAAAAGGAACAGCAAAACGTGAAAGTGCAGAAGTGTTATTCCATTCGGAAAGGAATAGCAAAAAGTGAAAGTGCAGAAGTGTTGTTCCATTCGGAAAGGAACAACAAAAAGTGAAAAAGGAACAGCAAAATGAGTCGTGGAAAAGGAATGGAAAAATGGACCGTGAAAAAGGAACAGCAAAATGAATTGCTGACCAAAAAGGTGTTGTTCCTTTGGAAAAGGAACAGTAAGACGAAATTGCTGTCCCTTTGAAAAAGGAACAACAGAAACGACAAAAGTGCACACAAACACTGTCCCTTCAGAAAAGGAACAGCAAAATGCACAAGCATGAAATGCAAGCACGCAAAGAATGAATTAGCTGTTCACTGTATTGATGCTGAGGATGGGTCACAGTTTGAATGAAGCAACACCTGAAACACAAAATATAAGAAATATCAGAAAAGAAACAACGTTTTATTTAAAAACAATATGTAAATAACTAAATTAAGTTACAACAGCTATGATGTTATGTCAAAAAAATGATCTCTTTGAAAAATGTTTTGGTAGCAGTGATAAGACATGAATCTTCAAATTGAAATCAATTCTTCATATGTTATATTATGAATCCATTGGGTAATGAGTTGGATAAAATTCCTTTGTTTTATAAAAATTTCTTTGAAAAATCACTCGTCCATAAATTGACCTTCTTTATTTTCCCAGGACCTGCAAAAAACGAGTGTCTACCTGCAATAAAACATTAAATCATGGAGAAAGAGAGGTGATCGGGCTCCCCTAATCTAAGAATTATGCAAAAAACAACAAGTAGTTACCCTGTATAACAAATCCATTGAGAAAATAACAAAATAAAATTTATCTATCACTTGCGGGAGAGCAGTGGCCAATCGTGCTAACCTGCAGTGTTTTAATCACAACTTCTTTGTTTTTCGTCGAAATTGAGTGATTCCAAAGCAAAATGAGAGCTAATTCAAAGGATTATCTCCAGTAGCAACAGGTTTTAAAAATTCAATGCTATGATATGTCAAATTTGTCTAGAACAACCTACATAATAGAGTCATTTTCGATTACCTAATCTAGACCAATGATTGATATTTCAAGCATAGATTCTTCGTTTGATGTCGGATTCAAATGATTCAAATTGGAAATGAAAGTAGATTTATTTATTTATCTCCAATAGAAACAGGTTTTGAAGAAAAGAATAATTGATAGGTCAAATACTGTAAGTAACAGCCAGAAATACATAGTTTTAAGGGTGCTGATTTACGATAGACAGTCAGTATTTCGATCATAACTTCCCCATACGATATCAAAAATGAGGGATTCCAATTGTATTGTAAACTATATTCATATGGGAATCTACCATAGTAACAGGTTTTAAAAATTCAAACATTTATGCCTCCAAAAACTAACTGTCCCAACTCTGTTCCTGAGCTGCTCACTAGACACCCTGTCAATGTTTTGTTTCTAGCTTTTTCGTTTCAAATCCAAATTGAGTGGTTCGAATTGGGTTAGAAATTAGACATCAAGTGCCACCTAGGGTAGAAACAGGTTTTAAAAATATTCACTTTTGGTCACTCAAATCATGACTGTCCCGACTGTTTTTCCAGAAATCTCATCAAGCCCGCAAGCCAAAAAAAATGATATTCAACCATTTTTTCATATTGATGATAAAAATGAATATAAGTGTTTTTATAACTATTATTTCCATTATAAGTCATCTACATACACAAATGTATTAAAAAAATTATCACCGATGTTGATTTCCATAGCATGTTGCAACAAAAAACAACTAGCTTTACAAAAATAAAAATAAAAAAGATGTGTTTGTTTTATTTGTTTATTTATTTTATTTTCTCCACTATCCTACTCTTCTTTGAGAATCGAATATGTTTATGTATAAGAGTAATTCCAGTGGAACCATTTTAGAATTAAGGCTTGACGTATGCACATACCCAAATTTGAAAAATGCATGTTGATAAAAATTAGGGTATGAGAAGCCAACTTCCCTTGAAAAGATGGTATCAAAAATTGTTGAAGCATGGAGTGATGATGCAAACACGTGATGGAGTGAAACCAATCTTCAATATATCCGTTACTTTCTTGATTTCCCATCATACCATGAAGTTCTTGAGCTTTTAAAATGGTTTGTTGGTGCAACCTACAGGAAACCTCATTTTCTTCCATAGCTTCTACAATTTTTGAATTTAAAACATTCTGAATCTCATTGTAAATTTTCTCTAATGGCACATGTGAGATAGAATGGGTGGGAAGGTTGGGTAAATTTGGCAGTCCAACACTGTAAGCATGTTGTACTGGTTTATTGTAGTGAGGGTGTGGAATTAGTTGAGCAGGAAATTCAAAAAAAATGTTGGGCAGTTTCTTACCATAGCAGAAGATGTTCTTCATGTGTTCCTTCGAAGCTCCTTCTTCCAATGTTCCTGTCAATTAGTTAGTGAAATGGGTGGTGCTTACATCACCACTTGAGTGAAATCATGTGATTTATTTTTCAAAATTTCTATTTTTTCCTAGTCATTCAAACAAAAATTCAAACATCTATTCTACACAACAAAGCAACAACAAATCTGTTAGGAAAGTGGACAGTGGAGCAGGGCTTTTACATGCTCCGCACGCAGGTTCTTACCTTCCGTTTTTAAGATCCAACTCTTCCCTAATAGGCACTCATCAGATTCACACTACTCTTTAGAAATGGCTACACTCTCCCCGGCAATGGCGCCAAAATGTGGAGCGATAAAAAGGTGTCTTTTGAACTCCTAATTACCTTCACATTAATTATCAACCCAGGGACGACTTTTTATTTCAAGAGTGTACTCAATCTGAGGCGGCTATTTACTCAAGAGTAATGTTTTGTAGTATAGTGCTTAAAAGCTACAAAAGTAAATGGCTGCATGTCTATAACTTAACTACTTCAAAAGGCTAAATCACACCAAGCATTGCATCAGTCGAAGGTTCGGTAGCAATAACCCATCCTTTGGATAACTGATGAGAACAATTCCGAGGTCTGGGAGCTAGGTAGCAGATGCTGGGGCTCACTACAGCCTGAGATCGTCCTTGATGAATATAAATGAAATGGCAAGTAAAGGAAATAACGATGAAATAGAACAGCACATCAGCCAAGGGTTTGGTGGCAATAACCTATCCCTTTCATAATTGATGGGAGCAGATCAGAGGTCTGGGAGCCAAATAGCAGAAGATGACACTCACTACAGCCTGAGTCTGTCCTTAAGAAATGGAAAGTAAATGAAACAACAAATCAGCAATCTTAAAATAGACCAGCAATTGAAATGGAACAGCAACTAAATATGAATGTAAAACAATCCAAATCAAGCACGCAACACACTTATCATTAAAAGGGACAGTAATCCGAGATTTGATACAATATGCATGAATCACAGTTATAAAGTAACAGCAATTGTAACGGAACAACAATCCCGAATAAACAACAGTCACAATTTAAGAATACATCATACAGTTGTACCGATTTAGGAACATACAGCGCGGTTAATCTGTAATTGAATGACAATCTGTAAGGAACAGCAATGTTATATCAATTATCAAAAGGAACAGCAATGCGATACAAAGTTAAAATGATAACATAGCATTCCTGTTGCAGATAACGATAGTATCCAATCAAGTATATCTAATAGCGCTTGTAGAGCATTGGAAAGGTATGTTTTAACGAATAACTTAGTGGTGTTTCAAGTAATAGTTGTAACCTTTTCTTTGTTATAAAAGAGGGAAAATGTAATGAGAATGAGCACGAATGACCCAATCACTAATAGTTATCTTCTCTATGCAGGAAAAGACAAAAGTAGGAAGGCGCGGTGCAAAACGAGAGTTCCATGAGGAGATAACGGCTGTCCCTCCAAAACTAAATAAAATCCAGACCAGGGCGAGTAAATCAAGGAAGATCAATCCGGGACGAGATGAAGGACTGTTAGTTCAGAAGGCTAGGCAGAGAAAAGAGAGGAGTTAACAGTTTAACAGATCCCTCAGGATCTTTGATCCTGAGGGATTGTTACTTTCAATTATTTTGTTGTATAGTTAACTCCGCCATTACTTGTATAAGAAGGGGCAGCATCGAAGACTTAAGGGACTTTTGGATTATCTTGTATCTTTACTTTCTGTTTACAGACTTCACAGTTGTTTAAACTCAGACTATCGAGTCTCTTGGAGACTTAGTTTTGCTGTATTATCATTGATGCGTTAATATAATATATTTGGTGTTACCTTCTCTCTGCATCTGAAGTAAGCTACGGCGGTGTGCCATTGGAAGCTAAGGGCCCGGCTCCAACGGACACTGGCTGATTGTATCATTACAGTTTGGATTTGTGTGGTTTGTTTATTGTTCTTAATAATCTGATATACTTACATGCTGTTCCATACTCGTTCATCAATAGTTTTTCCTTTTGTAAATCTTTGTAACAAGTTCACATCATATTTCCAGAATTAATCACATAACATTGTTCTGAATTGTTCACTTCTGTTACAGAATTTATAAGTGGAATGTTTTGGCTACATACGGTTGGAGTGACGATCATAAGAAGATGGAATTAACGTTGTGTGTGGACTACTGGTGATCATTTCAGATTATGTGTACATATGATTGACGTTTCCTGTTTATTTGATTCAGCTGTCTACTTTTGTATATGATTGACGTTTCCTGTTTATGGTGGTTTGCTGTTCCATTTGATTAACCTGTCTACTTGTACAAAAGATTTCTCTTTCTGTGTATGTAAGTTGATGCCAAGAAGTGAGAGTGTTGAACTCGCGAGATTTAGTTTCTTTACTGCCGTTACTTTTACTGCTGTTCCATTTCTGAATTGCCGTTCCATTCTGCTTTCTTGCTGTTCCTTTTTACTTGCATTTATTGGTTTGGTGTGGGAGGAGGATCAAGGTTGTCGTGAGACACAGCAGACGCTATTATGCTCCCAGATCCATGATCCATACTCTAATTCCTTTTCTTTCATCAGTTTCTAGAGGGATGGGTTATTATTTCCGTACCGTTGACTGGTAAAGTTGCTGTGTGTGATTTCTTTATGCAAAAGTAATTTAGCCATAGCTTAGCATCCGTTTACTCTTGTATTTCTTAGACCTATACTACTAAGCATTACTCTGACAAATAGCCTCAAATTGAGATACCCTTTACAATAACAAAACGCTCCCGGATTGACTTGTAATGTGAGATAACTAGAGGTGAAAAAGGCCCTTGTTACAGCTCTACATTTTGGCGCCGTTGCCGGGGAAAGGGTATAGCCATTTGTCTTTTAAACAGGGTAGTGTACGAATCTGCTAGGGGAGAGTTGGATTTTAAAAACGGAAGGTAAGAACCTGCGTACGGAGCATGTAAAAGCCCTGCTCCACCATCCGCTTTCCTAGCAGAATTGATTGGTTAAATAGGATTTAGCAGTTTAATTGGAGTGCATGACTAAGCAGAAAAAGCCAGAGAAAGATCAAAAGCCTCCATCCAAAGCCAAGGGGCCAGTGACCCTTGGACGAACGAACTTTATAGACGAAATCTATAAGAAAGCCGACTCTCAGCCATCAGTAGGTTATAGGAAAATCACTTCTAAACAGCCTACTAGTTCCCTTCAGGCCTCGGGATCACCATCTGAAGCCTTTGCTGAAGTGCACAGTCAAACAGAGGATCAGGACTTTCAAGAAATTGAAAATTTGACTCCTGGACTATTGCACGAAGGGAATCTTAGTAACCTTTGCGAAGGAGGAGGAGAAACAGGGGAAATCGGGGAACCTAGATCTCCTATTGAACCAAACCAGCCTTTAAATAGCCCGGATAAAGGAAGCGCTGTAAAAATCCTCGTTGAAGGAATTCATTCACCTCAGACAGTTGGGACCATCATCATCCCTGATAAAGGAAGTGTTGTCAAAACAATTCCTGTTAAGACTACCCCTTCTCAACCAAGGAACACTCTCTTGGAAATTCCTGAAGATTACTGGCATATATTCGATCCCATGGCGCAGAATCAGCCAAACGCCCAGACCTCCACATTGCAATATCCTATAGTAGATTCTGCAGCAAATGCGCCCATGAAAGCTATCCCTCTCCAGCATATCCCCACATTTCATGGCCTTACATCAGAAGATCCGGATGCATTCTTGTTCGAATTTGATGTATTATGTAGAGGATACGATTACACCACCGATCCCCAGAAATTAAAATTGTTCCCCTCCACATTAAAAGGGGCTGCTTTAAGATGGTTTATGGGCTTAGGTGGTGGGGTTATTAACAATTGGGATCAAATGAAAGAAGCCTTTTTAAAGAAATATCAGGATTACTGTAGGTCAAGAGAACTAAAGGATGAAATCTTTCAAATGTCAGCCAGACCAAACAAAACTCTAGAAGAATATGTGGAACGTTTCCAATATAACTTGCAGAGATCTCCCTATGCATCGTTACCTCTGCCTGATAACGTGTTGAAAACCGCATTAATTAGAGGTATTAAAGAACAATGGATTGAAACGTTGAATATTAAGGGGAAAGGAGACATTTATCAGGAAAATTTTGCTGATATCATTGATCTGTGTATCAGGAGCTCAAGAGGCAGCACGAGGATAAAACCAGCAGAATATGATCGCTTTACCAGAGATAACAGAACATCAACAGAGGGAGTAACTCGTGTGGAACTTGGAAATTTGCCAGAAAATTTTAAAACTGATATCCTGGGGACGTTAACTACACAGCTTGATATTGTGCAGGCTAAACAGAAGCAAGCAGAGGCGGAACAGAATCTAGCGGTTTTCTGCCCTCGATGCAGGAAGAAACATAGCCACAAGGAATGCCCGCTGGATACAGTCCAGATATGTGCAATCTGTACCAAGGACCACCTGACTGAAAGCTGCCCCTCACTTCCTGGTTTGAAGGCAGTATACAAAGAAGCAGAAGAGGAGCCAAAATCGGCATATTTTATTAACCAGCGTCGTCAATGGCAGCCTAGGCAATCTGGTATGTTTTCAGATCCCTCCTCTTCTTTTCAACCCCCGCAGTTCAATGCTCAGCAACAGAATATGTGGCAAAACCAGTCTCAGCCCCCGTTTTCGAATTGGTCACCTCAAATGTTTCCTACTCCGAATCCTTGGATGACCCAATTTGGTTGGCCAAACTTCCCTTATCCCCCGCCATATTGGCAAAATAATTCATATCCTCCGCAGTGGACCCCTTCTACTTCGCAAGGTTCACCCTAGCAGACAAGCTGGCCAAGATCGACATATCAGCCAGCAGGATCAATTCCACTCCCTCAACCAACTCTGCCAGCCTTACAACAAAATCCCCAGCCTAATCTGAGACCGCAGCTCCCAGCCCAACCCAACCCCAATCCAAATAATAGACCAGTTCAATCTCTTCAAATTATAGAATCCTCAGAGATTGAATCTGATCTGCGGGAGTGCAACGATCTTCAGTTAAGATCTGGGCGAATAATAGAAACTGAGGGACATAGAACAACTCACATTGAAGATCAGTTACCTATAGAACAGCCGTCACAACAGGAAGATGTAAATAAAGACCAGGCTCATCAGAAAGTAATTACATCTCCTCCACCTTTCCCAGAACGATTGGCCATTCCGCGACCAACACAATATCCAGATTTTGATATTCTGGGAGAACTACAAAACTTGTATATAAGAATTCCATTCCTTCAAGCTATACAGGATATCCCCATATATGCAAAAACCATAAAAGACCTGTGTAGCAGAAAATCAAAAAGAAATGTAACTTCTAACCCAAGAGTCCAGGTAGTCGGCACCTTATCCGACCTCCTATCAGGAAAAGAAACACCAGTTAAATACGAGGACCCTGGAAACCCAATTGTCACTGTTCAAATTTATGGGCAGACCTTGACCAACGTCTTAGTTGATCTAGGGGCTACAATTAACATCCTGACAACATCGACTTGCCAGAAGCTCGGAATTACATCGGTAGAACCTACTTCCACTTTGTTAGAACTAGCTGACCGATCAGTAATTAGACCAGAAGGCACCTTGTATGATGTCATGGTTTCAGTAGATTCCTGGGAATACCCGACCGATTTCCTGATAATTAATCCAAGAACCCGACTAGATGGACATCCGCTAATTTTAGGTAGACCGTGGCTCGCTACTGCTGACGCCTACATTGGATGCCGGCAGGGAAACATGACCATAACCAGAGGGCCGGATATCAAAAATTTAATCTTGTACCCTCCAGCGCAGCCAAGCATCACGATGATGAGAACCAACCTGCGCCTTGCCTCATATATCACTGACAATATTAGACCTCCATTAACAGTCCAGGAAGCGCTAGATTTCAAAGATCAAACGGAAGACGATGCTATCAATAAATTCATTAATCAAACAGAATCCACATCGTATACACAATGTTTTATGATAAAAGCGGCATTTGATAACGAATTAGAGGAGGATCCTCTAAAAGACGAACATGACCAAATTATACCTGTGACTTCTGTCGCTAATAGCAAAGTAGTGCAAATTGAACCGGGGAAAACTTTAAACATTAACGCTAATCTGACACCAGATCAAGAGACGAAACTCATCCAGCTGTTACGAAAGTATCAGGAGGCATTTGCATGGGACTATCCCGATATGAAAGGGATTGATCCCCAGCTATGCACACATCATATTTATATCGAAAAAGATGCAAGACCTGTTCGACAACCGCAAAGAAGACTCAACCCCCATTTAAAAGATGTTGTAAAAGCTGAGCTTCAGAAACTTTTAGATGTTGATTTTATTTATCCTATTTCTGACAGCAAATGGGTCTCTCCACTTGTGGTAGTACCTAAAAAGAACGGGAAATGGAGGATCTGTGTGGATTATAGAGAATTAAACAAAGCCACACAGAAAGATCACTTCCCTCTTCCATTCATAGATTAGGTACTGGACACCTTAGCAGGCAAGAAATTCTTTTCTTTCTTGGATGGCTTCAGCGGATACAATCAGATTCAGATTGCCCCTGAAGACCAGGATAAGACTACCTTTACTTGTCCCTGGGGAACGTTCGCTTATCGAGTCTTACCTTTTGGTTTATGTAATGCTCCAGCCACATTCCAAAGGGCTATTCTTAGCATCTTTGCAGATTTAATCAATGATGGATTGGAAGTCTACATGGATGATTTCACACCATATGGAGATGACTTTGATCCAGTCCTAGATACTCTCGAAAAAGTCCTACAGCGCTGCATCGCTACCAGACTTTGCTTGAGTCACGAAAAGTGTTACATGATGATGACCGAAGGACTCATTCTAGGACACTATATTTCAGCAGCTGGTATTCAGGTAGACCCGGCTAAAATTCAAATACTTTTGCTTATTCCAACCCCCACTAATCAAACAGAGGTACGCAGTTTTCTTGGTTTTTCTGGGTATTATAGACGATTCATACAACATTATTCACATATTGCCGCACCTTTACATGCATTAACTGGAAATGTTGACTTCTTATGGACAGAGAAATGTGATCGAGCCTTCAAAGAATTAAAGAAGCTGGTATCTACAACTCCAGTTCTCCGAGGACCTAATTGGAATTTACCATTCCAAATTTCAACTGACGCCTCAGACACAGCAATCGGTGCAGTTCTGGGCCAAGAAGAGGATAAAAGACCATACGCCATCTATTACATCAGCAAAAATTTGGCTCCGGCTGAATTAAATTACACTGTCACCGAAAAAGAATTTTTAGCTGTGATACACGCTGTTAATAAATTTAGACACTATATTACAGGCTATCCCGTTATTTTGTATACAGACCATTCTGCTATTAAGTATTTAGCAAATAAACCTGTTACAAATGGAAGAATAACCAGGTGGTTGATCCTGTTGCAGGAGTTTGATATTACAATCAAAGATCGACCGGGGAAGGAGAACCCTGTAGCGGATTTCCTCTCACGAATACCAAAATCGGTTGAAGCGGCAGCAGTCGAGGACCAATTTCCAGACGAACACTTATTTGTTGTTGCTGTTCAGACTCCCTGGTACACTGATGTTGCTAACTATCTTGCAGTAGGTAAGCTTCCAAAACATTTAACCCCCAATGAACGGAAGCAGATTGTTCAGAGAAGCAATCGATTTTCGTGGGTTGGGGGCTATTTGTTTCACACAGGAGCAGATATGGAAATCAAAAGATGTATTCGAGAGGACGAAATCTTTGATATCTTGAAAGCCTGCCATGACGGGCCATGTGGAGGACATTTTGCTGATCGAAGAACAGCACATAAAGTATTACAAACGGGATATTACTGGCCTACAATTTTCAAGGATGCGAAAAAATTTGTCCAGGCCTGTGATAGCTGTCAGCGTGCAGGACGACCTGGTCCAGCCGATGAAATGCCTTTGCGGCCTCAATTAGTGATCGAACCTTTCGAACGCTGGGCTCTGGACTTTGTCGGACCCATCAGCCCGCCATCAAACCAAAGAACCTACATTTTGGTGGCAACTGAATATGTTACCAAATGGGTTGAAGCAGAGGCATTGCCTAGAGCCACAGAAGATTCAGTAATACAGTTCTTGTTCCATTTGTTTGTACGATATGGTCTTCCGAGGGAAGTAATTACAGACGGAGGACCACAATTTGTGGGGCATCAATTAGCTGCAACACTCAATAACTATCATGTCCAGCATAAAATTACTACCCCATACCATCCTCAGGCAAATGGGCAAGTGGAGAGCAGCAATAAGGTAATAGAGTCTATTTTGACAAAAACTGTTGCCTCACATCGGCGTGATTGGTTCGCCCGACTACCCGAGGCACTGTGGGCTTATCGAACCACATGGAGAAACACCACCGGCTATTCACCATATCACTTAGTGTTTGGAAAGCAGCCCATTTTTCCTATAGAATTCGAGATCCAAACGCTGCGAACGGCCCAAGAAGTCGGATTGGATTTAAGTGAAGCACAGAAAAATCGATTACAGCAATTTAATGAATTAGATGAAATAAGGCTCTCTACATTACAGAATACAGCACTCATTCAACAGCAGCGAGCCAAATGGCATGATGCGCTTATCAAAAACAAGATATTTCATGAAGGAGACTGGGCTCTGTTATATGATTCTAGATTTCAGGATTTCCCGGGGAAGCTTCAGACTCGTTGGTTGGGACCATACGAGATTCAAAAAGTCCATGACAATGGGACCCTTACTCTGATCACAATCGATGGGTCTGGATATACATTTAAGGTAAACGGCCACTGAGTTCGTCTGTATCGCAAACCGCTCACTCGGGAATCTTTTTGTCAGCAGTTACGCCAAGACACTAACATTGAGATTATGGGCGAGGAAGCAAAAACTTCCTCACCTATAGATCAGTAAGAAATTCATCTTTTACTACCACATCTTGTATATAAGATTGTAAATTTTGTTTTTAGTAGTTGTGCGTGCTGTTCCTTTTCAAAAGGAACAGCACTTGTGTGTTTTTGCTGTTCCTTTTCAAAAGGAACAACACTTGAGTGTTTTTGTTGTTCCTTTTCAAAAGGAACAGCATTTGAGTGTTTTTGCTGTTCCTTTTCAAAAGGAACAACACTTGTGTGTTTTTGTTGTTCCTTTTCAAAAGGAACAGCACTTGTGTGTTTTTGCTGTTCCTTTTCAAAAGGAACAGCACTTGTGTGTTTTTGTTGTTCCTTTTCAAAAGGAACAACACTTGTGTGTTTTTGCTGTTCCTTTTCAAAAGGAACAACACTTGAGTGTTTTTGCCGTTCCTTTTCAAAAGGAACAGCACTTGAGCGTTTTTGCTGTTCCTTTTCAAAAGGAACAGCATTTGTGTGTTTTGCTGTTCCTTTTCAAAAGGAACAGCACTTGCGTGTTTTTGTTGTTCCTTTTCAAAAAGGAACAGAACTTGCGTGTTTTTGCTGTTCCTTTTCAAAAAGGAACAGCACTTGTGTGTTTTGCTGTTCCTTTTCAAAAAGGAACAACACTTTTGGGTTTTTGCTGTTCCTTTTCAAAAGGAACAACACTTGTGTGTTTTTGCTGTTCCTTTTTAAAAGGAACAGCACTTGAGTATTTTTGGCTGTTCCTTTTTCAAAGGAAGCAGCATTTGTGTGCTTTCGCTGCCTTTTTTTAAGGCAATGCATCAGATGAACTCCTCCTCACCCTCCCTTTCAAAAAGGAGTAGCATGCTCTTGTCCCTTTCATATAAAGGATGTGTTGTCCATCCTCTTTCCAAGGCCATAAGTAGCAGCTATACATTTATGAAATGAATATAAAAGTCAGGATATATCGAGATCAGGATATCACAAATCGCTATCTTTAACAGCCCTAGTATTGATGCAACAACAAAGGAAGGATCTACACACTCATCATTTTTGTTGTCATGGTCTCACCTCCTCTGCCTTGTTGGAAAACTTTATCATGTTAAGTTCCTACAATTTTCTCTATTATTATTTGGAAACAAGAACAGAAGATTTATATCTTCCTATTGGGATGACAAGACTTCTTCCGCCATTCCCACTCTTAAGGAGGGCTGAACCACCCTTATGTGTCATTACACAAGAGCAAAGTCTGTGTTAGAAAAAAAAAAAAAAAAAAAAAAATTATTTGTCAATTGCAGGATAGGGGGTTTCATTAAAGAAACAGCCTACTATGATCATAGGATTGGAAGCGAAGTGGCATTCCCATCATGGCCACCACACCAGGGATATGGTCCAACGGGTTCACTACAAACCTTGGAACAGGGGGTCTCATTACGAGCCGGCCTGCCCACGTTTCGCGCCTCTCTGGTGAATGGCATCATGGTTATCTGGTTACCAAGCTAGCATGATGGCCTGCATTTTGACAAAGAATTGCTCTTCAAAAATACACAAAGGACCATGGTTCCAGGGTGAAATAAACAACTCTGCCAAGGTTATGAACACCTGTCGGCAACAGAGCTCTGTTAATGGTATCAGAGTCGTAATATATACACCAATTTGGATCATATCAAATACTTCTTTCTATCCTTGTAATAATTATATCTTACACTTTGATGGATACGTCGCATGAATATCTATCACCACCAATCATGGCAGAGGTATTGACTATGACTACCTTAGACCTTATATGAGTGCCAGACGTCCTATCCTCCTGTTTTGCATCACATCACGCAGGCTTATGAAAAACACGATCTACCTTTCGCCTCGATCTCGGTATTTCTTTGTCTAATCTGAATCATGGAAAAACTCTATATGTTGTTCCTTTATGACTTGGTGACGGGACGACGGCTCCTCCTCCATTTGACGGCTGGGGCAGCCTATCATATTGCGAGGGGGGAGGTGACCTCATTACTCCGTCGGCCACGTGTTAGCACATCATTCGGAGATAATATGGTACGAAGGTACGACATGGGTTAACGGCATGACAATGCTATTTTTGCAATAAGTTGTTATTTACAATCAATTTTCATGCATGCTCTTTTTTTTTTTCCTGCTGCGATTACGTTCTTTGCGACAGGTAATTGCTGTTCCATCTAGGATCTCGAAACAGAACCATGGGAGGCAAGGCTATCAGAAGCGAGCCTAGTGAGCTAGTAGTCTCCGAAGCTGCTCGGGAAATCCTAGAAAGGGCGGGGTGGCTAACTTATTTTAGCCGCCTGCGTGAATCAAATGAAACTGTGGCCATGGAATTCCTGCAGAATTTGCAGGAAGAACACTCCGTAGTGGGTGGGAAGCAGATAATGGTCATGGAGGAAATAATCGCGGAAGTAACAGGATTACCAGCCTCAGGACCAATATGGACGACAAAGAAAGAGAGGTTGCAGAAGATCATAGAGATTTTCCAAGACGAAGGACAGAATCTAACAGTGAAGGGAAAAGGAGTGCTGCCGGCAACGCTAGGAGAACCCTGGAGCGAATTGGCAAAGGTGGTGCAGAGCTACATCACCTGCGAGGGGCGAAAAGATGTGGTAAGACCGCGTCACCTCAAGCTCCTGGCTGTGTTAAAAGGAAAATGTTCTGTGCATCTCCCTGCATTGTTAAATTCATTACTGCATGATGCCTCTCGGAGCCTGAAAAAGGCACACCATGAAGACACAGTAGTTAGCCACCATGGGTTGATCCGCCTGATAGTGAGCTACAGTCTCACTCAGCAGCAGAGTAGCTGGGGGGAGCTTATTACAACAATTGGAGGGGGAGTGGCATCACCATCCCCAAAGGCTAAGCATCCTGCTAGTACCTCTGAAGCACCCAAGGAGCCCAGAGAATCACCAAAACCCAAGCATCCCTCGGATACACCCGAGCAACCCAAGAAACGCACGGAGTCAGTAAAACGAAAACGTTCCTCTGGAGCATCTGGACATGCAGAAAAACGTAAGGAACGGGCCACAGAAGAGCGTGCTGCCTCGAAACATAGGCATTTCTCTGGCACGCCAGAACAATCTGAGAAACGCAGAAAGGTGGTGGTGGAAGAACAGGTGGCCAGCACACCTGAACAGCCCGAGAGGCCTAGGAAGTCAGCTCGGTTGGCAAGAATAAGAGGCAGGCTGGAGAAAATCCAGCTAACCATTGACCAGCCGATCGAAATAACAGATGAGCCACCAGTGCCAGAACAGGAACCCTTGAGGGAAAAAGTGGAACAAATTGAGAGCGAAGTAGAAGCCGAGGAAGGAAATGAACATTCTGACTCTGAGGCCGAAGCCGGCTATACGAAGGCAGCCACTAAGCAGCCAATTCAGGAGGAGGAGATGGAACAATTGGGGGACAGCCCTCCACAGGTCGCCGTGGAGGAAGAAGAGCTGGCCACTATCTTGGCCAGCCTGGGAGATTATGCTTCACCTTCCAGTCCAGCAAACCCTCCTGAAGGACCCTCTGGGGAAGAAACGCATGAAGAATTGCATGAAGAAATGACAGGAGGAGAAAACCTCCCTGTTGCTGACAAAGAAAATGTAAATACCAACCGGGAACAATCCGTTCCCAAGACACCAGAAGAAAACCCACCTGCTGATGACGTGGGGAATGAAAATGCTTATCGGGAACAGTCCGTTCCCAGAATGCCAGAAGAAACCCTCGATGAAAGAGGAGCATAACTGAGGGCCACTCATGCGCCCACTACCGAGGCAAGAGAAATTAAGAAATTGAGAAAGAAACAGCAGAGACTGCTGAATATTATAGCCCAGCTTCGGCAGAAAATTCGAAGTTTGAAAGCCAGTCTGGGAATAAGAAGGACCATAAGGAGAAAAAGAAGAACAAATGCAGCAGGGTCCTGTCAGAAGAGAAGGCAAGGGGCTTATAGGCGTCTCGTAGGTCAATACTCTGCTGATACACCTACGACTGTTCCATCCAGCACTGAGGAACAAAATGTCGTTCCATCTGATATGGAACAGCAGAATGCCGTTCCGGAACAGACTGTTGTTCCAAATAGCCCATTGGGACCAACTGCCATTCCAATCAAAACCGAGCTGCAAGACGACATTCCATTTACAGAGGGGCCATTGTACCCCTTTATTCATGTGAAGAAAGAAAGGGAAAACAAAGCAGTCCAAACTGAGGCATCACCTTTAGGGATAATTCGGGATACGAATTCCAGGCAGCGAAATGTGAAGGTCCAGGCAAACCTCCCTGCCTCTGAGAAATCATGGAAAAAGGATCCAAAAACCAAGGCCTTGCACCACAAGATGAAGCAAGCCCGACAAGAGGCTGACCAGCTAAGGGAACAAATGATCCCTCGGGAAAAATATGAGGAGTTGCAGCAGGAAGCTGAGCAATTAAAAGAACAAATGATCCCTCGGGAAAAATACGAGGAGTTGCAGCAGGAAGCTGAGTAGTTAAAAGAACAAATGACCCCTCGGGAAAAATATGAAGAACTGCAGTAGCAACTGCGGAACATGAGTCAATCTGAGAGTCAGGCCTTTGAAGGATGGCAGAAGGAACAGGAAAAGGCTGCCAAGGTAACACGTCGACTAGATGTTGTTATTAAACAATTGGACACTGTATGTTCGCTGTATAATGATGTTTTGACTTGCAGGGCCCCTGCAAAGAATTATGCTTTATTTCTCCTTGAAAGATACTTAAAATTGAAAATAAAAGCTGTCAGGGCAGGTTCCCCTATTCAAATTAATACTGTTAATGATTTTATTGATTGTTGCAAACATTACGAGGTTAAAGTCCAACGGTTGCTATGTGAATTCTATTTGCACAATATGGTGCTTGAGCAGGAAACTGATTTAAACCCTGGCCCTTTCGTGGGAGATATACAGCTACAAGCCTTTGTTTCATTTGGGGTCAATCAGTTAAAGTGGCTCAGGGCTTACAATGCCTTTCAGAGGTAGGAGCACAGCCTAGATCTATGGGTCAGGGCCGAGCCTAGAGACCCAGTTCACCTATGGCAATCACACAAAAGCCTTATGAGAACCCAGGGCGTCATGGAATTGCTAGGACCCATGCATGAGGATTTGATCCGAAATAGTGTGGAATTCTTTCTGGCTATTAAGGATTCTGCCTTGGATGCTGCCAAATTCCGCTATCGGATTTCTACCCCAAGCATCCAGCTCAGGGAGCCATTCAAATACGAGAATTTTGAGCTGGCTGCTGAACGGTTGAGCCTTTATGGTCAGCGCATTTTGCAAGCTGGGCCGTCTTGGTTAGGATACCGGTTCCGTAGCCCAATTATTTGGCACCCTGCACCTGGGTACCAGGCCTTGTATGATATGCCTGCAGATCAATTGAATCAATTCTTTGATAATCTGGTTGCTCACCATGGTTGCAGACCTCCTCACGAGATACCCTCTCCTGCCTATTCTCTTACCGCTCTCCATGTTAATTATAATGTTTTCATGAGGCCATGAAACAGAGTAAGCCGGGGGGTGTGTAGAGCATTGGAAAGGTATGTTTTAACGAATAACTTAGTGGTGTTTCAAGTAATAGTTGTAACCTTTTCTTTGTTATAAAAGAGGGAAAATGTAATGAGAATGAGCACGAATGACCCAATCACTAATAGTTATCTTCTCTATGCAGGAAAAGACAAAAGTAGGAAGGTGCGGTGCAAAACGAGAGTTCCATGAGGAGATAACGGCTGTCCCTCCAAAACTAAATAAAATCCAGACCAGGGCGAGTAAATCAAGGAAGATCAATCCGGGACGAGATGAAGGAATGTTAGTTCGGAAGGCTAGGCAGAGAAAAGAGAGGAGTTAACAGTTTAACAGATCCCTCAGGATCTTTGATCCTGAGGGATCGTTACTTTCAATTATTTTGTTGTATAGTTAACTCTGCCATTACTTGTATAAGAAGGGGCAGCATCGAAGACTTAAGGGACTTTTGGATTATCTTGTATCTTTACTTTCTGTTTACAGACTTCACAGTTGGTTAAACTCAGACTATCGAGTCTCTTTGAGACTTAGTTTTGCTGTATTATCATTGATGCGTTAATATAATATATTTGGTGTTACCTTCTCTTTGCATCTGAAGTAAGCTACAGCGGTGTGCCATTGGAAGCTAAGGGCCCGGCTCCAATGGACGCTGGCTAATTGTATCATTATAGTTTGGCTTTGTGTGGTTTGTTTATTGTTCTTAATAATCTGATATACTTACATGCTGTTCCATACTCGTTCATCAGTAGTTTTTCCTTTTGTAAATCTTTGTAACAAGTTCACATCATATTTCCAGAATTAATCACATAACATTGTTCTGAATTGTTCACTTTTGTTACAGAATTTATAAGTGGAATGTTTTGGCTACATACGGTTGGAGTGACGATCATAAGAAGATGGAATTAACGTTGTGTGTGCACTACTGGTGATCATTTCAGATTATGTGTACATATGATTGACGTTTCCTGTTTATTTGATTCAGCTGTCTACTTTTGTATATGATTGACGTTTCCTGTTTATGGTGGTTTGCTGTTCCATTTGATTAAGCTGTCTACTTGTACAAAAGATTTCTCTTTCTGTGTATGTAAGTTGATGCCAAGAAGTGAGAGTGTTGAACTCGCGAGATTTAGTTTCTTTACTGCCGTTACTTTTACTGCTGTTCCATTTCTGAATTGTCGTTCCATTCTGCTTTCTTGCTGTTCCTTTTTACTTGCATTTATTGGTTTGGTGTGGGAGGAGGATCAAGGCTGTCGTGAGACACAGTAGACACTATTATGCTCCCAGATCCATGATCCATACTCTAATTCCTTTTCTTTCATCAGTTTCTAGAGGGATGGGTTATTATTTCCGTACCGTTGACTGGTAAAGTTGCTGTGTGTGATTTCTTTATGCAAAAGTAATTTAGCCATAGCTTAGCATCCGTTTACTCTTGTATTTCTTAGTCCTATACTACTAAGCATTACTCTGACAAATAGCCTCAAATTGAGATACCCTTTACAATAACAAAACGCTCCCGGATTGACTTGTAATGTGAGATAACTAGAGGTGAAAAAGGCCCTTGTTACAGCTCTACAGCGTTGATATGTAAAACAGTAAAGTGTGTCAGGTTACTGAACAGAGTAAAAGAAAGAAATCAAACCACACATGAAGCATAAAGATATAATACAACAGCAGCGTACTGCACCAGAGGCTTGACGCTTAGCCACCAGCAGATGCTGCTGGGTTACTTCAGGATCAAAGATGAAATGGAAACTAGATTTATATTAAAATATCAAAGCAGAGTTACAGTGGATTACAACAAGAAGTCTCTCAATATCTCATCCATTATCCATTCTCTCTGCCATCCTCAATTCTGAATCTCTAATTCATCCTCAATTCCATCATTCGAGTCCCTCTGAAGTCATCCCCTTCTCTGATCTCTGTTCTGATTTAAATAAAGAGAGATCAAAGAGCAGTTACAATCAAGATAAGTACAACATGATTTCTATTACAAAATTATATTGTTTCCAACCAATTGATAAACAAGAAGATATATTTCCATCCAGCTTTCAACAAGAGCAAGACGAATTTGGCTTTGCAGCTGAGATTTGGAGGATGGCCGCAACAACAAATCTGAGAAAATTGGGTTCAAAGAACCCTGCGTTTCTCTCAGTACAAGCCGAATTTGGGAAAACCGTTCTTCAATAAAGTTAATTGGGTCCGTTCTGGACAAAACCCATGTTCCATATTTTCCAGATTCTGCTTCATTTGCGCAGAATCTCAACCTCAAAACCGTCACTTCTTATTCCAGTGAATTTCTGAGTTGGCACTTTTAATGATCAAATCTTCAATCTGGAAATTATCTTGGAGGCTAAAAATGGTGAATAATGTTACAACTGATTTATTAAAACTATCATTGATAAAATCATGCATAATCATCAATTTATTAGAAATAAAGGAGAATAAATAATATTCATTCATAGAAGCATAAATCATCATAAAATGGATTTATATAATAAATGACATGATGAAGAATGGTAGAAATGGGTGGAATAAGTGTTCAAAAGTGATAATAATAATGGAATATTAACGGCCCAACAACATCCTAATAGAGTATTGACTGCCTTTGCATTTGTTTCATATTTATTTTTCTCAGCCGGATCTGTAGGAGTTACTGAAGGAAAAGTGTACCCTGTATCTATGATATCCCAAACTTCTGTACCAAGAGATTGAAGATAGGCAGTAACTCTTACCTTCCAATATACGAAGTTTGTCCCATCAAAAATTGGTGGCCTGATTGATGCTTCCCTCTTGTAGTTGCTCATGATGAACGATCTTCCTTCAAGTGATCAAGCTTCTCTGAAGGACCTGCTCCGATTCTAATTGTTGGAAATAATACTGAGAGGGGGGGGGGGTGAATCAGTATTATCAATTTCTTTTCAATATACCATCCAGATTTATACTTTAAATTATTCTTCAGATATTGGTAATTAACTTGGATGTCAGTACCATATAATAATGAACAAGAACAATGAAAAATAGATAGTCACACCAAAGAACACTAGATATAAGGTGGAAACCCAATGTAGGTGAAAACCACTTGCTGCAATATGTCTCTATCTTCTTTCAATTAGAAACTTCTTTTACAATGATTTTGTACTGGTGCAGTCCTTTACCAGTACGCAGGCTGCAACCTGCAGAGAGCTACAACTCTCTCTCGTTCTCCTAGAAGGGAGCTACAACCCCCTTAACTCTTGTACTAGCCAAGATACTAGTACATAGGTGCTTGCCTACTGAAGGCTACAACCTTCTCTTTCTTCTAGGGACCACGTTTCATAAATTTTCAGACTGGATCCATGAACATAAAATGATCATCAAGTACATATGAATCAACCAATTTCCTTATACAATAAATCCAATGAATCACCCAAACTTCTCAGAATGTTGTAAACAGAAAATCAATACCAGTAATCTAAACCCAGAACACTGCAGCAATAGATAAAAGGCAGCCAACAAATATTTCAAAACAAGCCCGCAACTTCACCAATATAAACCTGCAGATATCTGCAGCTTTTGTGTGTCTGGATTGCGCAGATCTGCACCTGCACTGTCTGCTTGACAGCGTACCCTCGCACTAGTGCTTCTGTGCCTCTGCGTACCTCCACATTGTGTTTTCTTCTGCGCTGCATACCTCGCACTAGCGCCTTCTGATTTACTGTGCCCCCGCACATGCGCCTCTTGCTTCACTGCGTACCTCCGCACCTGCACTGTGGATCGCCTGCAGACCTTTGAATAGAGCCAAATTAACAGTCCTCTAATGTGCCATAGATAGTCAGATTCACAGATCTGATCATGCACTCGAGAGATCACGACTTATCAATAGATTCGCCTTCAAGTTCACCTTGATTTAGATCTAGCTTTATGAAACCGATAACCCAATATTTCAGATCTTAAGATATTCAAATTTCACCAGTGACTAGCCAAATGATCTCCTTTCCATTTTATAGGCAAGCCCTTACTAAAACCATGAAGAAAAACCATAGAGTGCCAATACAAGGGACCCAAAAACCTGGGGCTCAATAATTTAGAACCAATACCACGGATCAAAACCATAGGATCATGAACGACGGGGTAAATACCACGGGCCAAACATAAGAAACCCCACATGAGCACACTTCTTTGCATTGGAGTGAGTGAACTGGGGGACCACACCTTATAAACGGAGTGCGGGTATGCCCACACCTGTTGGTCGAGGTACGTGCGCGTCCGCACTTTTTGAACTATGCACCTGCGGACCTCTTATTTTCATCATTTTGAGAGCCTGATCAGAGTTTTTCCACTTGAATGAGTTGCCATCAAGTACAAGACCTGTACCATAAAGCCATACCAGAATCATAATGCCAACACATCCAAGGAACTTGAAGACCCTCTATTTATTAGATAAACAGCAGTATCTACAGCATCTGCCCAAAATTGTAAAGGCAATCCTGCATGCAATCTCATGCATCTTACATGCTCCATGATTGTTCTATTCATCCTTTTTGACACACCATTTTCTTGTGGTGTTCTTGGAACTGTCTTCTCTCTGCAAATTCCATGCTCTGAATAGTACCTATCGAACTCTTTGCTGCAATATTCACCTCCATTGTCTGATCTGAGACACTTTAATTTCTTTCATGCCTCAATCTCAACCAAAGCTTTCCATTTCTTAAAAGTATCAAATACATCAGATTTATTCTTAATACAATAAATCCAATTTTTTCTAGTTGCATCATCAATAAAAGTAACATAATAACGAGAGCCACTGAGAGATGATACCTGAACAGGGCCCCATACATCTGTGTGCACAAGCTCTAATTTTTCGCTCTTCTTTTCTTTCCCAACTCTAAGAAATCTAACTCTCTTCTATTTTCCATAAATGCAATTCTCACAGAAGTCCAAATCAACATTCTTCAAACACGGTAACAAATTCCTTGAGTGAAGAATCTTCATCCCCTTTTCACTCATGTGTCCAAGCCTATGATGCCATAATGCTGCATCTACTCCTTTGGAGGTTAAAGCATTAACAGAGTTAGAAATACCATTGCATAAATACAATGTACCAACCTTTTTGCCTTTTTGCTATTACTAGGGCTCCTTTGGTACCCTTCCAAGCTTTATCTGTGAAAGTTGTCACACAACCTTCACCACCTAACTGCCTTGTTGAAATCATATTTTTCTTTAGATCTGAAACATGCCTTACCTCCTTTAGTAGCCATTGGTTTCCATTCTGCTGTTTTACAAGAACCTTACCCATTCCAACAATTTTACAGGGTTTATCATCACCCAAACAAACTTGTTCAAAATCTCCTTGAACATAGTCATGAAAGTATTTCTTATCAGGTGTGGCATGGAATGAGGCCCCTAAATCTATCACCTAGGAATCAATAATATTTTCGAAAGAAAGAATCAAAGCATCTTGTAACACCTCACCTGTCACATTTGCTTCATGATTGTTGTCTTGCTGTGCATCTCCTTCTTTTCCCTTTCGAGATCTACAGTCTTTCTTTAAGTGTCATTTCTTTCTGCATTTCCAGCACACTATCCACGATCTAGACTTGGATTTTCCTTTCCTTGATTTACTGTGATATCCTGAGCTCTTTCCTCTTTCCATTTTTCTTCCCCTAGACTCTGCACTCAAAGAATTACCCGATGTCTCACCGGAGCTTTTCCATCGCATTTCCTCGCTGAGGATAGCACCAAGAACATCATCAAACTTTAAAGTACTAGATCCAGAAACAGAGTTACTAATGGCCATTACTAAACCATTCCAACTTTCTAGTAATGAGCACAAGAATAACAAAGCTCTAACTTCATCATCAAAGTTTATCCTTACATAACATAATTGACTTGTAACAGTATTAAAATCATTTAAATGGTCTGCAACAGATCCACCTTCCAACATCTTCATATTAAATAACCGTTCATAAGAAATACCTTGTTTGAGGCCGAGGGTTTTTCATATAGTTTCTCCAATGCCTTAATCAAACCCTCTGTCGTTGTTTCCTTCAAAATATTGAAGGCGACTGACACAACGAGGCACAACCGTACTGTTCCGAGTGCCTTTCTATTGAGAAGGTTCCATTCCTCATCTATCATTCATATTGGAATCTTTGTTTTTCTGCCCAATGGTAGGTACAGATCTTTCTGATACGGATAATTTTCCATTTGCATCTTCCACAGCGAGAAGATTTGGCCGTTGAATTTCTCAACCATAAACTTACCATCTTCTGCCATTGCTCCTACTCGAATGAGGAACCCTTCTTTCCTGCAAGTTTATCAGCCAAATAGACCTTCGGCTCTAATACTAGTTGTTAGAAAATTATATATTAGGGAGTAATGGAACACATAAAATATTGCAGAGATATAAACATAGAAAACACATAAAAGAAGAGAGACACAACTATACGTGGTTCACCTAGTTTGGGCTACGTCCACCCTGAACAACCAGCCCTTCCTTTGTATTATCTAACAAAATGAAGAGACACAACCTACAGTAGATCCACTGTAATATCCTTTGTTTTCTCTCACAGTCTCACATCACTGCTTCTCACTCAGAGAATACACATATATTACACAGACTCAATACAATGCCCTCATACAAACAGAGGGGTTGCCTTCTAGGGCAAGAAACCCTAAACTGAACATAGGTTATACCGTCAGATCATCTGCCTAATGAATGGCCCAGATTGACTAGAAATTATTATACTTTTGCAAGGCAATTTTACATCTATTTTTATCTTCGGGGGTGCTACCCCCTAGACCCCTCCTGGACCCCCACTGTAGCGAATATTTTACGGGTGACATTGCCACCCCATTTCGAACTGGGGTCCAATGTGGTGATACCTTTGAATACAAAAGATAATCAGGATCCACACCCAAGAGGTCAGAGTCACACTCTTCCTCATATTCATTCGCAACGCGCTCCACTTCTACTCAGAATTTTTCCTCAATTTCCTTCTTTCACTTTTCATCCAACTACTGAACCTTCAATTGGGCTACTTCCTTTTTTTGTTTTTCCATGGACTTACTAGATCCGGTGGACAAATTTGATGTTGTGTGCCAATCTACTGGCCAACGCTCGAGGACCGCGACAAATGCATCAACCACCGCTAGGTATGGTAAATCATACCATTTTTGTTCTGGGTCCTTTCGCGCCCAGATGGAGATACAGTGGAAGTTTGCTTTGAACTCCGCATACCAAAAGAATGACTCAAAGACAGTTGGTTACAACCATGGCTTTCGATTGATGGCCATATTAATGATCATCTCCATTAGTACCTGAAACAATTTTCTCTCCCGGACATGCTCAACATCCTTTGTGACCCATAACGAAGAAAACTTCGTTGCTTTTGGAAAATGTGGTGTGATTGGAGGAAATTGGTTGTCCTCCAGTAACTTCCATGCGACCAACACAATCGAAAGTAAGAGCCATGAATAATGAAACGTCTTGTTGTGGTCCTTTTCCTCCCTCTAGTTCGCACAGAAATCACTGCACAAGTAACATGCCAAGTTGATTTGTACACCCTCTATGCACTGGGCCACTATTGAAACAACTGGTGTTAGCACCTTGTCTGCACGAAATTTTGTCATTATTTTTCTAGCAAAGATCTGGGTGGCCACCTTCACCATGGGGTTCGTAATTCTTGATATTGAATACCCTCGTGGCTTCTTAACAAGCTTAAACTTATCCTTCATCCTCTCGAAGAGTGTTATAGACATTTTTGTGCCTTACAACATTGAGCATGAAATGTCCATAATCTAAGGGATCCAAAGTCCCTAAACATGTTGTTCCTACCCCTAGAGGAACAAGGCTAACAAACCACAGCAATTCACAAAAGTTCTCCACCTGAAACTTCTCAGAAACAAGTCAATTCAGGATCATTTCAGTGGCTACACTAGCTGTCTGCGCTGAATGTCAAAGCCAACACTGGCTACCTGCGTTGAATGTCAACTGGAACAAAGGCTACCTGCGCTGAACGAGAGTGGACAAGTGGCAGGCTCATTTCTCAAGGTGTCAAGACCCAGGAAGCTTCCAAAATGACACTTGCCTCAGGGAATTCAACTGGTGATGAGTAAGAGGTTCCAAATCTCCAAGTGGAAGCAAGAACCTCCAAGTGGACTCAAGAACTGATAGAGGGAGAGGACACTAGTCAGATCTCAAGCTGACTCATCCTCTCTCCAAACATCTATATATGGGATCCAGGGGCTGGAATTTTGTTATTGCAAAGAATTGTTGTTGGTTTGAGACTGGAATCATTGGGTGCTTAATGCTTTGAAGGGGCTGAAGATAGGAATTCCATTTGCTGGGAAGGAGATACTGGATTGGAGCCCTCTGGGTTGTATCTCTTCCTGAACCTTGTTATTCATCAATAAAGCTATCTTGGTTTCTCCTATATGCTGATGTATTTTGATGTATGAATGTATTAGTGTATTTGGTTTATTTCTAATCCTAAACTAGTTATGAATGTGAACATCTGTCTTTGTGTAGTGTTCTTCTCTTGTCTCAAGTAGCTGTTCTCTTGTGATCTTGCAGGAAGTTGTAGTTGGATAAGCAAGAAGGCAAGTAGCTGTGAACACCCAAAGAGAAGGGAGATTAGATCGAGGGACAAATGGAAGACACCGGTAAGTCTATTGATCTCTCTTCTTTCATATTTCATAAAGGAAGAAACCAGTATAGCTGTACTCGTTTGTTGCTAAGGCACTGTCACACCTTAGGTGGATAGGATCGTCCTGCATAGGCATTTTTCCCCACAACAAATTGGCGACTCCATGGGGATCTGTTTAAGTCATTTTATTTGTGTTTCTATCATTTGTTTGTTTCATAGACTTGACAGCAACAATCGAACTGCATCTTTCCCGGATGCAAAGTAGAAAGTTGCTGCTTTGATCCAATTGCTGGACTTGTCTATGATCTAAACAATGGATTCACAAATGATTTGATGATCCTTGTGATAGATATTAGTAGCCTTCAAAGCAACCCTTTGATTACACCTTGCTTGTTGCTTTTATTTGGCCTGAAACAGTTGATTAAGTAGCAAACTGTGACCCAGAACCTGAGGGAAACGAGAGTTTCTCCTTCAGCGCAGACCCAGTGAAGGGATTCTGCATTTCAACGCAGGTCCTGTGAAGGTTACCTGCACTGAATGTCAAAACCCCTGTGTTGAGGTTGCGCTGAACCAGTTTGCTCTTGTGCAGCTGGGGTTCTCTGCTCTGTTTTGCCTTGTTTTGATCTCTGATTTTTGCAGCCTGTAACTAGCATAGGTACCAGTCTGAAAACTCCTTTTCTTTGCTTACATTCCGCCTCCTTTTGTACAAAAAGACTGTGAGTGTTTTTATGTGTTTGTGGCGTCATTTACAGTTTTCCTTTGCATGAGTGAAATAGTCACCCTGCAGCCCTTGATTCAGATCTGTTGATTGTGATCTTAGAAGAGAGTTCATTGGTTGTTTGCAGGTTGATTATACATTTACTTTTGCTTATTGGTTTGAATTTGTCTCTTTTAAGTGTCGAAACAAGTCTTTATTTCGAAAATCGTTAAGTTTTGTAATCTCTTCTACCCTCTCTGATTTCGAAAAAGTAAACTTGTTTGTATTGATCGTTTAAAAGCAAATTCAAAGTTGTACAAAAAGCTTTCTTTGTAGGCATCAATACTAAGAAAGCGGAAAACAAACACCTGCATTGTGCATTTGCATTTGATAGTTTGCATGTTGGATTTAGGAAAAGTGCATTAGAGTGTGCTGATTGCTCTTTGAGAAAAGATGGTGTCTTTCTTTTCCCTTAGTAGCTAGGATTTTCAAAGTTGAAAAGATATAAAGCTTGCTTATCATCTTTAGACTGCATTTAGGAATTTGTATCATACATCTCGTGGTGAACCTTGAAAGGCAAACTTTAAAAAGATCAACCTAAAATAAATTGAATGAACTTAACAATGCTTTGTAACATAACGCACAACATAGAGGTCTAGGCTAGAGACGTGTTCTGGCGTCGTTAAGCCTGGTGATTGTCGATCTCGTGGATGGTGGGTGATTCCTCCTGAGGGACGATAGCGCCAGTACGGATTGTGCTCCCACGTACCGTCGCGTATATATTGGGAGACCCCTATAGGAATAAAACCTTTATCCTTAGGAAGCCGTGTCGGCCGCCCTACTGATCGCAATGCACTGAACACAGCATTCAGGAAGATCGACCACCCGTACCCTAAAATGTATTCTGCGGTTTTGCGAAAAGTTTGGTAAACCCTCTGCCTAGAACTCCAGAGCAGTTCCTTTTGGCCTTTTTCAGACTCTATAACGGAAAAAGTCCATCCGAGCATTTGTCACTTCGGGCTCGTTAAAACATCGAAGGAGACTAGAGTCATCTTTAGCTTTTTCTCGACTCTTTAAAAGTGAAAAAGCAAGTTGTGTCTAAAGCGTCGTTAAAATTTATTTTAAACGGAACAATCACCCTTTATTCCTGCGTTGATCTTTAGGTTGAAAAAATGGAGCACACCAACCAAGGAATTCCCCTTGGTGGAAATCCTAGTCCCTTCTCCTCTTGGGGAGATGTTGGTGCGCCCCACATGGCCACATTGTCACTTCCAGGACTGACAATTGGCCTGCCAGTTTGGCTCTTTTCAACCAATGTCGTTCACAACACCACCATTCCTGAACAGTCGAGTCAACAGTTAGACCAGACCAGAGTTGCCCACCAGCCTTCTACTTCATCTTCCTCTCCTCCTTCTTCTTTGCTTGACGGAACTGGTAAAACAAAAAACCAGGTTCCTAAGGAGAAGAAGGAAAAGAAGAAGAAAGAGAAGAAGAAGAAGGAGCCAAAGGCGACTGGGGGCAAACAAGTGTCGTCTGACAAAAATCCACACACAGCACTGACAAGGCCTAAATCGCCATGTGTCATATGCAAGGGAGACCACTTCCATAGAAATTGTCCCTGTATCCCTCGAATACTAAGGGACTGGTCTCCCCATTTGCACAATTCGGTAGCATCAACCTCTGATAGCCATGTTGACTGCTCACCGTCAACTAGTGAAAGTGAAGTCACAGGACAGAGAGGGAAATCCAGATTTCCCTGCAAACTGTGTGAAGGCGATCACGCCATCCACCGTTGTCCCTTCTTAGACGAGGCTAAAAGAGTTCTGGAAGATCGCCCGATTTTATGAGCGCAACTTCCTCCTGGATGTCAAAAACTCCTGCCAAGTCCTTCACTAGTTGAGAACCCGGCTGATCCGCCCAGGTGGTCAGCCGAAGCACCTATCATTGAAGATGAACTGTCTGGATCCATGCCTGACGAAAGTCAACAGGTTGATATGGCAGTTGACCCGGTTTTGCCTTCAGAGGCTCTATCTTCGAATGATACCATCACAAAGGAGAATAAAGACGACACCGTCCAAATTCTCTTCATCAACACTGACTCTGATGAACAAGGGGGCAATGCCCCCATTCCTTTATCGCAGGAAGGAAGTTCATCAGAGCGATATCCGGCCGTTTATTCAGTCCCACCACTAAGCAACCTGGTTGTGTCCTTTGACTGGAACCAACTAGGCAGACCCCTGTTGCCAGCGAGCATACTATTCAGAATTATCGTTCAAATATACAGAATGGTAATGGCTGGCACTATCATTGATGAGGGGGCATCTGTGAGTATCCTTTCCTCTATTGCTTGGAAAGCGCTTGGTTCGCCAGCGCTTTTGCCTGAAATGAGAAATCTATCAGGCTTTGATAAAGGAACCAGTCGACCTTTAGGGATCCTCCCCAATGTGCCTATAACATTGAAAGGGAAGACCGTTCAAATGAACGTGATGGTCGTTCAAGGACCCTTGGATTATAACCTACTCCTTGGATGAGACTATATATATTGCATGAGAGCTATAGTCTCCTCACTCTTTAGAGCAATGTGTTTTCCGCATGAAGGAAGAGTGGTCAAGCTCGTGGACCAACTTTCATTTCCCGGATCACGCATAGCAAATAGTCACATACCATCCCTAAATGGTCTATTCACGCAAGAAGTGTCTCAACCCACGGTCCGTCCTCCTGATGAGCGCGAGTAATCCAGGAGGATATGACTGGAACCTAGGGGGCATGCGTCCTGGTCTGCTTCGGCAGGAAAACTTTGGGTATAGAGTAGGTTTCCGCGGGAGAATATGACTAGTTTGTACCCCGCCCTTGCTGGAGAGGGGTTATTCTAGAATAAGATTCTTTTGTCAAAGTTACGTGTTTGGCACTAAGGTCATTCACCTCTGTCTATCTCGGTAGATATCGCCGAAGAAATGTTTTGTTTGAAAGATTAACGAGACAATCTTTGGGTAGCCTGAAAGAGGTAGGCCTTTCCTGCTTAAACAAATGTTTTGGCGGACGAAGGAAGGGTAACCTTGAAATCATATTTTATACCTGGGGGCATGCAAACCTTTTGGAGTGCAAGCAGGGGGCGGCTATTTATTTTTTAAATTTTTAGGACCTCTAACCCTTTAAACTCGTAGGATTAGTCGTTTCCAAACTTGCATAAAGAAAGGATCCGGAGCAACGCTTAGTGAGATGAAGCTCCATAAAAAATAGGATCTTGATGAGACATTCTTATCATATGAATGGGTATTCGAGTAGTTTTAGCACATAGTTCATGCTCGTTAAAAAATAAACGCAAGATCCGAGCAGTTTTAGCACATAGTTCATGCTCGTTAAAAAATAAACATAAGTCCGAGCAAATGTTTCCACCCGCGTTTAAGCTCGTTAAAAAATGAACTATCCTGGTAAATAACCACTGTGAATGTAATATCATCAGCCATTAAAGCCTTGGTCGTGTTTGCACCGTCACCTCCACTTTTCATTTGGCCGATCGTTCACCTCCATATGATTGTTTACCCATTTTGAGGAACAGCTGCGAAGAGTGATTTCACCTAGCCATCCTTGTGACACTGCTGTGATTGGAAAATTCCAACCTGTACCTGGAATCAGCTGCTAACCCTGTTTATCACTCGTTCCTCAAAAGACGAGTCTTCTTTAAGCTCTTTTCAACTGACTCATAAAATATGAAAAGATTGCCGAGTCCTTGGCCTTCCAGCTCGTTAAAGGGACAGGAAGAGCTATCCCTCCTCTAGATTTTAATCTTTTTGGACCTGAGGGATTATTGCACAAAAAGATCGAGCGCTTGTTTTGTTCGGCTCGTTAAAACTATCGAAAACTCATCCCTTCTGTATTGTTTTATACTTTTTCAGACTTAAGGGATTAGATGACGAAAAAGGAATTTTGGAGTTAACTTTATGTACCTTTTCAGACTCTCTAAAAATGAAAAGGACCGAGTTATCCTTGTCGTTAGACTCGTTAAAATCATGAAATAGCGACAAACTTGTCTTTAGACGAGAACGAGTTTCACTATCGCTAGGCTCGTTAAAACATAGCGATGGGCTTGCTCGAAGGGCAGGTTATAGAACAAGCATATGTTATCCTCCTCAAGCTTGACAAAAATAAAGAGGTACTGGTCAGCAATGACTGGGGAAAAATTGGGAGAAACTAAAGAAAACTTTGATGGTAGCAAGTCGCTCTTGAACATGACACTTTTCCTCCGTACCACAATCGGGTTGGGTTGTTTCATTCACTGGTCACATCCATGGTCTCGCCATACCATCCATATTTGGGGTAATGCTACCGATCCATCGTATCAGTGTCGCCATATGTTCAAGAGAAGTCGTTCAGAAAGAGTCAACCGTGTCCCATCCACTACCATACATTATCCTTCATCCATTCATGACTGCCACCCTGAATCATATGTCACAGGTCGTTTTCACCTCCATTAAAATCATTAGCTCTGTTCCGTGTCACTGATGTGGGATTCATTAAGGCCCTCCTGTGACGGATCGCTTCTTGTCGACATCGGCTCATTATCCAGGAAGTTGATCTAGGAACAACCCCTTCAGTACTTTGAAGCTTGCATGCCACAAGGGAAAGTTTCTCACTTCCGGCGACAGGTATACATCAATGACCTTCGACCGAAAGATTTTGCGTGGTGTTCGATGCCAAGTCCTTTATTCACACCACGTGAATTGTACTGCAGTACCTTGAGGGTCATTATCATTATCGGTGATTCCTCTCGCGCTTGTTAACGGTTTACATCATTGACCGGTAATCAAGCGATGTCTTTCCATGTTCGACTTCAGAACATTTCTCACATGGATCGACCTGTACTTAGAGTGAAGATCGAACGAGTTTGAAGACCCCAGATCTAGTTTCATCCATCCGGGCTGCGATATACATTCAAGAAAGATAAAGACATTGACATGTACATCATTGCAGCAGATAATCATCCTACTCAAAGGATGATAATTTCACCAAAATTATCAGTCTACCATCAGACGGTTGTCTGTTCTATGTACAGAAAAATGTATTTATAAAGCTGAGCATGGGAATGCCCGCCTCAGCTAGATCATGAAAGCAGAATGAAAAATAATGTATTGTATTGTATCTTATTACAGGTCTCCTCCTAGCATTGGATGAACTTCGGATCCCCCTGATAAAGCATTTCGCCCGATAAACAGCCTCATACTTTAGGGGGCAACTGTTATAGACATTTTTGTGCCTTACAACATTGAGCATGAAATGTCCATAATCTAAGGGATCCAAAGTCCCTAAACATGTTGTTCCTACCCCTAGAGGAACAAGGCTAACAAACCACAGCAATTCACAAAAGTTCTCCACCTGAAACTGCTCAGAAACAAGTCAATTCAGGATCATTTCAGTGGCTACACTAGCTGTCTGCGCTGAATGTCAAAGCCAACACTGGCTACCTACGTTGAATGTCAACTGGAACAAAGGCTACCTGCGCGGAACGAGAGTGGACAAGTGGCAGGCTCATTTCTCAAGGTGTCAAGACCCAGGAAGCTTCCAAAATGACACTTGCCTCAGGGAATTCGACTGGTGATGAGTAAGAGGTTTCAAATCTCCAAGTGGAAGCAAGAACCTCCAAGTGGACTCAAGAACTGATAGAGGGAGAGGACACTAGTCAGATCTCAAGCTGACTCATCCTCTCTCCAAACATCTATATATGGATCTCTCCTCCATGAGATCCAGGGGCTGGAATTTTGGTATTGCAAAGAATTGCTGTTGGTTTGAGACTGGAATCATTGGGTGCTTAATGCTTTGAAGGGGCTGAAGATAGGAATTCTATTTGTTGGGAAGGAGATGCTGGATTGGAGCCCTCTGGGTTGTATCTCTTCCTGAACCTTGTTATTCATCAATAAAGCTATCTTGGTTTCTCCTATATGCTGATGTATTTTGATGTATGAATGTATTAGTGTATTTGGTTGATTTCTAATCCTAAACTAGTTATGAATGTGAACATTTGTCTTTGTGTAGTGTTCTTCTCTTGTCTCAAGTAGCTGTTCTCTTGTGATCTTGCAGGAAGTTGTAGCTGGATAAGCAAGAAGGCAAGTAGCTGTGAACACCCAAAGAGAAGGGAGATTAGATCGAGGGACAAACGGAAGACACCGGTAAGTCTATTGATCTCTCTTCTTTCATATTTCATAAAGGAAGAAACCAGTATAGTTGTACTCGTTTGTTGCTAAGGCACTGTCACACCTTAGGTGGATAGGATCGTCCTGCATAGGCATTTTTCCCCACAACAAAGAGGTTGCACTCACCCATATTTTCGCCAAATGCCTTGGCTGGATTGAGCCTTGAATGTGGTAGTAAGGTGATCCTATGGATCAAGATGTTAGTTATAGGGATCGACACTCCCAACCTAAGGCACCTGTTGTGCACCAGGCACAAAAACTATTTCATAACAATCAAGTTTATTATGGCGCAGTAATACATCATCCATAGTATATTCTGTTGGGTTGTGTTATATTCTTTCCACAACTAACCCATCTAGTTAACTGGGGGGTTAAAGGGGGGGTGGAGCCCCCCTTCTTTGTGTCGATTGCGTAGCGGGGGGGTCATAGGGGGTTTGAGGGGTGTAGGTAACCCCCCTCTATGGGGTCCAGGATAGCGCCCCAAAAAATTTTGTTTTTTGGACCCTATAGTAGGTTCGGAGGACCTACGTATGTTTTTGTGCATGATTTTTGCACATGTTTTGGACATGATGGCTTTTGGTCCATGGTTTTGGATGCGATGGTTTTCAGTCCATGGTATTGGATGCTTTGGCATGTATAAATATGTATTGTAACATTGAAAGGAACATAATGAAAAATCAAGTTGGTAGTCTTGGTTTTGGGATCCAGGGTAAAATCTCTATGTATATGTGTTTTATGTGTTATGCTCTCGCATTGTTTATTTTCCGTGTTTTAGAATTCATATGCAGGTAATTTTTGTACGAGGTTAAAACCTACATTTGGTATCAGAGTTGTTTTGGCTTCAAGGGAACGCCTTTGTTGCTGAGGGGTTTCGCTTGGGCCTGTGGTAGAACCTGTTCAGTGGGAGATCTGCAAGATCGATTTTGGTGGTGAAAGAAGATGGCGAGCAGTGGAAAGATAGGGATCAAGAAATTTAATGGTTAGAGTTTTGAGTTGTGGAAATTCAAGATGGAGGATCTGTTGGTGGATAAAGATCGGTGAATTGCGGTAGATTTGGGTACTAAACCAATGGGAGCGTTTGATGAATAATGGAAGAAGTTGGATCGGAAGGCAAAGAGCACAACACGATTGTGTGTCTCAGATTCAGTATTGCTGAATGTATCAGGGGAAGCTATGGTGGAGGCTTTGTGGGACAAGTTAGGGACTTTGTACCAATATAAGTCTCTAGTGAATAAATTGTTCCTACAGAAAGAGTTGTATAACCTGAACGATGAAAGATGGAGACTCGGTGATAGAGCATTTGAATGCATTTAATACTGTGTTAAGTCAGTTATTATCTATTGATATTAAAATTTCAGATGAAGATAAGTGCATCAGTTTGTTGTGTTCTCTACCAAATTCGTGGGATAGTATGGTTATTGCAATAGGTAGCAATGAAATTTCCTTATATTTTGATGAAATAGTCTCATCCTTGTTGACGTAGGAGATGAGATGGAAAAATATAGAGAACCATAATGATGATGCCTTGTTTGTACGAGGATGGTCCCAGAACAGAAACAAAAATAAGTCATCGAGTGGGAGATCTAAATCTAGAGGGAGATCTAAATATCTAGGAAAACCTGTAAAGGTAGTTTGCCGGAAATGCAGAAAGGAAGGGCACTACAAAAGGGACTGTAAATCTAAATCTCTTGACAAAGGAAAGGGATCTGATGATGCTCCTTCTGTAGAGGTGAAAACCACCTTCGATAAAGGTAGGGATGTGTACTTGGCTTCTTCAAGTACACATGTAGATCATGAGGGATGGTTGATTGACTTAGGTGCATCCTTTCATTTCACTCCCCATAGAGAGTGGTTCTGCGAGTATGAGAAATAGGATGGTGGTGATGTCTTCTTAGGGGATGATAGGAAGGCTATAATCTTTGGTTGTAGAAAAGTAAAGTTGAAGTTGCAAAGGGGAAGGGTTAGAACACTTCCGGGTGTTCTACATATTCCTACATTGGCCAGAAATTTGATTTCTGTAAGCAAGCTAGATGATGCAGGCGTAAAAATAGTGTTTGAGAAGGATACCTACAAGATGGTTCGGGGAGCATTGGTATTGATGCGGGGAGTTTGAATTGGAACTCTGTACAAGTTGCAAGGTAGCACTGTTGTTGATGGGTGCAACAGTTCTGTGGTTCCTAAATGTGGAGCAGAGAATCTGGTGGTCTCTAGAGAGAAGACCATGATGTGGCATCAAAGGCTTGGACATATTGGAGAGAAGGGCGTTTGAATACTTCATGGTAAAGTTATGGTAGAAGGTATGAGTAATAGCTCTCTATATTTTTATTTCTATGAAAATTGTGTATATGGGAAGCAGAATCAGGTGAGTTTCCCCTTTGGTGGTAAGAGGGTGAAACATATATTAGAACTTGTGCATAGTGATGTGTTTAGACCTGTGAATGTTCCATCACTGGGTAAGCATGTGTACTATGTATCATTTATAGATGACTTCTCAAGGAATACATGGATATATTTCCTTAAGAAGAAATCTTAAGTCTTTGACAGGTTTAAATAATTTGAAGCTCTAGTGGAAAACCAGACAGAGAAGAAGATAAAGGTGTTGAGGACAGATAATGGTGGAGATTTTTGCAGTAAGGAATTTGAATAATTCTGTAACAAGTGTGGTATAGCATGACAGAAGACTACTCCATACACACCTGAGAAAAATGGAGTTACAAAAAGAATGAACAAGACGTTGATGGAAAGGACAAGAAGCATGCTCGGTGGTGCCGGGTTAGGACAAGAATTCTGGGCAGAGGTGGTGGAGATAGAATGTTATCTGGTCAATAGATCACCTTCATCAGCATTGGAGGATAAGAATCCACAAGAGGTATGGACTAGTAAGAAACCCTTTCTTTCACATATGAGGGTATTCGGATGTGATGCATATGTACATGTTCCAAAGGAGAAAAGAACCAAGTTGGATAGTAAATCTGAAAAGTGCATCTTTATTGGGTATAAGGATGGTTTAAAGGTTTATAAGCTTTGGAACCAAGTAACAAGGAAGGTTGTGCACAGCCGAGATGTGGTGTTCAGAGAGGTGAAAGATGTTATTAAACATGAAGTCCAACCAAATGAACCTGAGAAGATAGATTTTGAGCTTAAGGATGAAGAATCAGATTCTACAGCAGAAGAGGAATCAGAAGATGAAGAGCCACAAAATCTGGGTGTGATAAGATCAGTTCAAGAAAGAAGGCAGCCAGAAACGTATAGTCCATCTGCTTTCTATTCAAATTTTGCTTTATCTATTACTGATTATGATCCCAGAACTGTGAAGGAAGCAGTAGATTCAGAGGATGGAAAACTCTGGAAAGAGGCCATGGTTGATGAAATGGAATATTTTCACAAAAATGAGGCTTGGGATCTGGTAGAGTTGCTGGCTGGAAGGAAACCCATTGGCAACAAATGGGTGTTCAAGAAGAAGACAAATTCAAAAGGGAAGGTGGAGAAAAAAAAGCTCGGTTGGTAGCAAAAGGTTATTCCTAGGTGTCGGGAATTGATTTTGGTGATATTTTTTCTCCTGTTGCCAAGGTAGCTTCTATTAGATCATTGTTATCTATTGATGCTGCTTTTGATTTTGAGGTAGAAAAGATGTATGTGAAGACATCATTTCTTCATGGGGATCTGGAAGAGGAGATCTACATGAAGCAACCTGAAGGCTTTGTGGTGAAGGGTAAGAAAGAACTGGTATTCAAGTTAAAGAAGTCTCTATATGGGTTAAAATAGTCACCAAGGATGTGGTATCAGAAATTAGATACATTTATACGGGGACTTGGCTTCACCAGAAGCGAAGCAGATCACTCTGTGTATTTTAAATTAATTCGTGATTGTATTATCTATCTAGTCTTGTATATGGATGATATGTTGCTGGTTGGAAATGACAAAGAAATTATCCAGGATTTGAAGACCCAATTGTTCTCCAAATTTGACATGAAAGAACTTGTTGCTGCAAACTATAATTTGGGCATGGAAATTAAAATAGACCAGGAAAAGAGGAAGCTCTAGTTAAACTAGAGGAGGTATGTCGAGACAATACTGCAGAGGTTTAATATGCAGGATAGTAAATTGGTGAAGGTTCATATTCTTGTAGGTGTGAGGTTATCTGCTGAACAGTGTACCAAGACACAAGAAGAGGAAGGGGATGTTAGCACCTAAATCTACCCTAGGCTGAATGAAGGCAAAAATTAAGGTAACCACAAACCATGCTCAGTCTAGTAGCTAGCCCTACCAAAAAAGGAGAGGGCTCTCTCCGAGTCACGCTCAATGAATAGATACTCGAAAACGGTCTAAGATGACTTGCAATGAAATATTAACCTTCGGCTAGTAAGTGAATAGGGATTCAAGAAATTTTTTTTATGAATGGCCGAGCTTCTGGGATGGTGTTATCACTCAGGTTGTCCCTTGGCTCCTAAGGGATACGGCCGAGGTAACCGCAAACCAATCTTTGGATTGCAGGTCCTAGCCTACCTGCAATCAGAGAGGGCTCTCTCTTTATAATTTAGCTTTGTTTTGGGGTGATTTTAGGCTAGTTATGATGTACATGAGTTTGTTTTAAGTTTGGTGGGATGGATGATGTTTCAGACAGAGTTGGCATGCAGAGTGTGAGAAGTTCAGACCATTGGGCATGGAGTGAATGATTAAGGGCCGCTGGATGTGATTTCTTTGGTAAAGAGAGGAAAATAGAGCAGGATAGCTAAACATGGAACAATCTTCAAAGATGGAATTAAGATGAAATGGAGGTCAGGGAATGAAAGGCAATTAAGAATATTTCATTCAGCTAAGAGAGGGAAAGTGAGTGAATGTTATCTAGGAGCAACTGAGGATTCCTAAACAGCATTCATAAATGAAAGAAAGAATGTAAATATGAGCAATGAAGGATTCATATTCATGCCTAATTCTAAAGAAAACATAGGGAAATCACAGAAATTGAGCATAGAGTACAGCTAAGTAACATCTGAGCTATTCTTCTTTCCTGCAATCCAGATCATGATACATAGATGATATACTAGACATAGAAACTGAAAGACAAGTGAGAAAGACTTATTGATCCATGAGGAAGCATGAGAATTCTGTAATTTGTTCTTCAACCATCAAATCCACAACCAGCCAGTTCATAAGCATAACATTCCAACAATCTTTGTTCACAAAAGTTCTCAAGTTTACAGCGCAAGTCTAGAATGACTTTATCAACCAACCAACCCTTAAAACATTGTTTGGGGAGGTATTTATAAGAAAAACTATGTACAAACAAGATTTGAAAATAGAACTGAGGAAAAATATCTAAGATAACCTAACTTCTACTGCAAGTAAAGTAAAATATCTAGTATATGGTGCGCTGGAGGTTGCTCCATCAAAATTTGGCTTAAAGGCATCCTTTGTAGCTCTATGCTGTCTATTTGTAATAACTGCTCTTTAATCTTTGATCTGCTTCTTCTTAGTCGGCTCTGCTGCTCATTAACTCTGATCTGATTAGCTTTTAATAGCTTTAAACTCTGTACTGATACTCTTTAACTTATCGGATCCTTTTTAAATGTTCATCTGCTTTTAGCTTTAAGTGATTCTCTTTAACGCTCCACTGATACACTTTTCGTTGAACCACCCTTGCCTACCACTTTATTTGCAAAAATAGAGCTTCTACTGTCTTCTTTATTTCTTTCTGTAGGATTAGAAGGTCTATCGGAGCCGAATGATGTCAAAAAGTGGAGGACTGTCTAAAGGCAACCTGTGCTGAGAGCAAGCTCGTTGTCCGAAGCTTTCTAGCTGAAGGAGGTCGAAAAATGGCTGAAGAATGATCAGGTCCCTTTGCACTTGGAGCGTGCACAGGCGCTGAATGAAAATATGAAGAAAAAAGCCTTTTTACCTTTTATAAGGTAAAAAACACTATAAGCGGGAGATTTGATGAAATAGCGGGCAGGAGCGATCACTGTAGAGAGGAATAAACGTGGGTCGTTGGATCTAGCGAGGGCAGATCCAACAGCGGAGGTTAAGTTGCAATATCGCATCAGCGGCAGGGCGAGGGGTCATGAATATATGGGAAAGGTGGTGCAGCGATGAGCGATAGCGATATCGGGGGGGGCTTGCGATGAACGATTATGAAATCGCATCGGGAGTTCGCATCGGGAGTGGAACGGGAATGAAGGCTTCAACAATAGCAATAATGCGATAGTGAAATGGGCTTGCAGCATATGGGATGCGATGAAATATAAACCGTTGAATGAAAAGGTTGATCGGACGGCAGGCGCGCAATTGCAATATCGCGTCGGTGGAGGTCAATGGGACATGGGCCTTTATACATGAGTGATTGCGTTATAGCGATAATGCGGTAAAACATGTGTTTTTGTAGTAAAATGGGGGAAATTGCGGAAATACAGAGTTTTGCGTTAAAACGAATATTTGCGGTAAAACGATAGATTTGGGAAAATGATGAATTTACGATAAAGCGGAGATATATGGAAAAACATGCGATATGCGGTAAAAAGGGAGATTGCGATAGAGGGAGATTGTGATAGCGATATCGCATCGGAGGGTTATCAATTGGGGAAACATCAAAGGGGCCAACAATGCGACTGCTACCTCCTACTGCGATATCGCGTCGGAGGGGGATAAATGAGATCGGAGGGGGGTGAATTGCATTAGAGGAGGGTTTTATATGATCGGAAGAGGTTTCTTATGATCGAAAGAGGGTTTTTTGAATCGGAGAAGGGTTTTTATGCATTGGAAGGGGTCCAATTGCATACGAAGAGGGTTCTTACTAAGTTTCAAGTAAACTTAGTAATTCCCAAAGCAATATTTATGGTTATATTTCAAGCAAAGGAGGGGATATGTATATAAAGGGGATTTTTATCATATTTTTAATATGGGGAGGGGAAAATCATGGGATTTATATAATAGAGTTAGAAATTAATATGAATTTGAGAAGAAAGTGCTAAGTATAAGGAACTTAGGCTTTTAAAAGGAAAAAAGGAGTTTAATGGAATAATCTAGGAGTATTGAGCAGATCTCAATATCCTTGGGGAAATTAGTAAATGACTTGGGGAAAAAGGATGAAGGGGAAGTTAGTCATGCCTCGCTTGAGCTGCTCCAAGGGAAAACTGCTTTGCACTTGTGATATAAGTAGATTTAACACTTTGAAACACAAAATTTATCACAATTTTTCATTCTACAACCTCAAAACTGCCTACCCAGCCTACCTTGCCTAGCATTTTCTCTTCTCTTTGTTTGGGTTCACTTGAACTAGCAAACCCAGCTTTTCTTATTTTCTTTTGGCTATCTTCCTATCTAAATCTATCCTTATCTCTACCCGAGGCTCAGATTAAACAGTTGAGCACCCTTGCTTCTCTACCTATCTAATAATCTGCCAAGATTAAACAGTTTGGACAGACTTTTATTCTTTATCTCTAAAACAAGCAATTTAAACCTAGGGAGGCCAAGATTAAGCTGTTGGCCTTCCATTAACTGTGAAATCCTTCAAAAATGGAATATAGTAGTGGCATTTGAGCTAGCACACTTTCCTGGCCTTTGATTGGGGTTCATTTCTTTAATTTTTCTATTGGCAAATTCATTATTCTTTTTTCCCTTTGATTATTCTTTTAGGGCATACCCTTTTTACATTTTTAAAATTTTTGGATTTTCTTGGAAACATGGAACCTTTGCAGCATGAAAAAGATGACATATTTGGCATGTACACATTCAATCATGAAATATGAAACCTATTAGTATAGGAGGATAACAGTGGCTCCACTTGGGGATGGCTTTTCTAGATGAAAAGCCAAGAACAGCAAGTCAGAATGAATTATTTTCAATTGATGTTGTTGACTGAAACTTTTGGATGCTATTGACTGAAACTTTTGCAACCTGTACACAGTTCCTTTTTGAGCTGAATTACAGTAAAATTACAGCTCTGCATCTTGTTGGCCTTCTGCGTGCTTACCATCATCTTCATATATTACCTCAGCACTTCCTTTGAGATTAATGCAAAACAGAGATTAGAATGGTGCATTCCTTTGATTATTCCTTCAAAATTTGCTGCGCTGATTCCTTATTGGACTGCTGTAAATAAAATGCTGAAAATACAAATATTAGTGTACAATATAGATCTGAGTTATATCCCTCAAAAGGGATCAAAGTAATGTTTGAGCATTCACCCATTAACAAGGCCGTCTTCAGCTTCTGTGCCATCCAAACTCTTCAGAAAATAGGTGTTATTGCCTTGCACAGATTGAATGACAAATGGACCTTTCCAAAGGAAATCGAATTTGCCATGTTTTCCTTTATCTTCTCTCCTTGAGTCCCATCTAAGCACTTTATGTCCGATGAATAAATCTTTGGCCTTTGTTCTTTTATCAAACATCTTTTTTAGCTTCTCTTGTAAAATATGAGCTCTCTGATATACTTCCTCCCTTGTCTGCTGCAAGTGAATGGTTTGATTTATCCTTCTCTGGATATCATTAGGCTCTGCTTGCATTTCTTGCAGTAATTTGATCACAGGGATTCCCAAAGATGAAGGGAATCTTGCCTCTATGCCATAGACTAACTCATATGGGCTTGTTCCAATGGATCTTTTGGTTGTCAATCTATCTTCCCATAGTGCATTCACAAGCTTTTTGTGCCAATTCTTTTTATTCTCCTCCAAGAATTTCATGATGATATTGATCAAACTTTTGTTGGATGATTCAGCCAGACCATTACCTTGAGGGTAATAGGCTGTGGAGTGACCTAAGGTAATGTGGTATTTGTGGCAAAAACTGATCATTCTTTTGGATTAGGCAATAGTGTTGTCTGTGATAATATTTTCAGGACAGCCAAATCTGGACAGGATGTTGGCTTCTAGGAATTGCATGATGGTTGAGTCATTGGCTTGCCTACAAGTGATGGCTTCTATCCACTTGGTAAAGTAATCTGTGGTAGTCAAAATCCACTTGTGCTGGCCGGAAGATGATGGGTGGATTTCTCGAATGAAGTCTAAACCCCATTGCTGGAATGGTTTCTTGATTGAAATGGGCTTAAGGGGTAAGGGCAGTAGCTTTCTTTTGCCTTCAAAAATCTGGCACTTATGGCATGAAACAACAAATTTCTTGACATCAGCAAATAAGGAGGGCCAATAGTAACCAGCCCTTAGTATGTTGTCAGCAGTAGACTTCCAATACAAGTGCCCTCCGCAGCCCCCTGCATGAAACTCCTTCATAAAATTATCAGTTTCATTCAATGTTAGACAATTCAATAAAATTCCTTCATGATTTTTCCAAAACAGGGCACTATCTAAAATACAAAACTTTGAAGCTTTCATTTTTAAAAATCTTTTTTTAGTTCTGGACAACCCTGGAGGAGCATGCAGGTTTAACAATATACAACAAATATCAGCATACCAAGGTGATTTTAAGAAGGCTTGATTGATCTGTGGAGTCGCCAGCTCCTGTTCATTGTCCAGTTCATTAATTTCAAGGGCCTGGAAACTGGTTTCGGTCATCTGTTTGGCTAATCCTTGTCCCTTTATCAGTTTAGTGGGCTTGATTTCAATGTCATATTCTAGGATATTGGCAATCCATTTTCCCCTTTTGCCTTCAATTCCTTCTTGAGTTAGGATATCTTTTACAACAACGTTTGGTACATAAGCTATCACATGGGAGTATATGATATAAACTTTGAGATCTTTGATGGCCTTTACAAGGGCATATGCCTGCTTTTCCATGATTTGATACTTCAAGGGGGCATCTCTAAGGGCTCTGTTGAAGAAAGCAATGGGTTTTTCACATCCCTGGTCATCATTTTGTAATAGGACAGCAGCTATGGTATGTTCAGATGCAAAGGAAAAAATGATAAAATCTCTATCAAATTACGGGCTTGTGAGGACTCGTGTTTGTGTTAAGGCAGTTTTTATGCCCTCAAAGGCTTGCTTGGCTTCTAATGTCCATTTGACTTTGGAATCTTTCTTTAGCATGTTGTTTAATAGTCTTATCAGCTCAGCCAAGTTGGGAATAAATCTTCTTAGGAAGATGATCTTTCCTAGAAAAGCTTGCAGTTATTTGATGTTTCTTGGATGAGGGACTTGAAGAATGGCTTGAATCTTGTCCGGGTCAATTCTAATACCATCTTTTGAGATAATGTGACCAAGCAATTTGCCTTCTTCTAGGCCAAACAAGGACTTCTTAGGATTTAAAGATATGCCATATTTCCTACAAGTTAGGAACACTTGCCTCAAATGTTTTAAATGCTCTTGGTTAGATTTTGAAAATGGAGTTAGATCATCAAGGTAGACCACTAAGAAATCATGGATTTCTTTGGCAAAGGTTATGTCCATTGCTCTTTGAAAAGTGGCCCCTGCATTTTTGAATCCAAAAGGTAGTTTAACATATTTATAGGTTCCCCACGGTGTTGTAAATGTTGTTTTATCCTAATCATCTGGGTGAACTAAGATCTGATTAAATCCTGAGAAGCCATCTAGTAATGAAATTCTTGAACACCCCACTACCCTTTGTAAAATATGGTCCATCTTGGGTAAAGGGTAGTGGTCCTTAAGAGAGACTTGGTTCAAATTTCTTAAATCAACACATAATCTAATCTCACCTGTTTTCTTCCTTGTGGGCACTAAGTTGGATACCCATTCTGAAAATCTAATGGGTGCAATGATACCAGCTTCAAACATTCTCTTTACTTCTTTCTCAATCAAGGGGAGAAGCACAGGATTGATTCTCCTTAATTTCTATTTGAAAGGTTTTTGATTTGGTTTCAAAGGAATGGTATGTTGAATCACTGAAGTATTATAGGACTTGAGGTCCTCATAACTCTAGGCAAAAACATTTTGGAACTCTTTAAACAAGTCAACATATTTTGGCTTTTGATCAGCAGGCAAAGTTTTGGACAGTTTTATCATTTTGGGCTTTTCAGCCGTCCCAATATTGTAGTCTTCAATTGCAGCGTTTAAGGGTTGCATCTTTGGCTTTTTGGGGATATCATTTGAATCAAAAATGTCTTCTAAGGGAGTCAGACCTGTGGGCAGAAAGTTGTCTTTTAATTCAATAACTTCAGTCTCTGCTTCAGCTATTTCATCAAAATTCATTTGTTTGAGCTTTTGTTTGTTTTTGTCATCAAAGGTGGTTGGATGCAAAATCTGTTTTGCTGCTTCAGCTGATATGGTTTGCTGATCTTTGCTTGCCACCTATTGTGGATCATCCATGGCATCTGCATGAATGTTTAAACATGAAAATTCTTTCTGTAAAGTGAGGAAATTATTGATCTGCGCATCATCTTCAAAGACTTGCCAATCTTTGACATTGTTTGGGACTGCAGGCCTGTGCTTAATCTCGGTTGTGAAATGGTGATTGGGCTCGAATGACAGTTTGCAAGTGTTGGAAAAAGTTGCTAGGCTATGCGCATGTAAGTTATGGCTTCTTGAGATTTTAGTAAGTTGGGACTCCGAGAAGGTATTGAGTATTTCAATGGCAAAACTTCTATAAGCTCTTAATCTCTGATCATTTGTGACAAAGTTTCCTTTCATTTGCTGTATAATTAGATCTGAATCTCATAGAATTGAAACTTTTGTTGCCCCTAAAGTTTTGATCAGCTTAAGACCTAGGAGGAGGGCTTCATACTCTACCATATTGTTAGTACATCTAAAATTTAACATATAGGCATGACCTTCAGCATGGTTGTTTTGTGTGTTGTGGATCCATACCCCTACACCTACTCCTAGTTTATTCACTAAGCCATCAAATTCTAGATACCATAGGATTTCATGGTCCTGACTAGCATTGGGAGTTGTAATCATTTTTGGAGTGGGCAGATTTGAATTTTCTGTTTCATGTAGTTTGCCTTGTGTGCTGGTTACATCAGTTGTTTCAATAGTTTCTTGATTTTGGGCAACCGATTCTTCATTTATGCAGATTTTTTTCTCTAAAGGAAAAGGATTATCATCAGTCGGAGGACAACTATCAGCATTAAACAAGATGAAAGAATCCATATCGGAATGGATAGAATAGATAGGAAAGTTTTGGGGCTTTTCTTCACTGCTGACCACATATTTCATCAATTTTTCTCGGTACAGTCTCTTTGGTTGCCCAAAGACTGAAATAGTGGCAGAGGAGAGGTCTAATTGCAAAGATCCTTGGAGTTTGGCTCCCCAAGATCTTGATAACAACATACCATATTTAGGTGGAATGTCAGCTACCACCATGTCCATTAGGATTGTTTTGGTTGGGTATTGGACTAAAGACACACATAAATCTTTGATTAGGCCTAAACACTTGACTTGACTAGAATCAAATGAGAACAAGTCTTTGTATGGTCTAGTGATATCCAGGTTTAGTTTCTCCATTACAGCTTTGGGCATTAGGTTTTTTGAAGCTCCCGAATTGAACATTGCATTGTGCAAGACTTTATCATGGATGTGTAAACTGACATAAAAGGGTAGAATAGCTCCATTTGTTGTTTTGCCATCAACTTCAGGACCGAAAAGCAGCTCAGGTTGATCATCTAAGACATTAACATCATCCTTATGCTCTGGCATTTGTAGCGATCTTTTGATTTGTTGTCTATATACATCATGTTTAGCAAGCTCTGAGAGAGGAATAGATATCTTTAATTTACCAATTTCTACTTCCAAATCAAAGGGCTTCTCTAATTGGGTTTTAGTGCTGTGACTAGCAGTTTTTCCTTTTTCCATTGCACTTTCAGTGATTTTCTCTTGATTTTCAGTGTTATCTTGGAGTATTTCTGTTTCAGAAGTAATTTGAGGGGCGCTGTTTAAATTCTCTTTTGAGGAAGAGGATACAAATCGCTGATTTTTAGAGGTCTGCATGTCTGTTATATCTTCCACAGTCACTTCTTTTAGATTTGGGTCTGTTTTAACAGAGGGTCCTGTGAGAACAGATTTGTCTTTTATCTTCTTTGGCTGTTTGGTATCTTTCGGTTTGGTAGGTTCAGGCACATCTATGGTTCTAGTTCTCAATTTGTTTTGCTTGTGAACCTCATATACTACTGCATCATTATAGCCTTTTCTAAAGTCAAATGACTCTCCGTATTTAGTCTGAAATTGATTAATATCATGATCATCTTGGTCTTCTTGGGTTAGAAAAACTTGTTGTTCACTCTTAAAACCCATCAAGTTGATGTGAGAGTCCTCTGTTAGCTCACTATATGTTGATGCTTCAGCATAGACTTCTTGAAAAGGAGGTCTTATGTCATGGTCGGGGCTAGCCCTTCCAACGTTTGGGTTTTGGTTTTTTCTAAAGTTTGGGTTTCTAATAGTATTACTTTGTTGTCCATCCCATGATGCTTTTCTTTCAACAGTTCCCACTCTATCTCCAAGACTGTGCATGGTATTGATGATTGCATCCAGTTTTTGTTCAATCGCTGAAGTCTCTTCTTTAAACATAGTTCTTCTCTCAGCTCTTGCTCTGTTTCGCTTAGCGATCAGGTTTTCCTCCACACTAACAGCTATATTCTGCATGTCTGCTAAGGTCTGAGGGGATCTTTTCCTTGATTGATATGCCATGTCGGAATCAAATCCATCAGGGAATTTGTATAAAGCTAGATCAGGTGGAGGTCTAAGGTTCCATGGAATAGCATTGTAAACATTATTAAATCTAGCACAATAGTCTAAGACAGCTTCTTGAGGGCCTCTTTTGATGGTTTCATACTCAGATAGAATGTGTAGAGGATCTTTCTTCTTTTCCCATCTGTTGATAAATGTTTGGTATAGGGCCTCTGGATTAGCTGTGGAATTCACAAGGAGTGCTCTAAACCAAGGCCTGACATCACCTGTCAAACTTTGGACAAAAATCTTCATTCTTACATCATCATCATCTATTTCATAATTCTCAAAGTAGTCTTGCATTTTCTTGGTGTGTTGCAGGGCTGTGTGAGAACCAGTACCATCAAAATATGTGATTTTAGTTTGATAATCCTGAGGCATAGCCCCTAGATTTCCGGGTAACTGTAAAGGGGCATATCTATTAGCCATATTTACAGGGATAAATGGAACAACAGGAAGAAATTGAACGACTGGAAAAGCTGGGATAATAGTAGGAGTATGTGCAGTGAATGGAGGTGTGGAGAAGGTGCTTTGAGAGGTGGATGAAGAACTAGGAGAGGTTGGAACAATGTGGAGTGAAACTTTAATAGGGGTTGGAATATAGCCTTGGGAAATTGCTTCAGGACTTGGATCAGCAATATCCTCTTTTCCTTCTTGTTTCCAAAGGATTTTTGGGATTAAATTGGGATTTTCAAAAGAAGCTGGGGGATTTTGGTCTCGGTTTGACCTAGTATAGCATGATTTCTTCTTCGGAGCCAGCTTCTAGCTTGTTTTTTGGAATTTTCTGAGAATTTTTCCCTAGTGGAGTCGCCAATGATGTTATCACTCAGGTTGTCCCTTGGCTCCTAAGGGATACAGCTGAGGTAACCACAAACCAATCTTCGGATTGCAGGTCCCAGCCTACCTGCAATTAGAGAGGGCTCTCTCTTTATAATTTAGCTTTGTTTTGGGGTGATTTTAGGCTAGTTATGATGTACATGAGTTTGTTTTAAGTTTGGTGGGATGGATGATGTTTCAGACAGAGTTGGCATGCAGAGTGTGAGAAGTTCAGACCATTGGGCATGGAGTCAATGATTAAGGGCTGCTGGATGTGATTTCTTTGGTAAAGAGAGGAAAACAGAGAAGGATAGCTAAACATGGAACAATCTTCAAAGCTGAAATTAAGATGAAATGGAGGTCAGGGAATGAAAGGAAATTAAGAATCTTTCATTCAACTAACAGAGGGAAAGTGAGTGAATGTTATCTAGGAGCAACTGAGGATTCCTAAACAGCATTCATAAATGAAAGAAATAGTGTAAATATGAGCAATGAAGGATTCATATTCATGCCTATTTCTGAAGAAAACATAGGGAAATCACAGAAATTGAGCACAGAGTACAGCTAAGTAACATCTGAGCTATTCTTCTTTCCTGCAATCTAGATCATGATACATAGATGATATACTAAACATAGAAACTGAAAGAAAAGTGAGAAAGACTTATTAATCCATGAGGAAGCACGAGAATTCTATAATTTGTTCTTCATCCATCAAATCTACAACCAGACACTTGATAAGCATAACATTCCAACAATCTTTGTTCACAAAAGTTCTCAAGTTTACAGCGCAATTCTAGAATGACTTTATCAACCAACCAACCCTTAAAACATTGTTTGGGGAGGTATTTATAAGAAAAACTACGTACAAACAAGATCTAAAAACAGATCTGAGGAAAAATATCTAAGATAACCTAACTTCTACTGCAAGTAAAGTAAAATATCTAGTATATGGTGCGTTGGAGGCAGCTCCATCAAAATTTGGCTTAAAGGCGTCCTTTGTAGCTCTATGCTATCTATCTGCAATAACTGCTCTTTAATCTTTGATCTGCTTCTTCTTAGTCGGCTCTGCTGCTCATTAACTCTGATCTGATTAGCTTTTAATAGCTTTAAACTCTGTACTGATACTCTTTAACTTATCGGATCCTTTTTAAATGTTCATCTGCTTTTATCTTTAACTGATACTCTTTAACGCTCCACTGATACACTTTTCGTTGAACCGCCCTTGCCTACCACTTTATTTGCAAAAATAGAGCTTCTATTGTCTTCTTTATTTCTTTCTGTAGGCTTAGAAGGTCTATCAGAGCTGAATGATGTCAAAAAGAGGAGAACTGTCTGAAGGCAACCTGTGCTGAGAGCGAGCTCGTTTTCCGAAGCTTTCTAGCTGAAGGAGGTCAAAAAATGGCTGAAGAATGACCAGGTCCCTTTGCACTTGGAGCGTGCACAGGCGCCGAATAAAAATATGAAGAAAAAAGCCTTTTTACCTTTTATAAGGCAAAAAACACTATAAGCTGGAGATTTGATGAATTAGCGGGCGGGAGCGATCACTGTAGAGAGGAATAAATGCGGGCCATTGGATCTAGCGAGGGCAGATCCAACGGCAGAGGTTAAGTCGCAATATCGCATCGGTGGGGGGGCGAGGGGTCATGAATATATGGGAAAGGTGGTGCAGCGATGAGCGATAGCGATATCGGGGGGGCTTGCGATGAGTGATTGTGAAATCGCATCGGGAGTTCGCATCGGGAGTGGAATGGGAATGAAGGCTTCAACAATAGCGATAATGCGATAGCGAAATGGGCTTGCGGCATATGGGATGCAATGTAATATAAACCGTTGAATGAAAAGGTTGATCGGACAGCGGGCACGCGATCGCAATATCGCATCGGCGGAGGTCAATGGGACATGGGCCTTTATACATGAGCGATTACGATATAGCGATAATGTGGTAAAACATGTGTTTGTCCGGTAAAATGGGGGAAATTGCGGAAATGCGGAGTTTTGCGATAAAACGAATATTTGTGGTAAAACGATAGATTTGGGAAAAATGATGAATTTACGATAAAGTGGAGATATATGGAAAAACATGCGATATGCGGTAAAAAGGGAGATTGCGATAGCGATATCGCATCAGAGGGTTGTCAATCGGGGAAACATCAAAGGGGCCAACACTGTGACTGCTACCTTCGACTGCAATATCGCGTCGGAGGGGGATAAATGAGATCAGAGGGGGGTGAATTGGATTAGAGGAGGTTTTATATGATCGGAAGAGGTTTCTTATGATCAGAAGAGGGTTTTTTGAATCGGAGAAGGGTTTTTATGCATTGGAAGGGGTCCAATTGCATAGGAAGAGGGTTCTTACTAAGTTTCAAGTAAACTTAGTAATTCCCAAAGAAATATCTATGGTTATATTTCAACCAAAGGAGGGGATATGTATATAAAGGGGATTTTTATCATATTTTTAATATGGGGAGGGGAAAATCATGGGATTTATATAAAAGATATAGAAATTAATATGAATTTGAGAAGAAAGCACTAAGTATAAGGAACTTAGGCTTTTAAAGGGAAAAAAGGAGTTTAATGGAGTAATCTAGGAGTATTGAGCAGATATCAATCTCCTTGGGGAAATTAGTAAATGACTTGGGGAAAAAGGATGAAGGGGAAGTTAGTCATGCCTCGCTTGAGCTGGTCCAAGGGAAAAATGCTTTGCACTTGTCATATAAGTAGATTTAACACTTTGAAACACAAAATTTATCACAATTTTTCATTCTGCAACCTCAAAACTGCCTACCCAGCCTACTTTGCCTAGCATTTTCTCCTCTTTGTTTGGGTGCACTTGAAATAGCAAACCCAGCTTTTCTTCTTTTCTTTTGGTTATCCTCCTATCTAAATCTATCCTTATCTCTACCCAGGGTTCAGATTAAACAGTTGAGCACCCTTGCTTCTCTACCTATCTAATAATTTGCCAAGATTAAACAGTTTGGATAGACTTTTATTCTCTATCTCTAAAACAAGCAATTTAAACCTAGGGAGGCCAAGATTAAGCTGTTTGGCCTTCCCTTAACTGTGGAATCCTTCAAAAATGGAATAATTCTTCAAAAATGGAATATAGTAGTGGCATTTGAGCTAGCACACTTTCCTGGCCTTTGATTGGGGTTCATTTCTTTAATTTTTCTCTTGGCCAATTAAGTATTCTTTTTGCCCTTTGATTATTCTTTTAGGGCATACCCTCTTTACATTTTTTAAATTTTTGGATTTTCTTGGAACTATGGAACCTTTGCAGCATGAAAAAGATGACATATTTGTCATATACATAGTCAATCATGAAATATGAAACCTATTGGTATAGGAGGCTAACAGATGGTATGGGACCAACGATCAGCAAAGAGCAGAGAAGTTAATATGAAGGCACAGATTATTCCGTGAGGCAAGGCAAGCGGAAAGTGTAGAAAATTTAGTTTGAGGTAACGTGGAATGAAACGATTGCTGAAGAAAGTGAAAAGGGCATAGTCATATGAATCCTTTTCAACAGAAGAATAACAATGAACATGAAATTTTCCCACAGGTAGAGCAATAAAATTGAATTCTACCTAATCTCACTCAGAAAATTTCACTGAAATGAAACCTGAATTGAATTATGAAACATAACAAGATACATATGAAAAATAAGAACACATTTTCTACACTCACAACCACAAGAATCTCATGAAACAGAGCCGCTGCCTTTCATTAATTCTCTGTCAAAATTACACAGTGAAGAAACAGAGTTTCTTTCCCATAGTCTCCCAGAAGTTACAAGCCAACCAACCATTTGCAAATATCTTGCATACAATATATAGAATGTGTGAGGAAGAGATAGAACACCCAAGGGTTGGGGAGTTGCTTGAATCATTACAAAATGGAGATGGAGAGCCAACCATCAACTACAGGTGCAACGCTCACAAACATGATATTTGGCTCGGGTGACCCTTTGCCTTCCTTTGCCACATGGATAGATGCGAATCTAGAGAAAAAAAACTTTAAACTCTGCCTTTGGAGCCAAAAAACTGAAGTGTAGATGACCGGGCCCACTTGGAGAAGTCGCCAACCGAAATTTCGCGAAACGGGAGCAAATTGGCAGTTTTTCCTCTGTACGCCGCACCAATTTCTCTGTGTGTCACCACTTTGGGGCCTGGTTTGTGGCACTTGCAGGTGTCCAAAATGTGCTCAAGTGGGCTTGTTGGAAAGCCTGTCCTGTCTACTTTCTAACGCAACTAGAATTTTTGAATTTGGGGCTCATTTACCCTCCAAATATCCATTCTCCCAAGACTGCTTTCTGTGTGTCAAAAAAGTGGCAGAGAGGCCATTTTTTGGGTGTTTTTGACCTCTAGGAGGCTCAGATCTTGCCTAAATTTCTTTCCCAGACACCAGTAGTCATGATTTTCCATGTTGAATCTAGAACTGCAAGCCATTCCTCATTTGGAGCTCTAGAATTTTAGGGTCGCGCCAGTGGCGCGGCGCACAGGGAGAAAATCCCTGTTTTTTGCCCAAAAAATTTCCATTTGACCAAAAATTCCCCAAATTTCTTGAAATTTGGCTGGAGGTTCTCTATGGGGTGCCATGCTGAGCCAAGAAAGCCTTAGCCAATATTCTAAGCCTATCTTGTTCTTTTGCCTCTTTTTCCCTCCTTGTTGCTTTCCTCAATTTTGCCTTTAAACTCTTTATTCGGGCCTTGGCACTCATGTTTCGTGCCTTGTAGTGAAATGCCATGCGTCTCAACAGAGCAAGGTCCTTGTCGGCCTTGTCTATGTTAGAAAATTATAAATTACGGAGCAATGGAACACATAAAATATTGCAGAAATACAAACACAGAAAACGCACAAAACAAGAGAGACACAGATATACGTGGTTCACCCAATTTGGGCTACGTCCACCCCGAACATCCAGTCCTTCCTTTTTATTATCCAGAAAAAATAAAGAGACACAACCTATAGCAAATCTGATGTAATATCCTCTGTTTTCTCTCACAGTCTCACCTCTCTGTTTCTCGCTCACAGAATACACATCTATCTCACAGCCTCAAATACAATACCCTCATACAAAGAGAGGGGTTTCCTTCTAGGGAAAAAAACCCTAAACTAAACATAAGTTCTACCATCAGATCATCTGCCTAATGAACGGCCCAGATTTACTAGAAATTACTATACTTTTACAAGGCAATTTTACAGTTGTTTGCAGCCGCCCCCCTGGACCCCCCCTGCAGCGAATATTTTACGGGCGGCGTTGCCGCCCCCATTTCGAACTGGGCTCCTATGTGGCGATACCTTTGAATATAGAAGATAATCAGGCTCCACACCCAACAGTCTAGCAGCCTCTCCAAATGCATGTTGACCCTGTCAAGGTTTGCCTCCCTATCCTCATTGATTTCTTGCTCCAAAGATGTGAGCTCAACCCTTCTTCTTTGAGCAGCTTGGTGATGCTATTGAATGTTTTGCAGCTCCATGATCACCTCTTGGTCCTCAAGCTACTTGTTTCTCTACTCCAGGTACTTCATGTTCCACTTAGCCCTCTCCAAGTCAAGGGATAAGGCCTCAATCTCTAACTGTTGTTCCTGGATGACCTCTCTAAGCTCTGCATTTGTTGGCTCTGTATCGGTTTCATCATTGTGAAGGAGAACAAACTCGGTCTCTCGTTCACCTGATGGCTCACCTGAAGGCCCCTCATCATGCACTAGCTCCTTACCTCTATCCTTCTCCTGTGATGCTGATGTCGGAAGCGAGGCCCCTTCCACCCCAGGTGGAGATAACACTCGCTTTGCTGCTGCAAATAAAGGTCTATTGCCCTTCTAGTATGTGATGTATACTGGCATGGTAACAGTCTCATGGCGCTCATACTGATGTGAAGGACCACCTACCTCATGCTCTGCCTCTGATACCACCTGCAGAGTGCTAAAGAAATCATGGGAGATGAAGTCCTCCTAAGCAATACCCTGCAATCCCAACTGATAGTCCACCAAAATTCGGATAAGACCAAAATGGTAAACATTGTTTAGCTGCTGTCAAGGGGTCTTGTGCTGCATGAATTTTTTCATCTTCTCTATGTTGCTGCAAATGAAAAACGGGAGATTGATCATCCGCATCCTGGTAAAGTGCATGAGAAACCTGATGTGATAGGCATAAAGGCGAGAAAACCTCCCCTCACAACTGAAATACTTCATGATCAATTTCATGAGCAGGGCATACTCATCTCTCAAAAATATAAATGGAAAAACCCTAGTGAGCTGGTTTAGGTAGCTGGCCTTAATGTAAGGCTCATAATGATGTCTCTCCACCTACTTCTTCTTATGCCACTGTTATCCAATGTTCGGTATGCCTGTTGCCACTGATATGGTTTCGGGTGTCAATGTGAAAGTGACCCCAACCAAGAGAGACTGACCTCCATGTAGATGAAGTGCAAAAAGATGGGCCAACTCATGATGGACTCTGACATTTGCCACCCTTTGACAAAATTAATAACATGCTAAGTGCTGGAAACAAGACATAGCAAGGGGGCATGCCTGCAGCTCAGTGAGGGTGTTTGGCTCATCCCTAAGATGTCTGCCACTCTGGTGATGTCTCCTGTGGGCCCTTTCTCCTGAAGATGTGTCACTATGGGTCTCCTCCACATATTTGGATGAAACTCCTGATGCCATGACTGCTATTTTGTAAGTTGAATTTAGGCTGCCCTTTGATGATGATGTGAGGCTGGGTGCCTTTGTAATATTTGTTACCAAGGGGAACAATGAAATAGGGAGTATTAGGAAGGGGATGATGTAATGGGAATAGGGGTTATAGGGAGAAATTTGTTAGGGACTTGGGAGGAGTTTGGTTATTGTGTTGATGGGGTTAGGGTTTGGGGTTTTGCGTTGACCGAATAGTGGAGGGATAGGGGAGAGGTTTTGGGAGTAATTTAGGGCAAGGGTTTTAGGAAAAATGATAAAGGGAGGATGGGAAGAATGATAGGTGAGGGGAAAAAGGTGAGTGGAGCGAAACCTTGGCACTAACAACACATTTAACAACCCTAGCCATCATTTTCTTGGTGATTTCTTATGGTTGACCTTATGCATTTTGGTGACATTCAAACATCTCTATAAACACCATATTATTGATAAAATTTGATGTACAAGAGATGTCATAAGGCCTACCTCTCAATTTGATAGCATTCACCAAAATTTGGAAGTGTTTCGGCACTGTTTTTGGTCCTTGTCTGTGTGTGCCGCGCACTGGGTATGTGTCGCGCCCTTAGAAAAATTGAACTATGGGCAGGCTGCGTGTGCACCACGCCCTCTGTGTGCGCCACGCTCCTGGGTATATGCGCCACGCGCCTTCAAACTGCCTCCAACTCCGTCAAACGCTCATGATTTCACACTCACACCTTTGCAACATCTCTCCAAGGCTTGTAACAACACAATGCCCATGATTTGGATGAAAACATGTATATATAGCCTTGGAAGAGATGGGTTTAATTTTTACTTCCTTGAAAACCCATCTTTCTAATGTTGTGTTTTGCACTTTTTTTCACTGACTTTAAAACACACTGATTTTCACTTTCCCTTTGAAATTTTGGTTCAAATGATGGAATTTTCGGCACTCTTTGCAGGGACTGTACGACAGGACATTTGGCGACGAAAACCTTGACTGCATCTGAAAAAATCAACTAGCGACTTTTTTGGAAAATTTTGTCATAAATGACACTGTTTGACTTTTCTTCAAAACGGAGTTTTGAAGAAGAGTCGAAGTCTATCCACTTGACGATGAAGCTCTCTGAATCATAACTGTGTAAGGGCCTCACTTTGGCCTGCATGGCTTTACTGGACATGTTTTAAAGACCAAATTGATCTATCCCTAGACCTAATGACCAAAAATGACTTTTGTCCATTAAAGGACCAGACCTTGACTATTATGGACTTTGGTGATTATTGACAAAAGACCTGAGCCAGCAGGAGCCAGACATGAGGGGGAAATAACTAGAATGACCTTCTCCATCAGATTATGGCATGCCCCTAGCGGAATGCAGCTGAGTGGAGGTAGCGGGACACCTAGAAATGAAATGCATAAAGAGTTTTGATCCCTGACAGAGGGCTGACCATACCAACTCTAACAGGGGACATGTCCCGTGTTTCATATGCAATTGTAGTCGGTAGCCTGATGTATGCAATGGTTTGTACTAGACCAGAAATTTCACATGTAGTGGGAGTATTGAGCAGGTTTATGTCAAAATTAGGGGAGGAGCACTAGACAACAGTGAAGCAGGTTTTCAGGTATTTGCGTGGCACTAGTGATTATGGTTTGTGCTACCAAGGAAGAATAGGATTGGACAAAGTGTTGGATATTCATGGCTTTGTTGATGCAGACTGGGCTAGAGATCTAGATCAGAGAAGATCTACAAGTGGGTATGTGTTTAACCTATTTGGAGGTTTAGTCAGTTGGATGAGTAAGAAACAATTTGTAGTCACACTATCAACTATAGAGGCAGAATACGTGGCAGCCACTCATGCAAGCAAGGAAGCAATTTGGTTGCAGAGATTATGTTCAAGTATGGGGTTAGTACAGGGAGCTATAATGATAGACTGTGACAGCCAAAGTGCAATGTTCCTAGAGAAGAACCCTGCATATCATTCAAATACAAAGCACATTGATGTTCAGTATCACTTTGTGATGGATATGATAGAAGCCAAAAAGGTGTTGCTCGTAAAGGTGAACACTTTGAAGAATACTGCAGATGCATTGACAAAATCTATGAGCTCTAAGAAGTTCTCTTGGTTTAGAGAAAAAATGGGTGTTGTAGGGCTGGATAAATGACTAAGCTCTCTTGTGGCCCCATGTGGAAAGAAAACAACAAGTGGGAGAATGTTCGGTTGTGTTATATTCTTTCCACAACTAGCCCACATAGTTAATTGGGGGGTTAGAGGAGGGGTAGCGCCCCCCCTTCTTTACGCCAATTGCGTAGTTGGGGGGTCACAAGGGATTTTAGGGGTGCTGGTAAACCCCTGTTATGGGGTCCAGGGTAGTGCCCCAGGAATTTTGTTTTTTGGACCCTATATTAAGATGGGCAGACCTACCTATGGTTTTGTGCATGATTTTCACACATGTTTTGGACGTGATGGTTTTCAGTCCATGGTATTGGATGCTTCGGCATGTATAAATATGTATTGTAACATTGAAAGGAACATAATGAAAAATCAAACTGGTAGTCCCGGTTTTGGGATCCAGGGGAAAATCTCTGTGTATATGTCATTTATGTGTTATGCTATCGCATTATTTATTTTTTGTGTTTTAGAATTCATATGCAGGTAATTTCTGTATGGGGTTAAAACCTACATATTCAACAATATTCCCTTTTCCACCCCATGAATCCACTTCACCAGCTCTAGCATGGTGAAACCAGAGTCCTTGTAGAACACGCGCTTCATAAAAGTATCAGTAGCCAAGTGGATGAACCGCCCAGTGTCCCCCAAGTCCCAATCTTCAAGCTTTAGATGTGGGATGCCCGTGAAGTGTGGACCTTCAATCGTGATATTCTCTAGAAGTAGGGGTGTATGAAGAAGAAATGTTTCCTCATCTGGGTCATTTGGGACCTTTACCTTACCTGGCGCAGAGGGATGTACTCTGGGAGATTTGAAATAAGGTGTACCCCCTCAATATCAATATCCTCTATGCCGTTCTCAGCCTCCAGGTCTACTAGTTTGCCTTTATCCTACATGGTGGACTTTTCTTTTCTCTGATGTTTCCCTGGTGACTCACACACCAAAAATGCCTTCTTCTATTTATATTTCTTCGCCTTGGTAACCTCTCTTGCCGGCATAGGCTTCTGCCTACGAAACCTTGGTGACTTAGGTACTTCTACGGTATCCTTCATACTCACAACCATAGGGGAAACTCCCTTAGAGTCCATAGACCCTCTGGCACTTGCAGTTTCCATGGGTGCAGTCATGAAGCTGTTAATGAGCTACTGGGTCTCCTCAGGTAACCTATAAAACATAGAACTTGCCACCAAGTCCTCAAATAACTCACGGTTCATGTGCAACATATGGAAGAACTCAGAAAATCTCAGAATGAAAAGTCTTTCTCGCTGGAAAACCATCTATAATTTATAGGAAAATTCGAATTCAAATCCGACCATTCCCCCCAAAATCCTCTCATAAATTCTAGATTGGCAGCATATTTTCAAAGATCTTGCTCTTAAATTCAGCCTTAAATGCCATCCCCCCACTCCTCTTAGCCATTTTATCATTGTCAAATCATGAACCGTGATAGCAACGATCCCTTTTTGGTCACGCCATGTGGTCTCTCCTACTATAGCGCAACTCGCTTCACGCTTCTGTCACTACTATGACACTCTACTGTTTCGCATAGACCACTTCTCACACATCTCTACATTCTAGGCAGTGTATTTTATAGTCCCACACCTCCTTGCAACTGCCTGGAGTGCTAAGACTATGCTACCATCATATAGTTATCTTGCCATATCCTCGGTGTATGGCTTCAAGCAACTGCCATTTACCTTTCCTAGAAATGGATCTCCATTCTATTTTACCAGTTGAAATGCTACACTATCGATAATTTCTTTGATGACATATGGCACCAGCCAATGCATCTGAAATTTTCCTGGAAATTTATCGAAATTTTTGTCATATAATAAAACTAAATCATTTACATTGAAGGTGTGCACTTTGATGTGCTGATTGTGCTGTGCATTTTCACGCTCCTTCTGAACTTGCTGATGGAATCCAGCCAAAAATCGGTCTTCCTCAAGTTCAGTTAGTTGCGCGAGCCACTCCTCCAAGGTTCCACATTCTTCCATTCCTGTGAATGCCACTATGCGTAGACTAGGCACAATGTACTCCATCAGCATCACAACCTCTATGCCATAAACCAATCTCAAAGGTGTCTGTCTAGTTAGATTCTTGCAAGTAGTTCTTTAAGCCCATAGCACTATGGGTACGCACACATCCCAATCATTCTTTTGTGCATTGCTAACCTTCATTAGTGCATTCTCCAATATCTTATTAAATGCTTCAACCATCCCATTAGCTTGAGGGTGATATGGTGTACTCTTATGATGATAAAATTGGAATTCCTCTGTCAACGCATTGATTGTTTCATTAAGGAAATGCGTACCGCAATCACTCATCAAAATCTTTGGGAAACCGAACCTCCTCAGTACATATTCAAATAGAAACTTCGGGGTTATTTCCCCTGTGCAGTCCTTCACAGGTTGTGCCTCCGCCGATCTTGTCAAATACTTAGTCATGGTTATGATATACCGTGCACCTGTCTTCTTTCCTAGAGGCTGAATCGATCCTACAAAATCAAATTTCCCATTTCTCAAATGTATGCAATGACATATGTAAATTTAGAGGTAGCTCATCCCTCTATAATGTCCTGCCAGTTCTATGACATGCATAGCATGCCCTACAATAAGCTTTGGAATCCTTATGTAGCATCGACCACCACAACCCAGTCCATAAAATATTTTGCGTTGTTTCTTTTCCTGCATAATGGCATCCCGCAACTCGTCTATGGGCTTCAGCAAGGGTACTACCTTGTTCAAAATCAAGCACATAGTGTCGTAGTATTTCATCCGATCCCATTTTCTACAAATGTCCTGTAATGACAAAAAATTCTTTCGCGCCCAACACCAATTCCTTTTTTTTTTTACTATTATATCCTTCTATATCTGTTCTTGTAGTCAGGAAGTGTATAATGTCTAAAAAGTGATTGTCTACGACATGCACTGCAAAGAGTTGTGTATTAGGCAACCCCTCTTCCAAATTAGTAGGCTCCTCTGATGTCTCAATGTGTGACAAATGATCTGGCCCTGCATTTAATTTTCCTGGATTCATAATGACTTCGAAATCATATTCTTGAAGTAGCAACAACCATCTGAATATCTTCCCCCCCAAAAAAGGCTTGTTGACTAGGTACTTTAATGCAGAATGGTCTTTATACATCTTAATGTGTCTTCCTAGAAACTAGTGTCTGAACTTCTGGAGCATGTACGCAATAGCCAAACCTTCGTGCTTTGTTGTTGAATAATTCTTCTCAGCCTTAGACAACTACCTACCTGCAAACACTATAGGGTGATCGAATTCTCCCTCACTGGCCTATGTCAGTACTCCTCCCAACACAATACATGATGCATCCACATGCAGATGAAATTCCTTCTTCTAATCCAAGAAGACTAGGATTGACGTGGTGACCATTTTCTCCTTTAACACATCTAGGTTCCATTGACATTCTTCATTGCAACAGAATGTAGCATCCCTCTTCAAAAATTTTTCCATCGACGTAGTATTCTGGGCATAACTCTTGATGAACTTTAGGTAATAACTGATATGACCCAGTGTTGCGCACAACTGTTTCACACTTCTTGGCACCTCCAGATTGATAATAACAATGATATTATAAGAGTCCACCATTTAGCCTTGTCTGCATACCACATGATCCAACAAGATTCCAAAAAGAACACAGAACAAACATTTCAAGTTTAGTGCGATCTGATACCTCCGGCATGTATCCTGCATCAGGCGCAGACTAGCCACAAGGCACTTTACTAGTCCAAACACCATCCAATCATCAAAGCATACCTCCAAAAACTTGTGAATAAAGTGCTTGAATGGTGCGATGACTACACGCGAAATATCGCTGGCGCATTCTTAAGTCCAAAAGACATTATAGTATACTGGAAGCATCCCCATTCGGTCGTGAAGGTTGTCTTATTCCTATATTCCAGCGTGATATTAATCTGATGGTACCCAGAGCACCCATTAGTGAATGAATATGCTTCCTATCCACCAACATTATCTAGCACGTTTATTGGGCCGTTAATATGCCATTATTATTATCACTTTTGAACACTTATTCCACCCATTTCTATTATTCTTCATCATGTCATTTATTATAATTTATTATATAAATCCATTTTATGATGATTTATGCTTCTATCAATGAATATTATTTATTCTCCTTTATTTCTAACAAATTGATGATTATGCATGATTTTATCAATGATAGTTTTAATAAATCAGTTGTAACATTATTCACCATTTTTAGCCTCTAAGATAATTTCCAGATTGAAGATTTGATCATTAAAAGTGCCAACTCAGAAATTCACTGGAATAAGAAGTGACGGTTTTGCGGTTGAGATTCTGAGCAAATGAAGTAGAATCTGGAAAATCCGGAACATGGGTTTTGTCTAGAACGGACCCAATTAACTTTACTAGAGAACGTTTTGCCCAAATTCGGTTTGTACTGAGAGAAACGTAGGGTTCTTTGAGCATGATTTTCTCAGATTTGTTGTTGCGGCCGTCCTCCAAATCTTAGCTGCAAAGCCAAATTCATCTTACTCTTGTTGAAAATTGGATGGAAATATATCTTCTTGTTTATCAATTGGTTGGAAACAATCCAATTTTGTAATAGAAATCATGTTGTAGTTATCTCTATTGTAACTGCTCTCTGATCTCTCTTTATTTAAATCAGAACAGAGATCAGAGATGGGGATGATTTGGGGGATGAAAATGATGGAAAAATGATGAAGAATGATGGTGGATTATTCATGATAGGATAGGGATTGTTGCATGCTGTAATTCTCAAGCTTTTGTTGTTGTAATGATTTCACAATTTGCTGATTAATACATGATTTGGGAGTTGCTGTTCATTCTTTTCATTCTGAAGTAACCCAGCAGTATCCGCTGGCGGCTAAGGGCCCAGCCTCTAGTGGAGTACGCTGCTGCTGCTATGTATCATATCTTTACAATTGCTTCCATGTGATGGTTTGATTTCCTTTTCATTTCTTTAAATTGTTTTGTTCAGTAATCTTTTGTTTATGAACATTTCGTTGAAATCATAATTGGATTGCGTCAGTGATAGAATTATTAATTATAACTTGAAATGTCCTGCTGATAATTCTGATCTAATGTTGCGCTATCTAATTAAGACTATGGTTCATTTAATTGCTGCTCATTTATAATTGCAATGGCTGTTCAATTAAGTTACGATTCAATTATAACTAGGATTGTTGTTGCTTCAATAACTGCGATTAATGTTCATGCTGATAGGTTGCTGATTCAATTATATTTATAGTTGCTTTGTCTTTTTAATTACTTAGTTTTGCTGTTCGGTTCCATTTAAGATTGTTGTTTAATTCTAGTATTTTAGCATTGCTATTTCTTTCCATTAATAAATCATTTTTGTTAGATGAATCTTTGCTGTTCATTTCTGTTGATTCATTGCAAGAGTGATTTTAAAGAGTTTTCCTAGTTTACTTTCAATAGCAACTTTAGTTCAATTTCGATTTCCTTTTAATTGCTTTAAAGCAGGACTCTCAACTGTAGAGAAAATTGGTTATTGCTTCCTCATTCCCAGACTGATTGTCTTGTTCTAGTTTGATTTCAATTGCATCAATCTCTAGAGGAATGAGTTATCGCTACTGTATCCTCAATTAATGTTTGCTGAGTGAATAGTTGGATTTCAGAGCATTTGAGTTTATGTCATTATTAGATTTCATTTTCAAGCATTCATTTACTTTTTGGATTTTAAGCACCATACTACAAAACATTACTCTTGAGTAAATAGCCGCCTCAGACTGAGTACACTCTTGAAATAAAAATTCGTCCCTGGGTTGATAATTAATGTGAAGGTAATTAGGAGTTCAAAAGACACCATTTTATCGCTCCACATTTTGGCGCCGTTGCCGGGGAGAGTGTAGCCATTTTTAAAGAGTAGTGTGCATCTGATGAGTGCCTGTTAGGAAAGAGTTGGGTATTAAAAACGGAAGGTAAGAACCTGCATACGGAGCATGTAAAAGCCCTGCTCCCCCGCCCACTTTCCAACAGAATTGTTAACGAACTTAGGGTAAATGTTTGAATTTTTGTGTGAATGACTAAAAAAAAAAATAGAAATTTTGAAAAACAAATCTCATGATTTCACTCAAGTGGTGATGTAAGCACCACCCATTTCACTAACCAATTGACAGGAACATTTGAAGAAGAAGCCTCGAAGAAACACATGAAAAACATCTTATATTATGGTAAGAAATGGCTCACGTTTCTACTTTTGAATTTCCTATCAAAGATCTAGGAGGAGTGACACAAATGCACATAATTCCCCCATCTTCTCTACCAAATTTTCATGGCTTGACAAATGAAGATCCAGATACATTCTTATTTGAGTTTGAAATACTTTGTAGAGGATATGATTATTGTACTGACAATCAAAGATTGAAAGTGTTTCCTCTTACTCTAAAAGAAGCAGCTCTCCGATGGTTCATGAGCCTAGGTGGGAACTGCATCAAAACATGGGAGGACATGAAGAACATATTCTTGAAGAAATACCAAGACTATTGCAAGGCCAATGAAGATATTTTCAATATGATACAAGGGGAAGATGAAAGCTTGGAGGACTATGTAGATCGATTTCAATACAACCTTCAAAAATCAAAACATAAGTATTTGGAAAAAGAGATCCTAAAAACACTCCTACTCAAAGGAATCAAAGATGAATTTTTAGAACTCTTAAATTTGATAGGAAAAGGTGATGCTTTTCAGTTATCATATGATGATGTTTGTGAGTTGTGCATAAGGTATTCAAGAGGAATCTTCAAGGCTGGTAAGAGTTCTAGAGATGTTTGTTCCTTATTTTCTAAATATGCTACAAGAATAGGAGACATAAGAGCTGAAATCAATGCTTTATTTGAAAATTTTAAAGTTGATTTTATTAGCTCTCTAAATGAAAAATTGGACGTTTTGCAGGTTCATAAAAATGAAGAATTTGATGAAGTGTTTTGCCCTCATGATCGAAAGGAGCATCTCATAGATAGTCACTCTTCCTTATCTAGGATGGAAGTGGCATATCAAAGAGATGGGAAAGCTGCAACAAGGCCTACAAGTATGGTTCAAAACACTTTTTCTCCATTGTCATACTTGCATAATCCATTATGGAGTAGTAATGTGTTAGGGCAGCCATGTCAATTTCAATATAACAACCAATCTTATCTACAAGTTTGGCATGGTTCACCTTATGATTGCATGACTACTCTCCCTCATCTTGTAGCACAAGCACATTCTCCATATTCTCCACCAGCTCTTCCACAACATCCTGCTTGCATATCAAATTTTGTTGGCATTATGAGACAAGTATTGTCCTTGATGGCAAATCACACTGATAACAAATCATAGTGCAGAAGGATAGCAGCAAGGAATTGTTGATCAGTCTACAAGTATGAAGAAAAATATATACACGCTGGTTCACTATATACCAAGTCGCGTATACAAGAAGGTTCACTATATACCAACTCGCGTATACGCAGGTCCGCTATATACCAAGTCGCGTGTACACGCTGGTTGGCTTCAGTAAAAGCGCGTGTATGTGGAAAACTTATCTTTGGTCCACGACGATTATTTCTTGGAAGTTGTGCCTATGGTTTTGGACCTTGGTGTCTCGACGGACGTGTTGATCTCTAGTTTTGAAGCTGATGGTATTGGATTTCTATGGTTTTGGCTCTTGGTATTGAACAAGGCCTAAGGCTATATAAGGAGAAGGAAATCATTAGGCAAGAGCATCTGAAAAAGTCTTGAATATCTAATGAAGTATTAGATCCAGTATGCAGGTTATTGGTTGATGATGTATTGCTTGATCTGGGCTAAGGAGAGATCTCATCGGTTGATGGAGAACAAGATCTAAGGAGAGATTGGGATCAAATGGTTTGAAATGAACTATCTTTATATGGTTGATTATGCGTATTTCTAGATCTGCATACTGACGCAATGTTATGTTCTGGGTATAACTGAAATCTGGTACAGCTGCAAGTTATGAAAAATTATTTTTAGATCTGTACGCAGGTTGTCTTCGGTAAAACCGCGTGTATACGCGGGTTTCCTTCATTGTAGTAGCATATATATTTTGGAGCTTGATTTTTGGGTTGCAGCTGGATCTGACTGTTATTGCAGAGTTCTGTAGTCTACTCTGTGTTTTGGTGACTGGGTTTGACAAGGTTTCAGTGGTTCAGTGATTCAAAGATTGATGATGCTAGTATTGGTTGTTCTATGCTTCAATGATTTGTGAATGAATCATGGTCTTCAGATTATAATGTTGTGCTTCAGGAGTATCCAGTCTGAAAATTGATGAAAAGTGGTACCTGAAGGAAAGAAGATTGTAGGCCAGCACCTACGTACTAGTATCTTAGCTAGTACAAGAGCAAAGGGGGTTGGAGCTCCCTTCCAAGGAAGTTTGGAGAAGGAGAGAAGGTTGAAGCCTTCTGCAGGTTGTAGCCTGCGTACTGGTATAAGGCTGCACCAGTACAAAAGATTGTAAACTGAATTTCTTATTAAAGAAAGATAGAGACGACTTGCAGCAGGTGGTTTTTCACCCACATTGGGTTTCCACCTTATATCATGGTGTTCATGTGTGTGGCTTTTGTGTGATGATCTGTTCTGCTATATTGCATCTGTTTACTCTTAATATGATGAATAATGTCCTGATGTATTTAACTAAAGATAAACTAACTGAATTATAAGATTTATGGTTATACGCTGGTTTCTTTAGACACAGTAGCGTGTACACGCTAGTTCACTTAACTGAAGTAGCGTATATGTTTTTGAGCATTGAAAAAGTTTTATTGATCTGATAATACTGATTCACCCCCCCCCTCTCAGTATTATTTCCAACAATTGGTATCGGAGCAGGTCCTTCAGAGAAGCTTGATCGCTTGAAGGTAGATCGTTCATCATGAGCAACTACCAGAGAGAAGCATCAATCAGGCCGCCGGTTTTTGATGGGACAAACTTCAATTATTGGAAGGTAAGAGTTACTGCCTATCTTCATGTTGGAAATAATACTGAGAGGGGGGGTGAATCAGTATTATCAGATCAATCAATCTTTTTCAATGCTCAGAAACATATACGCTACTTCAGTTAAGTGAACCAGCGTGTACACGCTACTGTGACTAAATAAAACAGCGTATAAGAAGAAAACTCATAATTTAGTTAGCTTATTCTTCAGTTAAGTTCATCAGGACATTATTCACCACATTAACAGTAAACAGGTGCAGTATAACAGAACAGATCAAAAGCCACACACATGAACACCAAGATATAAGGTGGAAACCCAATGTGGGTGAAAACCACCTACTGCAAGTTGTCTCTATCTTTCTTTAATATGAAACTTCAGTTTACAATCTTTTGTACTGGTGCAGCCTTATACCAGTACACAGGCTACAACCTACAGAAGGCTACAACCTTCTCTCGTTCTCCAAACTTCCTTGGAAGGGAGCTCCAACCCCCTTTGCTCTTGTACTAGCCAAGATACTAGTACGTAGGTGCTGACCTACAATCTTCTTTCCTTCAGGTACCACCTTTCATACATTTTCAGACTAGATATTCCTGAAGCACAACATTACAATCTGAAGGCCACAATTCATTCACCTTTCACAACAGATCATTGAAGCATAAAACAACCAAACTTTGAATCACTGAACCACTGAACCCTGTCAATCACCAGTTACCAGAACACAGAGCAGACTACAGAACTCTGCAATAACAGTCAGACCCCACTGTAAACCCAAAATCAAGCTTCAAAAGATATACGCTACTTCAATGAGCAAAACCCGCGTATACACGCGCTTTTACCGAAGCCAACCTGCGTACAGATCTAAAAATAAACTTTCTCAATTTGCAGCTGTACCAGACATCAGTTAGATCCAGAACATAACATTGCGACAATATGCAGATCTAGAAATACGCATAATCAACCATATCATGATAGTGTATTTCAAACCATTAGATCCCGATCTATCCTTAGATCTAGTCTTCCATCAACCGATGTGATCTCTCCTTGGCTTAGATCAAGCAACCCAGAACCTGCATGTCAGATCTCTTTCTTTTTCAGATATTCAAGCCTTTTCGAAAGATGATCTTGCCTAATGATCTTCTTCTCCTTATATAGCCTTAGGCCTTGCTCAATACCAAGAGCCAAAACCATAGAAATCCAAAACCATCAACTACGAAACTAGAGATCTACACGACTGTCGAGGTACTTTGGTCCAAAGACATGGGCACAAGTACCGAGGACTAACTACCATGGACCAAAAGGAAACTTCCCGACATATACGCACTTTTCTGTTCATGCATCTGCGTGTATACGCGCCTTATTATATAGCTCTCCTGCGTATACGCGACTTAGTATGCATATAACCAGCGTGTATACGCAACTTGGACTTAATTAACCTGCGTATATGAGATTTCTCTTCATTCTGTAGACTGAACGGAGATTTGTCATCAAAGAGAGTTGCCATCAAGGACAACACCTGTATCATAGCGCCATACCTGAGCCAAAATGCCAACAATCTCCCCCTTTGGACTTGATGGCAACCTTCAGATCCTTAGAATCATTCTCCCCCTTTGTCATCAAGGGCAAAGGGCTGTGCTCCCCCTGAGAACATGCTGATACCTCTGCTTGGCTGTGCTGAAACATGCTCCCCCTGACTGTAGGCAAGGTCTGCAAAAGATGTTCTTCAACAAGAACCAAGACTTATACACCATAAGGGACCTTCCTATCACCAAAAGACTCAATACATACATCCATACTCCCTACCAAGAGGGGACACATCAGAGACAATCAATTATATTACATCATTCATCCCAGGCATAGTGGGGAAACCAACATAGGCCGTTACATGACCTTGACATCATAAAAGAGATATAACATAGAGACAACAGATCTAGACCAAGACTTATGAAAGTCACCAACAGCATCTGAGAAACATCTTTTTAGATCAGCAACCAGGATTTCTTTCTGAGCTCCTTCTCCTGAACCCAACAACCAAAACATCTGAACACCAACAATGCTTTATGAGACTTTTAAGCTGCTCCCCCTGAACCTGTGCCTGCTGCACCCCCTGAAACTGTGCCTGAAGAATTCTGACATACCCATTGCTGTTCAGAACTCCAGAGATTGCCCTTGCTGTTCATAACTTCATATACGCGTTTTCTCCTGCATGAAACTGCGTATGTACGCGGATATACTTTCTGCAACAAGCGTCCAATATACACGCGACTTCCTTTTCCGTAACCTGCGTATATACGCGGATAGCCCTTCCGTAACCTGCGTATACCAACTTTTCTGTAGAATAAACAAACTTCAACAGCAGGATGAAGCATCAACTACTCCCAGCTTATGTCTGAGATATTCAAAAGTTTCCCTGGGCAGTGGTTTTGTGAGAATATCAGCAACTTGTTCCTTAGAAGGAACATACTCCAACTTGACCTTCTGCTCAAGCACTTGTTCCCGAAGAAAATGGTACTTGATTGGTATGTGCTTGGTCTTTGAGTGCATGACTGGATTCTTTGAAATGCTGATTGCACTTGTATTATCACATAAGATAGAGACGGGTGGAGTGCAAGTGATTTGAAAGTCCTGCAAGGTCTGCATCATCCAAAGAAGTTGTGTGCAACAAGATGCTGCAGCCACATATTCTGCTTCAGCTGTAGATAAGGCAATCGAACTCTGTTTCTTGCTGAACCAAGATACTAATCTGGAACCCATGAAGAAAGCACCACCACTTGTGCTTTTCCTATCATCCACACTTCCAACCCAATCTGCATCTGTGTAAGCATGAAGAGTGAGATCTGTATTTCTAGGATACCATAAGCCATAGTTTTGGGTCCCTTGAAGATATTTGAAGATTCTTTTGACTGCCTGAAGATGAGTTTCCTTTGGGTTGGCTTGAAATCTTCCAACCATTCCTACTGCATGTGTAATATCTGGTCGAGTACCTGTCAAATAAAGCAAACTCCCAATCATGGATCTATAAGTGGGTTGGTGAACTGCTGCTGATTCATCATTTGCACTGAGGCTGCATCCTGTAACCATGGGTGTACATACTGGCTTTGACTCTTCCATGCCATACTTCTTCAAGATCTGCTTGAGGTATTTGGTTTGAGACAAGAAGATACCTCCTTCATTTTGTTGGATTTGCAATCCAAGAAAATATGTCAATTCTCCAAGAAGTGACATTTCGAATTCTTTCTGCATAACCAAGGCAAAGTTTTGACTCATAGTCTCTTCATTGCTGCCAAAAATAATATCATCTACATAAACAACAAGAATTAGCAATTTGTTATTTTCAACTTTTATATAGAGATTGCTATCTGCTGATCCTTTTGAAAAGCCTTGTTGGTGAAGATATTTGTCCAACCGATAGTACCAAGCCCTTGGAGCTTGTTTGAGTCCATAGAGTGCCTTTTTCAATCTGCATACAAGGTTTGGATCATTCCCAAGTATGAAGCCATCTGGCTGCTCAATATATACTTCTTCTTCTAAGTCTCCATTCAGGAAGGCTGATTTCACGTCCATTTGAAATACCTTGAAGTTTTGAAAGCTTGAGAGAGCAAGGAACATTCGGATGGCCTCAAGTCTTGCCACAGGAGCAAAGGTCTCTTCAAAATCTATTCCTTCTTGCTGTGCATACCCTTTACAAACAAGTCTGGCCTTGTTTCTAATTACTTCTCCATTTTCATTTAATTTATTCTTGAAGACCCATTTTGTTCCTATTACATTCTTATCTTTTGGTCTAGGAACTAATTCCCAAGTGTTGTTCTTTTCGATTTGCTCAAGTTCTTCATCCATTGCTTTGACCCAACATTCATCTTTGCATGCCTCTTTCACATTTTGTGGTTCAGTGGAGGAGAGTAATGCCAAGTAGCTTGAAGCTTCTGCAAGTGTCCTTCTTGTTTGTACTCCTGCTTCTTTCTGCCCCACAATCTGAGTTTCTGGATGATTCTTTTGAACATATCTGGATGGAGTCTTCTCTTCTATTCTTGTCTGCTCCTCTGGTTCTTCTTGAGATTCTTCTTCTTCTTGAGGTTCTTCTTCTTCATCATTTCGCCTTTGAGAGTAACCTTCATCTTCTTCAATGTCTTCATGATGAACTTGCCTAGGAATATATCCCTTCTCATCAACCACTATATCAATACTGTCAACAATTCTGCCGAGTCTTTTATTGTAGCACTTGTATGCTTTGCTATGTGGAGAATAACCAAGAAGAATGCCCTCATCTGCTCTTGGTTCAAGTTTGCCAAGTTGCTCATCAGTATTCTTAATATAACATTTGCTCCCAAAGATTTTGAAGTGCTTCACGGAAGGAGTTTTACCACTCCAAAGCTCATGAGGTGTTTGAGTGCTGTTTACTCGGACATTTGTTTTGTTAAGAATAATAACAGCAGCATGTGTAGCTTCACCCCAGAAGGTTGCAGGAGTACCTGATTCATCGAGCATAGCACGAGCCATTTGTTGGATAGTTCTGTTCATTCTTTCCACAACCCCATTTTGCTGAGGAGTTCTAGCTGTAGAGAATTCTCTTCTTATCCCATGTTCGTCACAGAAATCGAAAAATTCATTTGAGGTGAACTCCCCACCTCTGTCAGATCTGAGGCACTTAATTTTGTGTCCTGATTCATTTTCAACCAATGCTTTGAAGGATTTGAATTTTTCGAATGCTTCATCTTTGTGCTTCATAAGCCCTAACCAAACAAACCTTGAGAAATCATCAATGAATAATATCAGATATTCTTCTCCTCGAGGTGTCCTTTTCCTAAATGGACCACATACATCTGTATGGACTAGCTCAAGAGGCAAGCTAGCTGATCCTTCCTTCTCTGGAAAGTTAGTTCTGGTTTGCTTTCCAAACTGACAAGATTTGCATATGGTGTTGTCTGGAATTTTGATATCTGGAAGATCGCGAACTGCCTGATATTTGCATGCTTTCCTTATTTGTGAGAAGCTTATATGTCCCAACCTTCGATGCCATAACCAGTGCTCTTCATCCTTGCTAAGATAGCATTGTTGTTGTCCTTCTTCAAATATGTACAGATTATTTGGAGTTCTTTTGCCTTTGAGAACTGTTTTACCTGTATCAAGATCACGAACAAGACATCCATTCGATCTAAAAATAACCTCGGTTTTTTGATCACACGTCTGGCTGACACTTAGTAGATTATGCTTCAATCCATCAACATATAAAACATTTCCAGCCTTGACCTTTTCTTTCAAAGGAGCAATACCTTTTCCTTTTATAGTTGCAGGAGTATCATTTCCAAAAGAAACTTTCTTTCCCTTTTCTAAAGTAGAATAAGATTCAAGTTTTTCTTTATCACCTGTCATATGTTTCGAACATCCACTGTCAATGTACCATAGATTTTCCTGTCCTTCTGCATAAAATGCTATCCCACATCTTTCTATTTGAGGTTCCTTTATTCTCCATGTTTTGGTGCTCGTGGCTTGTTCCTTTTTCTCCTGAAACCTGCTCCTGCATTCAGAGTCTTTATGACCAAAATTATTGCAAATAGAACATTCAACTTCATTTTCAAGAACCGAAAAGTTGTTATAGGTCCTTTTTGTAATCCCTGTCATACTTCTTTGTTTTTGAGCTTCCCTAGTCATGATTGTTTTATATGCAACACATTGAGCTGCTTTGTGACCAAAGTTATGGCAAGAAAAGCATTGTCCATTGAAGAAGCTTCTGCGGTTATTGAATCTACCAGCCAACTGATTGTAATTTCTATTTTCATCTATTCTTGAGCCAAACTGAGAAGATTTTACCTGTGGTTGGTTGTAGCTTTTGTTCACCCTTAAGAAGGATTGTCCCTGATAGTTTCTGTTTGTAATTCGTCCCTGCTTTACCTGATTATCTTCATTGTTCTTCTGCTCATTTCTTCTTGCTGCATCAAGATAACTTTTTGAGGTGGATGCTTGAGAGGTTTCTCCATTATAGCCCAAACCTGTCTTGTTTAGAGGAGACCGCTGCACATTGATAATCTCATCCAAAGTTTCAGATCCTTTGACAAATTTAAGATTAATAGCTTTTGTTTTCTCAATTTCTTTTCTGAGACCAACAATTTCACCTTCTAGTTTTTCAAGATGTTTTTCCTTTTCATCAATTTGAAATTGCAAAGTATCAATGATCACATTCTTTTCTTCTATGCATCTCTTGAGTCTAGTAATTTCATTATAGAGATTATCCACATCTACAGCATCCTCATAATCATCATCTTCAAATGCCATTAACAACTTATATTTATTACCTTGTTCATCTTCATCACTGTTTGATAAGCCATCACTATCTTCATGGGTGTAGTAGCTTTTCTTATTTGCACTTTGTTTCTTGTTCCATCGAGCAGGTTCTTTTCCTTTATCCTTATAAGGACATTTTGCAGCATAATGACCTACTCTTCCACAAGCAAAGCATTTGAAAGGTAGCTTACCTCTGAACCTTCCAGAACCCCTTTGAAGATTTCTGACAAAATTTGATTCTTCTTCCTCTTCTTCTGGAACATGGCTTGCTTCATAGTAATCTTCTTTTCCTGATGCCTTAAAAGCAGCTTCCCTTCTGTCTGATGGACCTCCCTTTCTCATTTCATAAGCAGTTAGTATTCCATGTAGCTGAGACATAGTGAGAACACGGAGATTTTCTTTTTCTTCTATTGCAGATACTTTAGATTCAAACTTGGGGGATAATGATCTTAGAATCTTTTGAACTACTATAGTCTCTTTTATTTCTTCACCCAAATTTTTCATACAATTAACAATCTCATCTACCCGAAGAAAATAATTAGCCACACTTTCATCATTATACATCTTGAGAGTCTCATATTGAATCCTGAGAGTTTAAAGTTTAGCTTGCTTTACCTGTTCATCTCCTTCATAGCTAGTGATCATTTTGTCCCATATCTCTTTTGCTAATTTGAAGTGCATGACCTTCATGAATTCTGTTTGGGATATACTTCCTAATAGAGTACTGACTGCTTTTGCATTTGTTTCATACTGCTTTTTCTCAGCTGGATCTGTAGGAGTAGCTGAAGGAAAAGCATAGCCTGTTTCTACAATGTTCCAAACTTCTGTACCAAGAGATTGAAGATATGCAGTAACTCTTACCTTCCAATAATTGAAATTTGTCCCATCAAAAATCGGTGGCCTGATTGATGCTTCTTTCTCGTAGTTGCTCATGATGAATGATCTACCTTCAAGCGATCAAGCTTCTCTGAAGGACCTGCTCTGATACCAATTGTTGGAAATAATACTGAGAGGGGGGGTGAATCAGTATTATCAGATCAATCAATCTTTTTCAATGCTCAGAAACATATACGCTACTTCAGTTAAGTGAACCAGCGTGTACACGCTACTGTGACTAAATAAAACAGCGTATAAGAAGAAAACTCATAATTTAGTTAGCTTATTCTTCAGTTAAGTTCATCAGGACATTATTCACCACATTAACAGTAAACAGGTGCAGTATAACAGAAAAGATCAAAAGCCACACACATGAACACCAAGATATAAGGTGGAAACCCAATGTGGGTGAAAACCACCTGCTGCAAGTTGTCTCTATCTTTCTTTAATATGAAACTTCAGTTTACAATCTTTTGTACTGGTGCAGCCTTATACCAGTACGCAGGCTACAACCTGCAGAAGGCTACAACCTTCTCTCGTTCTCCAAACTTCCTTGGAAGGGAGCTCCAACCCCCTTTGCTCTTGTACTAGCCAAGATACTAGTACGTAGGTGTTGACCTACAATCTTCTTTCCTTCAGGTACCACCTTTCATACATTTTCAGACTGGATATTCCTGAAGCACAACATTACAATCTGAAGGCCACAATTCATTCACCTTTCACAACAGATCATTGAAGCATAAAACAACCAAACTTTGAATCACTGAACCACTGAACCCTGTCAATCACCAGTTACCAGAACACAGAGCAGACTACAGAACTCTACAATAACAGTCAGACCCCACTGTAAACCCAAAATCAAGCTTCAAAAGATATACGCTACTTCAATGAGCAAAACCCGCGTATACACGCGCTTTTACCGAAGCCAACCTGCGTACAGATCTAAAAATAAACTTTCTCAATTTGCAGCTGTACCAGACATCAGTTAGATCCAGAACATAACATTGCGACAATATGCAGATCTAGAAATACGCATAATCAACCATATCATGATAGTGTATTTCAAACCATTAGATCCCGATCTATCCTTAGATCTAGTCTTCCATCAACCGATGTGATCTCTCCTTGGCTTAGATCAAGCAACCCAGAACCTGCATGTCAGATCTCTTTCTTTTTCAGATATTCAAGCCTTTTCGAAAGATGATCTTGCCTAATGATCTTCTTCTCCTTATATAGCCTTAGGCCTTGCTCAATACCAAGAGCCAAAACCATAGAAATCCAAAACCATCAACTGCGAAACTAGAGATCTACACGACTGTCGAGGTACTTTGGTCCAAAGACATGGGCACAAGTACCGAGGACTAACTACCATGGACCAAAAGGAAACTTCCCGACATATACGCACTTTTCTGTTCATGCATCTGCGTGTATACGCGCCTTATTATATAGCTCTCCTGCGTATACGCGACTTAGTATGCATATAACCAGCGTGTATACGCAACTTGGACTTAATTAACCTGCGTATATGAGATTTCTCTTCATTCTGTAGACTGAACGGAGATCTGTCATCAAAGAGAGTTGCCATCAAGGACAACACCTGTATCATAGCGCCATACCTGAGCCAAAATGCCAACACTTCAATCTCTTGGCACAGAAGTTTGGGACATCGTAGAGACAGGCTACACTTTTCCTTCAGCTACTCCTACAGATGCAGCCGAGAAAAAGAAAAATGAAACAAATGCGAAAGCAATCAATACTCTATTGGGATGTATATCTCAATCAGAATTCATGAAGGTAATGCACTATAACTCTGCAAAAGAAATATGGGACAAAATTGTCACGAGCTATGAAGGAGACGAACAGGTAAAGCGTGCTAAACTTCAAACTCTCAGGATTAAGTATGAGACTCTCAGAATGTATAATGATGAAAGTGTTGCTAACTATTTCCTTAGGGTAGATGAGATTGTTAATTGCATGAAAAACTTGGGTGAAGAAATAAAAGAGGCTATTGTGGTTGAAAAGGTTCTAAGATCTTTGTCCCCCAAGTTTGAATCTAAAGTGTCTGCCATAGAAGAAAAGGAAAATCTGCAAATTCTTACTATGTCTCAGCTTCACGGGATTCTAACCGCTTATGAAATGAGAAAGGGAGGTCCATCAGACAGAAGAGAAGTTGCCTTCAAGGCTTCAGGCAAAGAAGAGTATTATGAAGCAAGTCACGTGCCAGAAGATGAAGAAGAGAAATCAAATTTTGTCAGAAATCTTCAAAGGGGTTATGGAAGGTTCAGAGGTAAGTTACCTTTTAAATGCTTTACTTGTGGAAGAGTAGGTCATTATGCTGCCAGATGTCTCCACAAAAATAAGAATGACAAGGGAAAGGAACCTATTAAATGGAACAAGAAACAAAATGAAAGGAAGAAAAGCTATTACACTCATGAAGATAGTGATGGTCTTTCAAATAGTGATGAAGATGAACAAGGTAATAAATATAAATTGTTAATGGCTTTTGAAGAGGATGACTATATGGATGCTATAGATGTAGAAGGCTTTTGTGAAGAAATGAAAGATCTCAAAGTTTGCTTAGAAGAGAAGAGTGCTATTATTGATTCTCTACAATGTCAACTAGCTGAAAAGGAAAAACATCTTGAAAAATTGGAATGTGAGATTGTTTGTCTTAGAAAGGAGATTGAGAAAACAAAAGCGATTAATCTTAAATTTGTTAAAGGATCTGAAACCTTGTATGAGATTATCAATGTGCAACGATCTCCTCTGATCAAGACAGGTCTTGGATATAATGGAGAAACATCTCAAGCCTCTACCTCTAAAAGCTATCTTGATGCAGCAAGGAGAAGCGAGCAAAGGCCAAATAAAAGTCATCAGGTGAATCAGGGACAGTTTACCTCAAGAACAAATAAAGACCATCAAGAAATTCGGGGACAAACTGCCTTAAGGACAAACAAAAGCTACAATCAACCTCAGGTAAAACCTTCCCTATTTGCTCCAAGAATGAATGTGAATAGAAGCTACAATCGGTTGGATGATAGATCTGACTATTGCAGAAGTTTCTTTAATGGCCAATGCTTTTCTTGCCATAACTTCGGTCACAAAGCAGCTCAATGTGTTGCCTACAAGACAATCATGACTAGAGAAGCTCAAAAGCAAGGGAGAATGATTGGAACCATGAAAAGGACTTATAACAACTTTTCGGTTCTTGAAAATGAAGTTGAATGCTCTATTTGTAATAACTTTGGTCATGAAGACTCTGAATGCAGGAGGAGGTTCTGGAAAACAACTCAGAAGGAACAAACCTCAAATGTCAGAACATGGAGAATAAAGGAACCACAACCAGAAAGATGTGGGATAGCCTTTTATGCAGAAGGTCAAGAAAGTCTATGGTACATTGACAGCGGATGTTCGAAGCATATGACAGGGGACAAAGAAAAGCTTGAGTCATATACCGCATTAGAAAAGGGGAAGAAAGTTTCTTTTGGAAACGATATCTCTGCAGCCATAAAAGGAAAAGGTGTTGCTCCATTGAAAGAGAAGGTCAAAGCTGGAAATGTTTTGTATGTTGATGGATTGAAGCATAATCTTCTGAGTGTCAGTGAGATGCGCGATCAAGGAACAAAAGTTATATTTAGATCAAATGGATGTTGTGTGCGTGACCTTGATTCAGGTAAAACAGTGATCAAAGGAAGAAGGACTCCAAATAATCTATACATATTTGAAGAAGGACCACAACAATGCTATTTGAGCAAGGATGATGAACACTGGCTATGGCATCGAAGGTTGGGGCATCTAAGCTTTTCACAAATAAGGAAAGCATGCAAATATCAGGCAGTTCGTGGTCTTCCAGATATCAAAATTCCAGACAACACTATATGCAAATCTTGTCAGTTTGGAAAGCAAACCAGAACTAACTTTCCAGAGAAGGAAGGATCAGCCAGCATACCTCTTGAGCTAGTCCATACAGATGTATGTGTTCCATTTAGGAAAAGGACACCTTGAGGAGAAGAATATTTGATATTATTCATTGACGATTTCTCCAGGTTTGTCTGGTTAGGGCTTATGAAGCACAAGGATGAAGCATTCGAAAAATTCAAATCCTTCAAAGCCTTGGTTGAAAATGAATCAGGACACAAAATTAAGTGCCTCAGATCTGACAGAGGTGGGGAGTTTACCTCAAACGAATTTTTCAATTTCTGTGAAGAACATGGGATAAGAAGAGAATTCTCTACAGCTAGAACTCCTCAGCAAAATGGGGTTGTGGAAAGAATGAACAGAACAATCCAACAAATGGCTCGTGCTATGCTTGATGAATCAGGTACTCCTGCAACTTTCTGGGGTGAGGCTGCACATGCTGCGGTTATTATTCTTAACAAAACAAATGTCCGAGTAAACAGCACTCAAACACCTCATGAGCTTTGGAGTGGTGAGACTCCTTCGGTGAAGCATTTCAAAATCTTTGGGAGCAAATGTTATATTAAGAATACTGATGAGAAACTTGTAAAACTTGAACCAAGAGCAGATGAAGACATTCTTCTTGGTTATTCTCCACATAGCAAAGCATACAAGTGCTACAACAAAAGACTTGGTAGAATTGTTGACAGCATTGATGTAGTGGTTGATGAGAAGGGATATATTCCTAGGCAAGTTCATCATGAAGACATTGAAGAAGATGAAGGCTACCCTCAAAGGCAGAATGATGAAGAAGAAGAACCTCAAGAAGAAGAAGAACCTCAAGAAGAACCAGAGGAGCAGACAAGAATAGAAGAGAAGACTCCATCCAGATATGTTCAAAAGAATTATCCAGAATCTCAGATTGTGGGGCAGAAAGAAGCAGGAATACAAACAAGAAGAAGAATTGCAGAAGCTTCAAGCTATTTGGCGTTACTCTCTTCCACTGAACCACAAAATGTGAAAGAGGCATGCAAAGATGAATGTTGGGTCAAAACAATGGATGAAGAACTTGAGCAAATCGAAAAGAACAACACTTGGGAATTGGTTCCTAGACCAAAAGATAAGAATGTCATAGGGACAAAATGGGTCTTCAAGAATAAATTGAATGAAAATGGAGAAGTAATTAGAAACAAGGCCAGACTTGTTTGTAAAGGGTATGCGCAGCAAGAAGGGATAGATTTTGAAGAGACCTTTGCTCCTGTAGCAAGACTTGAGGCCATCCGAATGTTCCTTGCTCTCTCAAGCTTTCAAAACTTCAAGGTATTTCAAATGGACGTGAAATCAGCCTTTCTGAATGGAGACTTAGAAGAAGAAGTATATATTGAACAGCCAGATGGTTTCATTCTTGGGAATGATCCAAACCTTGTATGCAGATTGAAAAAGGCTCTCTATGGACTCAAACAAGCTCCAAGGGCTTGGTACTATCGGTTGGAAAAATACCTTCACCAACAAGGTTTTTCAAAAGGATCAGCAGATAGCAATCTCTATATAAAAGTTGAAAATAACAAATTGCTAATACTTGTTGTTTATGTAGATGATATTATCTTTGGCAGCAATGAAGAGACTATGAGTCAAAACTTTGCCTTGGTTATGCAGAAAGAATTTGAAATGTCACTACTTGGAGAATTGACATACTTCCTTAGATTGCAAATCCAACAAAATGAAGGAGGCATCTTCTTGTCTCAAACCAAGTACCTCAAGCAGATCTTGAAGAAGTATGGCATGGAAGAGTCAAAGCCAGTATGTACACCCATGGTTACAGGATGCAACCTCAGTGCAAATGATGAATCAGCAGCAGTTCATCAACCAACTTATAGATCCATGATTGGGAGTTTGCTTTATTTGACAGGTACCCGACCAGACATCATGCATGCAGTCGGAATAGTTGGAAGATTTCAAGCAAATCTGAAGGAGACTCATCTTCAGGTAGTGAAGAGAATTTTCAAGTATCTTCAAGGGACACAAAATTATGGCTTATGGTATCCTAGAGATACAGATCTCACACTTCATGCTTATACAGATGCAGATTGGGCCGGAAGCGTGGATGACAGGAAGAGCACAAGTGGTGGTGCATTCTTTATGGGCTCCAGATTAGTATCTTGGTTCAGCAAGAAACAGAGCTCGATTGCCTTATCTACAGCTGAAGCAGAATATGTGGCTGCGGCATCTTGTTGCACACAACTTCTTTGGATGATGCAGACCTTGCAGGATTTTCAAATCACCTGCACTTCACCAGTCTCTATCTTATGTGATAATACAAGTGCAATCAGCATTTCAAAGAATCCAGTCATGCACTCAAAGACCAAGCACATACCAATCAAGTACCATTTTCTTCGGGAACAAGTGCTTGAGCAGAAGGTCAAGTTGGAGTATGTTCCTTCTAAGGAACAAGTTGCTGACATTCTCACAAAACCACTGCCCAGGGAAACTTTTGAATATCTCAGACAAAAGCTGGGAGTAGTTGATGCTTCATCCTGCTGTTGAAGCTTGTCTGTTCTACAGAAAAGTTGGTATACACAAGTTACGTAAGGGATATCCGCGTATATACGCCGATCTATGCTGGGAAAGTAGCGTGTATGGTGTACGCGTGTTGCAGAAAGCATATCCGCGTGCATACGTTGTTTTATGCAGGAGAAGTCGCGTATATGGAGTTTTTGAACAACAAGGGCAGACTCTGGTTGGAGAAGGTCTGAGATGGGTATGCCAGAATGCAGCATGCACAGGTTCAGGGGGAGTAGCTTAAAGTCTCATAAAGAATTGTTGGCATTTAGATGCTTTTGGTTCCAGTACACAACTGTTGTTGGTTTCAGGAGAAGGAGCTCAGAAGGAAATCTTGGTTGCTGATCTAAAAAGATGTTTATCAGATGCTGCTTGTGATCTTCATAAGTCTTGGTCTAGATCTGTTGTCTCTATGTCATGTATTTTTTTTGTAATATCTCTTTTATGATGTCAAGGTCATGTAACGGCCTATGTTGGTTTCCCCACTATGCCTGATGAATCATGTAATATAATTGGTTGTTTCTGATGTATCCCCTCTTGGTTTGGAATATGGATTGAGTCTTTTGGTGATAGGGAGGTTCCTTATGGTGTATAAGTCTTGGTTCTTTTGAAGAACATCTTTTGCAGATCTTGCCTACAGTCAGGGGGAGCATGTTTCAGCACAGCCAAGCAAAGATATCAGCATGTACACAGGGGGAGCACAGCCCTTTGCCCTTGATGACAAAGGGGGAGAGTGATTTGATTTGGTGTTGTTGCCATCAAGTCCAAAGGGGGAGATTGTTGGCATTATGAGACAAGTATTGTCCTTGATGGCAAATCACACTGATAACAAATCATAGTGCAGAAGGATAGCAGCAAGGAATTGTTGATCAGTCTACAAGTATGAAGAAAAATATATACACGCTGGTTCACTATATACCAAGTCGCGTATACAAGCAGGTTCACTATATACCAAGTCGCGTATACGCAGGTCCGCTATATACCAAGTCGTGTGTACACGCTGGTTGGCTTCAGTAAAAGCGCGTGTATGTGGAAAACTTATCTTTGTTCCACGGCGGTTATTTCTTGGAAGTTGTGCCTATGGTTTTGGACCTTGGTGTCTCGACGGACGTGTTGATCTCTAGTTTTGAAGCTGATGGTATTGGATTTCTATGGTTTTGGCTCTTGGTATTGAACAAGGCCTAAGGCTATATAAGGAGGAGGAAATCATTAGGCAAGAGCATCTGAAAAAGTCTTGAATATCTGATGAAGTATTAGATCCAGTATGCAGGTTATTGGTTGATGATGTATTGCTTGATCTGGGCTAAGGAGAGATCTCATCGGTTGATGGAGAACAAGATCTAAGGAGAGATCGGGATCAAATGGTTTGAAATGAACTATCTTTATATGGTTGATTATGCGTATTTCTAGATCTGCATACTGACGCAATGTTATGTTCTGGGTATAACTGAAATCTGGTACAGCTGCAAGTTATGAAAAATTATTTTTAGATATGTACGCAGGTTGTCTTCGGTAAAACCGCGTGTATACGCGGGTTGCCTTCATTGTAGTAGCGTATATCTTTTGGAGCTTGATTTTTGGGTTGCAGCTGGATCTGACTGTTATTGCAGAGTTCTGTAGTCTACTCTGTGTTCTGGTGACTGGGTTTGACAGGGTTTCAGTGGTTCAGTGATTCAAAGATTGATGATGCTAGTATTGGTTGTTTTATGCTTCAATGATTTGTGAATGAATCATGGTCTTCAGATTATAATGTTGTGCTCCAGGAGTATCCAGTCTGAAAATTGATGAAAAGTGGTACCTGAAGGAAAGAAAATTGTAGGCCAGCACCTACGTACTAGTATCTTAGCTAGTACAAGAGCAAAGGGGGTTGGTGCTCCCTTCCAAGGAAGTTTGGAGAACGAGAGAAGGTTGAAGCCTTCTGCAGGTTGTAGCCTGCATACTGGTATAAGGCTGCACTAGTACAAAAGATTGTAAACTGAAGTTCTTATTAAAGAAAGATAGAGACGACTTGTAGCAGGTGGTTTTTCACCCACATTGGGTTTCCACCTTATATCATGGTGTTCATGTGTGTGGCTTTTGTGTGATGATCTGTTCTGCTATACCGCATCTGTTTACTCTTAATATGATGAATAATGTCCTGATGTATTTAACTGAAGATAAACTAACTGAATTATAAGATTTATGGTTATACGCTGGTTTCTTTAGACACAGTAGCGTGTACACGCTGGTTCACTTAACTGAAGTAGCGTATATGTTTCTGAGCATTAAAATTTTTTTATTGATCTACTCAACCCAACCAACCACATCATCACAATGCTCCATTCCTTACACATTTTCCTGCTCAAGTAATTCCACACCCTCACCATAATAAACCAGTACAACATGCTTACAATGTTGAACTGCCAAATTTACCCACCCTTCCCACCCATTCTATCTCACATGCGCCATTAGAGAAAACTTATAATGAGATTCAGAATGTTTCAAATTCAAAAATTGTAGAAGCTATGGAAGAAAATGAGGTTTCTTGTAGGTTGCACCAACAAACCATTTTAAAAGCTCAAGAACTTCATGGTATGATGGGAAATCAAGAAAGTAATGGATATATTGAATATTTTTTTCACTCCATCACGTGTTTGCATCATCACTCCATACTTCAACAATTTTTGATACCATCTTTTCAAGGGAAGTTGGCTTCTCATACCCTAATATCCATTAACATGCATTTTTCAAATTTGGGTATGTGCATACATGAAGCCCTATTTCGAAAATGGTTCCATTGGAAGTACTCCTATACGTAGTCATATTCATTTTTCAAATCAAAATAGGTTAGTGTAGAAAATAAAATAAATAAGGGAATAAATAAATGCATTTTGTTTTTTTTTTTTTTGTAAAACTAGTTGTTTCTTTTGTTGCAACACGCTATTGAAATAAACATTGATGATAAATGTTTCAATTCATTTGTGTATGTAGATGATTTATAATAGAAATAACAATTCTACAAACACTTATATTCATCTTTATCATCAATATGAAAAAATGGTTGAATATCATTTTTTTGGCTTGCGGGCTTGATGAGATTTCTGGAAAAACAGTCGGGACAGTCATGTTTTGAGGGACCAAAAGTGAATATTTTTAAAACCTGTTTCTACCCTAGGTATCCCTTGATGTCTACTTTCTAACCCAATTTGAACCACTCAATTTGGATTTGAAACGAAAAAGTTAGAAACAAAACATTGACAGGGTGTCTAGTGGGCAGCTCAGGAACAGAGTTGGGATAGTCAGTTTTTGGAGGCATAAATGTTTGAATTTTTAAAACCTGTTACTATGGTAGATTCCCCTATGAATCTAGTTTACAATGCAATCAGAATCACTCATTTTTGATATCGTATGGGGAAGTTATGATCAAAATACTGACTGTCTATCGTAAATCAGCACTCTTAAAACTTTGTCTTTCCAGCTGTTCCTTAAAGTATTTTACCTATCAATTCTTCTTGTCTTCAAAACCTGTTTCTATTGGAAATAAATAAATGAATATAATTTCATTTCCAATTTAAATCATTCGAATCCGACATCAAACGAAAAACCTATGAATAAAACATTAACTGTTGGTCTGAGCTGGGTAATCGAAAATGACTCTGTTATGCAGGTTGTTCTAACTAAAATTGACATATCATATCATTGAATTTTTAAAACCTATTTCTATTGGAGATATGCCTTTGAATTATCTCTCATTTCGCTTTGGAATCACTCAATTTGGACGAAAAACAAAGAAGTTGTGATTAAAACACCGCTGGTTAGTATGGTCGACCACTGCTCTCCCGCAAGTGGCAAATAAATTTTACTTTGTTATTTTCTCTGTGAATTTGTTATATAGAGTAACTAATTGTTATTTTTTTGCATAATTCTTGGATTAGGGGAGCCCAATCACCTCTCTTTCTCCCTGATTTGATGTTTTATTGCAGGGAGACACTCGTTTTTTGCAGGTCTTGGGAAAATAAAGAAGGTCAATTTATGGACGAGTGATTTTTGAAAGAAATTTTAATGAAACAAAGGAATTTCATCCAAGTCATTACCCAACGGATTCATAATAGAAGAAATGAAGAATTGATTTCGATTTGAAGATTCATGTCTTGTCACTGCTGCCAAAACATTTTTCAAAAAGATCATTCTTTTACATAATATCATAGCTGTTGTAACTTAATTTACATATTGTTTTTAAATAAAATGTTGTTTCTTTTCTAATTTTTCTTATATTTTGTGTTTCAGGTATTGCTTCATTCAAAGTGTAACTCATCCTCAGCATCAATGTCGTGAACAACTAATTTGTTTTTTTGCATGTTTGCATTTTATGATTGTCCATTTTGTTGTTCCTTTATGAATGAGACAACACTTCTGCACTTTCATGTTTTGTTGTTCCTTTCTGAATGGAACAACACTTCTGCACTTTCACGTTTTGTTGTTCCTTTTTGAATGGAACAACACTCCTGCACTTTTCATTTTTGCTGTTCCTTTTCTAAAGGAACGACACTTGCGTTTTTGCTGTTCCTTTTCCAAAGGAACGACACTTTTCATTTTTGTTGTTCCTTTTCCAAAGGAACGACACTTTCGTTTTTGCTGTTCCTTTTCCAAAGGAACGACACTTTTCATTTTTTCTGTTCCTTTTCCAAAGGAACGACACTTGCGTTTTTTCTGTTCCTTTTCCAAAGGAACGACACTTTTCATTTTTGCTGTTCCATTTCCAAAGGAACGACACTTGCGTTTTTGTTGTTCCTTTTCCAAAGGAACGACACTTTTGATTTTTGCTGTTCCTTTTCCAAAGGAACGACACTTGCGTTTTTGCTGTTCCTTTTCTAAAGGAATGACACTTTTAGTTTTTGCTGTTCCTTTTTCCGAAGGAACGACATTCGCATTTTCACACTTTTTTTTGTGTGAATTTCCTTTGTTGTTCCCTACACGGAACACTACTTTTTGAATGTTTTTGTTGTTCCTTCAAAAGAGCAACACTTTGGGAGTATTTTCGAGAGCAACCCTTCCTTCCTCTTGTGGAATTATTCTTAGTTCATCTCAACCACATTTTATTGATTCCCTTTCATGGCATGAAGTACACTATTTTTATGAAGACAAGAATTATGGATTCTTTTGAAGCAAGTTAATATCATTCATGTTATGATCTTTAACAGGAAAGCTCCTTGATGATAGCTTATTTTCAAAAGGGACACAATTATTTATATACTACTTTACTGCATTGTTTTCTGCTTTACATGATACTGATTGATCATCTTAATACCATGCTGGTTTCATCGTCCCTGGTTATAATCTTCTCTGTCTGTAATAAATGAGATTATGGGTATATTTTGTTTTCTATTGACATGTTCAACTTCTTCCACCATCCCTGCTCTTAAGGAGTACTGAGCCTCCCTCTTTTTATCATAAAAATGTGTAATAACAACAAAATTTTGTTCGCAGATGGAGGATAGGGGGTCTCATTACGAGCCAGCATACCATGTTCATAAGGTTGTAAGAAAGTGACATTCCCATTATGGCCACCACACCAGGGTTATGATCCATTGGATAGCCAAATTATCCTTGGAACAAGAGGTCTCATCACGAGCCGGCCTGATCACTTTTGCTACATCCCAGTGAATGGCAGTGTGATTATCTGGTTACCACGCGAGCACACTGATCTCTTCTGTAGAACAACACTGTAACTCTCCATTTATAAATTGAGGATTCTGGCTCATATGGGTTAAAAAGCAACCCTGTCGAGGCTATGGACGCTTGCTGGCAGCAGAGGCTCTGCTTATGGTATTGAAGTTATATCTTATCGTCAATTATTACTATAATACCCTTTTCTTATTTTTTCTTTTTATCAGAGAAGTTATTTCCTTAATTGTTTTTTTCCTATTTTGAACCTTTATGCATGAGAAATTGTTTTATGATCAATCACATCATTTTCAGCTAGCATACTATCAGTAAAGCATCTTTTTGGAATATTGTTGTTCTTTTTATCTTTTTCATAACTTATCATCAATACTAAGCGTCCTATCTCTTATTCATAACTATCTTTACATACTCTGCTCTCATTATAGCCGTAACTCTCGCTGTCCTATCATTGATAAGTGTACTCTGCTTCATTTACTGATATATTGTTCATTCCTGTGCCTTGCCATCAACATAACCCCTCTCATACACTTTATGGTCATGCAATTCATTTTCCAATTGGAGGGGGGGGAATGTATGCATTATGGGATTGCATGCGATATGATTACTGCACCCTGCCATAACTTGTTGGTTTGACAAAAGTTTTTCTGATTGAAATTTTTCCATGCATCTTATCTGTTGCTATTCAAAACTAACACTATGGATTCAAGAACATTGTATGCCAAATAGTGCTTTGTTTGCAGGAAAACAACAAGTATGGGCAGAATTCTATTCATAGTATGACCACACTATTGCACTTAACAGAAGAGGCTCGCGAACGTGAACAATTCTTCAGACATGATGTGCTTACCTAGATTCCACCTTTTGTATCACTTTCAGCACCAACTCTGCCTACATCAGCTTCAATAAATGCCAGTACATATATTTCATTCCACATTTTTTTGGAGGTAAAACTTGAGGTAAAATCGCATAATTTTCTGATTTATTACGAATTTAGGAGAATTTCATAAAAATCCATTTTGAGCATTATTTATCATCCTTCACTCCACATATGTACCACTTCCCATTTTTCAACGACATATCATCTTTCAGTTTGGGGGAGTGTTGCTTTCATTCATTTCTTTCTTATAACCATGTTATTCATATTCTTTATCATCCATTGCTATTCTTATTTCTTCTCAACACCTCCCTTCTTCCATGTTGTTTTACACCAAGCATAGAATTCAACAGCTGGTAGCAACCACCTCTATTTTTTTTCTAGAATCGCATGAGGGCATGCTAATTTTTCAAAGAGGGGGAGGAATTGATACGCATGATGGATGTTTTCTATTTTCTTTCTCATTTAAGGCATACAATTTCAGTGTAGAAATTGATTTCCATAATATTTTGAAAACTATGAACTCAATTCTTGTGATATCTAGGAAACATAGACATACTATTAAAATACACATACCTAGATAATTTCAAGATAAATTGGTTCATAAAATTTCGGAAATCATGCACTCTCACCTACAGCCATTTTGTTTATATCTCGTGATCCGTGCATCAAAACAGTTTGATTTTTTGGATCATAAAGGAATTCATATATTATTAATTTACTTGCCAAATTTCAACAAAAGCTGGTTTGTAGTTTTTGAGAAAATGGTTAATGAAGTTTGCTGTTACTTATATCATATTTTGTTGCAACTTCATATATACATATAGTTGAATGTCAATGTAAAAATTGTTATTCCTTCATCAAGATTACTAAAAGTGAATATTAATTAATTAAGGAAGAATTCATTTGTTCTATCCATTTCATGAGCTGAGATGAACATATTTTTTATTGTTTGGTTAACACATGGGTTTTTGTCTTTGGGTTGCATGAGGACATGCAATATATTCAGTTTTCGTTGCATGAGGACATGCAACATATTGAGTGTGGGGGTATGTTGGGCCGTTAATATGCCATTATTATTATCACTTTTGAACACTTATTCCACCCATTTCTATTATTCTTCATCATGTCATTTATTATATAAATCCATTTTATGATGATTTATGCTTCTATGAATGAATATTATTTATTCTCCTTTATTTCTAATAAATTGATGATTATGAATTATTTTATGAATGATAGTTTTAATAAATCAGTTGTAACATTATTCACCATTTTTAGCCTCTAAGATAATTTCCAGATTGAAGATTTGATCATTAAAAGTGCCAACTCAGAAATTCGCTGGAATAAGAAGTGACGGTTTTGCGGTTGAGATTCTGAGCAAATGAAGCAGAATCTGGAAAATCCAGAACATGGGTTTTGTCCAGAACGGACCCAATTAACTTTAGTGAAGGACGTTTTGCCCAAATTCGGTTTGTACTGAGAGAAACGCAGGGTTTTTTGAGCATGATTTTCTCAGATTTGTTGTTGCGGCCGTCCTCCAAATCTCAGCTGCAAAGCCAAATTCGTCTTGCTCTTGTTGAAAATTGGATGGAAATATATCTTCTTGTTTATCAATTGGTGGGAAACAATCCAATTTTGTAATAGAAATCATGTTGTAGTTATCTCTATTGTAACTGCTCTCTGATCTCTCTTTATTTAAATCAGAATAGAGATCAGAGATGGGGATGATTTGGGGGATGAAAATGATGGAAAAATGATGAAGAATGATGGTGGATTATTCATGATAGGATAGGGATTGTTGCATGCTGTAATTCTCAAGCTTTTGCTGTTGTAATGATTTAACAATTTGCTGATTAATACATGATTTGGGAGTTGCTGTTCATTCTTTTCATTCTGAAGTAACCCAGCAGTATCCGCTGGCGGCTAAGGGCCCAGCGTCTGGTGGAGTACGCTGCTGCTGATGTGTATCATATCTTTACAATTGCTTCCATGTGATGGTTTGATTTCCTTTTCATTTCTTTAAATTGTTTTGTTCAATAATCTTTTGTTTATGAACATTTCGTTGAAATCATAATTGGATTGCATCAGTGTTAGAATTATTAATTATAACTTGAAATGTCCTGCTGATAATTCTGATCTAATGCTGCGCTATCTAATTAAGACTATGGTTCATTTAATTGCTGCTCATTTATAATTGCAATGGCTGTTCAATTAAGTTACGATTCAATTATAACTACGATTGTTGTTGCTTTAATAACTGTGATTAATGTTCATGTTGATAGGTTGCTGATTCAATTACATTTATAGTTGTTGTGTCTTTTTAATTACTTAGTTTTGCTGTTCGGTTCCATTTAAGATTGTTGTTTAATTCTAGTATTTTAGCATTGCTATTTCTTTCCATTAATAAATCATTTTTGTTAGATGAAGCTTTGCTGTTCATTTCTGTTGATTCATTGCAAGAGTGCTTTTAAAGAGTTTTCCTAGTTTACTTTCAATAGCAGCTTTAGTTCAATTTCGATTTCTTTTTAATTTCTTTAAAGCAGGACTCTCAATTGTAGAGAACATTGGTTATTGCTTCCTCGTTCCCAGATTGATTGTCTTGTTCTAGTTTGATTTCAATTGCATCAATCTCTAGAGGAATGAGTTATCGCTACTGTATCCTCAATTGATGTTTTATGAGTGAATAGTTGGATTTCAGAGCATTTGAGTTTATGTCATTGTTAGATTTCTTTTTCAAGCATTCATTTACTTTTTGGATTTTAAGAACTATACTACAAAACATTACTCTTGAGTAAATAGCCACCTCAGACTGAGTACACTCTTGAAATAAAAAGTCATCCCTGGGTTGATAATTAATGTGAAGGTAATTAGGAGTTCAAAAGACACCTTTTTATCGCTCCACAACGTCATCGGTGAACGGAGTTGGAAAGAGGTCATGCGCACAGGCATCATTCAAATTCTTGAGATCTACATATATCCTTATTTCATCCTTTTGTTTCTTTTCCTAAACGACCACTGGGTTCACCCAATTAGATTGTTCTACCGATTCAATACTACTTGTTGCAAGAATTTTATCCAACTCTAAGTGGACCTATACTTTGTACTTTGGATAAAGGCGATAAGGCCTTTACTTAATCAGCTTCATTTCTACCATCAATGTAATTTTCATAACACCCAGGTCCCCTATTATTCCTTTTAAGTCTGAAAAATTCGTGGGGAACAAATCCTGATATTTGCGGAGCACCTCAATGACCTTATCTACTATAGTATCATCCCAGTAGTCCCCAATATTTGCAAATTTTAGCTCTGCATCTGTGCCAATATTCACCTATCTAGTCTTCATTATCATGGTGATATCTACATTGTCCATTTCTAGTCACTCGACTTCGCGATGACATTCTGTCTCTGGGTTATTAATGTTCCTCTGATCCTCGTCTTCTTCTTCAGCAGTCACATTATAGCACTCCAGTGCGTCATGGAGTTGGGTGGTCTAGTCTGGTTGAACTAAATCCAAGGGATCCTGCGATATTCTGAAGATCGCTAACTTGAGCTCCTGCAATGCTTCATTAATAAATTCAAATCCATCTTTAGAGATGAATGCATCAAGAATCGCTGTGGTAAAATGTCCCACTCTTTAGTGCTGTGGTGGAGCTCTGTTTCCAAGTGCCAGTTCATTAGTATTACATCTAGAGTATGAAAGAATAAATGAACCCACTCATGTTGTGGCTCCACTCCATAAACTTCAGTCCATTTTTCCAGGTGATCGTGCGGATCATTCCTTCCATCATATATTTTTGTTAAGCGAACCTTTGGGCAACCAAACTGCAATCTCACCATCTTTCTTTACACATGCAAATCATTAAAGCTGTCTTTGTTCATACCCCACCATCTTGCATGTGTAGCACACAACGCCAAATCCAAGGCTTGGAAGTGATGCTTCTTTGGCACTTCCCTTTTAAATACATCCAAAAATTTATCAATGTCAGTTAAACCATTATAATAGGGCATACTTCTTGGACTTTAAGCCCCAAAACTTGCCTTTGGGGTGCATCCCACACCCAACAGGGCCCCAACACAAACATCGTGACTCGTCCTCAAGTCACTCTATCAGTGCAAAGATCATCATGCAGAGACCACCCAACTCTGCTCGAAATACTGTGAGCTTAGAAGTGCACTAAGTGGTTGCCTGTTGTATCTCTTGTACACATTGTTCTAAGACCGCGGTGTCAGAATTTCTCCCTTGCATCTGTTCCTGAATCTGTGTGAGCTTGCCTTCAATTGTTGATGTGATTACGAAGGCCTCATCAATCCAAGGCTGAAAATGCACTCTAAAAACTACTTCTTTGTGTCAAGCTACATCTACTTTCTCTTTAAGCACTTTGGCCTATTGCATTCATGCGAACCTCTGAGTGAGGGCCACCGTCTGTACGGTCCCTTTGACGTTCTTGTACTTCTGTTGTAGCTCACATGCCTCTATTTATAAGCGTTGTATGTTTGGGTCCTCCTATAGATTGGTGAGGACCTTGAATGATTCTTCCAACATTTTGGTGCAGTCCCTTACTGCACTACTAATCTCCTCCAGCCCTAATGTAATGGTGTTGGCCCGTTGTTCCCTTACTGCTAGAGGAGTTGAGGGTTGCGCCTTCAACCGCAACTCTGCGATCTAAAGGTTCAGCTCTAGTTGAACCTTAGCCATTTCTTCTCGTTCCTTGTGCACCCTTGCTGCTAATCTCTAGATACACGCCTCTGCTGGTGCTTCTGCTAGGATGGCCAGCTCAGGGACCATCTGGTAGGCTTCTTCAAGTACCTGCACCATCTATCTGTTTTGAGACACAACATCGTTGCATTACAAGGTCAATTGCTCCATGTTGATCTTTTGTTTACTCAACACCTGCAGTGCATGGCTCTCCCTAGACCATAGTTCTGTAGTAATCCCATCCTATAGAACATAGAGCGTCTCCCAAGGGAGCGCAACCATGTTGATCCCTATCCCCATTAGTGTACTAACCGTAGGCCGGTCGACCTCATTTGCTGTAACTAGTGCCTCTTTTGGAAGCACTATTGTGTTGGTTGTATGAGCGTGCAACATTTCGTTGGTTGTGGCTGTTCCTACTAGGAGGTTGGTCGAGAGAGTACCAGCAAGAGGAGTGCACACATGAACCTCCTGAATCTGTGCTCGGAGGCTCCCCACACAATCTGATTCTCCTCCGTGAAGTTTTGGAGGGCCTTTGTGGTGACGTTGTGAACCATCTCCTTTATATCATGCAGATTCCCCTCAGTAAGGGTGATTGAGTTTATAGATCGCTTAGACGCTTTTACCTTCTTGCACGACCCCATCCTCTCGCTCAAGAATTCGTGCTTCAATTTTGTTGACGTTGTTTGTGGGTTTGCGCCACCCTCCTCTACCTCAGTTTCCATCTCCTACTCCTACTCAGGTGAAGGTGACTTTTGGCCCTCACACCTTCTCTGCTTCCTTCTATGATGCTACTGCAACCTTTTTCTATTCTGCTACTGTCTGTGCAATGTCCCACACCTCCTGCACATTTACTGTTGATGCTTCTTTCCTTCTCTTTTCTGCCAATTGCACCATGCATGGTTTTCCCTCCTCCTTTTTCTGCGCAGCAAAATTTTCCAGCACAGAGATGTCTAGAGCGTGCCACTCCGGTGGCCACATCTCAAGTACATCAAAAATCACATCATCCATGGCTAAATAAGGCAGTTCATTCCACTTCTTTGTAGGGTCCTTGCACGCCCTAAGGTAGATGTGATAAAAGTCCACTTTAAACTCTACGAAACTCTGCAGTTTGTTGTAGACAGCGGGTGATAACTGCGGCTTGCAGTTAATGCCAATTCTGATGTTCATATCCATGAATACCCAAAATATTTTATTATTGTGGATTTGGTTCGCATCCTAAGTGGCCCACAACAAAGCGTACTTCGCAGGCTCTGGGGGATCCCTTGCAATTGTGGGGAACTGGCTATCATTAGGTAATTCCCCAGCCACCAACACTATGGACAGCAGAAGCCATGCATAGTGGAAAGTTTTTCCTTATTCCTGTGCCTCACAGAAATTCTCTAGGAACTCCTTGCACATGAATTCGGACCAGTTAAATTGGACCCCTTCTGCGCAGTGTTCAGCAAGTGCCACCACGGGCGCAGGTACCTCGTCTACGCGGTACTTCTGCATGACCTTACTCACCACTTTGACTGCTTTGTTGTTGATACTAGAGATTGTTTAGCCCCTCTTTTTCTTCTCCAACTTGTATTTCTTTTTCATGGCCTCTGCGATGGCCAAATCACTGCTCTTCCCCTCTGAAATTTCTGTTGGGTGTTCTCCTTTACACGGGAGTTAGGTAACTCGATGGATTAGGTGGTTCATGATGGGGATGGGCTCCTCTAGCCACAAACACCCACCATGCACTAGGCAGAGTAGCTACCTGATGACAAAGATAGTCACTGGGGTGCGATGGTAATAAGGCACCCAGAGTAGGTTCAACAACCCTACCTTTTTGACTCCACGTAACCACTTGTGCAGCTCCAACTCTATAACTTCCACCGCAGTGTGCTTCTTTAACTCCATGAGTTGTGCGGTCACCAAGTGAAGTAATTTCTCATGGTTAGTGAGATCCTAGTCTTCAAATTTTAAGCTCAGTACCCTTCCCAAGTGCATTCCTTCAAAGATGATATCATTTGGGAGGAGTGGAATCTGCAAAGAGCTCTTGCTCTCATCGAGGTCCTTGGGCACATTCGCCTTCCCCTTCTGCGGAGGGACATACACGGGCGTATTAGTTAGTGGGACTTTGCCCTCAGTTTCTTCCTCCATACCCTCATCCTCATCCTCTTCGATTATGAGGTCCTCAAGGTCTTCTTCCTCGTAATCAGTTTTGAGGTTAACCACTTTCCCTTTTTCCTCCATTGTTAATCTGGCTCGCAGCGAGTTTTGGGGGGACACACACACGAAATCATTGCTTGTTTGACTTTCTTTGGTCTCAGCATGCACGGTGATTTATGGATTTCCCTAGCAACCCCAACACTCTTACGGGAATCTTCTATGGTCATGTCCTACGTGGCTTCTTCAGCGGTTATCTCTGCCATTTCCCTATCTTCTTTAGACGCTGCCATCTTGTTCATCCATAAATCTCTCAACCATTCAATCAAGGGCTCAACCAATGCTTTCCACAAGTCAAACAGGTCTCAGTTTGGAATACTTTGGGCATATGATAGCTCAACTAAGAAATCACCAAGAGTTGTTTGCTGGTCAGCCCTTTATATTTTATAGCATCTTTTAAATTTGAATTCGATCGTTCCCCCCAAATCTGGTCCATTAATGCTCGCTTGGTGGAAGATTTTCCCAAATATTTCCCATAAAGCTCATCTTAAATTCCTCTTGCCCACTCCATTTGGTCTTAAGTCAAGCATCACATCATGAATAGTGACTACAACGGTCACTTTCTAGCCAACCCATGTGGCAGCGCAACCTCCCTTACGCGGTCGAGGACCTTGTGACACTTTGTTTCTGCATGCACCCTTGACATCGCGCAACTCTCGGTGTTATCGGGAAATCTAGTGTCCATTCAGAGCTACTAGTCCCACTAAGACGGGTAGCTATCTTACAAACAAACAAACTAAAGTTACTTGTGTTTTCCTTTATGAGATATAGATGAGAGAGAAGCAGAGAGTGCCAACCTCAGTCTTTCGCTTGGCTCCTTACTTGTCTCCTCCCTCCTTTGACAAATCTTCGCCACTCCTTCCTTAATTTTCTCGCTTCGAAGAACGCCTGTAGAGTCAAAGCAGAATAATACCATCAAAGCATAGAGATCTATAACCA